>JARHVA010000271.1:2377500-2875000 GCA_037957365.1 Torreya grandis
TTATGGGGTCCTTACTTAGTTAAAGGTATTCTTGGTCCAAATACCTATCACCTTCAAACCAATGAAGGCCATATTTTCAAATAGCCCACCAACACACAATTCCTCAAGAAGTATTTTGTCTAGTTATTTTATTGTTTTCATGCTTTCTATATTCTATATATCTAACACTTTTTTCAAGATACTTGCATGGGTCTTACCCTCTACAACAATTCTATTTTTCACAAACCTTAGTCCTTAATTTTGGTCTTTTGGTTTCGCTTTTTATCATACATTATAAAATTGTACATAGAACTTGGTCTTCCTTATGATGTACTTTTATCCTTTTTATTTTTTCACTTTCTAAACACTTTTTGGCACCCCTTGGATTTCTCATTTGTGAGTTGCAGTATAATACCATGGATAGGACTTGGCCTTCCTCACAAATACCATCTTTTTTTTATCCCATTTTTTTCACATACTTTATACACCCCATTGGGTTCCCCTTTTATGAATTGTAGTGTAAGACCATGGATAGGACCTGACCTTCCTCATAAAATCACCATCTTATCATTCCTTTTCTAGAATGTGTTTTGCAATGGTTACAAGTTCTTGATCTTTGTTCTCAGCTTTAGCTTTAGCTTCTCAAGATAGATGAAAATTTGCATTACAAACTTATTAGATAGATATTTTTTAGGCTAGTAAAAGATACCTAAGCTGTCATGGGATTAAATCCCCTTCATTTAATGGTAAAGATTTTATATTCTTATGTTTATCTACTCTGACTATTCATACTTTTATTTTTTTACAACTTATATGAATTATGCACAAAATATACACAAATTATCTTATTTTTGGGTATTACTTTAATCACAAAGTTCATGAACTATAAAAAAATCATTTTGTAGAAATTAAGCAACTGATTCAGATATTATGAAAAAAAGTTCTTAGACACTTTTTATCACCCCTTGGGTTTCTTGTTTGTGAGTTATAGTGTAAGACCATGGATATGACCTAGACTTCCTCACAAATACCATCTTTTTCTTATCCCATTTTTTTTTCACATATTTTATGCACCCCCTTGGGTTCCCCTTTTATGATTTTTAGTGTAAGACCATGGATAGGACCTATCCTTCCTTATAAAATCACCATCTTGTCATTATTTTTATAGAATGTGTTTTGAAATGGTTATGAGTTCTTAATCTTTGTTATCAACTTTAGCTTTTTCTTCTCAAGATAAATGAAAGTTTGCATAACAAACTCATTAGCTAGATATTTTTTAGGCTAGCAAAAGATACCTAGGTAATCATCTGATTAAATCCCCTTAATTTAATGGTGAAGCTCTTGTATGCTTATGTTTATCTACTCTGACTATTCACACTTTCAATTTTTTACAACTTATACAAATTATACATATGATATACACAAGTTATCTTATTTTGGGGTATTACTTTAATCACAATGTTCATGAATTATAATAGAATGATTTTATAGAAAGTAAGTAGTTGATTTAGATATTATGAAAAGAAATTCTTAGAAAGTAGAGAATGAAAAGAACTAGAATTTGTGAAAAAGAAAGAAACTATACTTTACAATAAGTAAGTTTTGTAGAGCTTATTGTATCTGTACAAATAGATATATATACAATATATGATAATTATTTCAACAAATGATTAAGAAAAAATTGAATTCAAATTTAGATTAAATGATAACACAAAGTTTATCATATGCATCGAAAGATCTCCTTAGCTGCAAAGTTCCTTACAAACCAACTTTCTTATTATTCACTTTGAAAAAAGTTCATATAAAATCATACATAAATCTAAATAAAAAGTTTCAAATTGCTTAGTATTTTTTGTATAAAAATTACAAATGATTTTCCAAAATTACCATCCCTTTATATGCATATCTTCTCCCATATTTATACCACTTTCATATATCAAATACAATTAGGAAACAACTCCTTGAATTGTCCATGTGCTGTGTTAAATTTTAAAAAAATATTGGGAGACATCTTCCTTGAATTTCTCATGTGTGGTGTGCAACGGCTAATGATATGTATCTCTTCTCAGTTTTATTATTTGGATCAAATATAACTTCTTTGCATATTTTGCTCAGCTCACTTAAGTAATTTGTTTTTACAAAATGACTTCAAGTAATGCCATCTAGTTAAGTTACTTGAGTCTTTCATTCTATAAAATAACTTACTTTTATAAGTAATTCATCTGAGTGACATTATTTATAAAGTAACTAATTAAAATGAAAATTACTTCAAATACATTTCTCAAGTCATTTGAAGAAAATAGAAGAAGTTGAGAAGAGAAGTAATAGTAATCACTCTAATTCATGAACTTCTATTATATACTTTTCCCTATAGTTGATGTGTTGTGACAACATAAAATGAATGGTTGTATCATCTATCTTAGAAACTTATTGCCTTTCTATTTCAAATCTTAGTAGCACATTTTCTAGCTTCTTATAATAACCCTTCACCTTCTCAAGATTGGGTTCTAGCCTTTTGACTTGTTGATGACTTCTCATTAACTCCTTTATTGATTTTGCTGTGAATTGAGTTATGGCTTCTTTAATTACTTGCTTGAATTCTTGATGTAATTATTCATGTGTCCTTGGTGGTTCTTCAAACTAAACATTCATGAGATAGAAGATAGAATCCTATAGATATATTTTCACATTGCGAGCATCTTCTTCTAGAGTCTTTATTTCTTCTATCATTGCTCTAAAAATGTGCATCCAAAAAGATATGATGTGTTCTTATTTTTCTTTTATCACTGATCCCTCTGAGACAATTTTTTCTAAAATAACAATTTTTTCACTAAAAACATTTATTTATCAAAGGCTATCTTGTTTCAATTCAGATATTCCATTTTCATTTTCAATATCCTTTATCATTTTTTTTAGTTGTGCCAATTTATTCTCAATATCACAAAATTTCTTGGAACCTCAGGTAACCATTTCTACATAGTTTGTATCATTTTATCTATCTATTCCTAAAATACTTTGGCCTTATCACCAGATTCTTCCACCAAATTTATTATTTGATGATCAATTATATCTCCTAAAATTATTGCCTGTTGGGGAGCAAATCTTGTCACTTTGGTAATGATTTTACATAGCTTATAAATTTGTTCCTTTAGTTTGGCTTTATCAACCTTTTCTTTATCAAGTTTATGAAAAAGGGTATTGATAAGAGTCTATGTTTCTTGCTTCAGGCCCTTTATAGTGACTTCTCCTAGGGATACCTTTGTAGTTGCCAAGTCTTCTTCAATGATTTCACTCTTATACTCACCTTGTGGAGGAACTGATATTTCTACAATGTTTTGATCTGAAGGCTCAATTATCAGTTTTGAAGTCACTTTGGCATTCTTGGGGTTTTTACCTTTATGATCAAATTTTTTTAGAAATTGTAAGTCTATCTCTTTCAAATTTATTTCTTCTTTTGATTTAGGAGTTGTTTGTAATGCCAAACATGAGGAGAAATATGTACTAGTGGAAGTAGCCAAATATATCATCATTTGTTGTTGATTATGTTCCACCTCTGTTTCTTGAGTAAGAACTTATTATGTATCCAAATCATTTTCTATATGAATAATATTGCAATATATTTGTTCATATTTCTATTTCTTTGCCTGCTTATCAAAATTTTCATGTTCTTTTTCTTCTCCAGTGGTTTTATTCTTAGGTTCAACTATTAGCTTTTGCTTTGATATCTCTTGAAATGAGATAACCTCTACAGTAGTTATCTTCTTTGGCTCTTTTTGTGTAGAAACATTAGGAATGGTGGGATGATCATCAAAAGGAGGTGGAGGTGGAGTAGTAGGTGGAGAAGATGGGAGAAGAGGAGAAAGAACATCAGTCTCTTTCTGAATAGATTTTTTAGGAGGTTTGATGCTAGGAGACTTTGGAGGTGGCATGAGTGTGGATGGATCTACATCTTTCACTAATGGATGTATGTTCTCCACCAGTAATGGGGATGAAGATGTGGTAGGTGTGGTAAAAATAGAGTGATATGAGGAGTAGTGTCTATGGAAGAAACCAGAGGAGATGCAAAAGTAACTACTAAATTGGCACCTTTTCTTTTATCAAATAATATGTTTCATCAGCATTATTCTTGAATTTTAACTTCTTATTTTGTTCTTGACCACCTTCTCCTTGAATCATTTTCCTTTTATGACTTACTTGGCCAATTTTAGTCATTATTAACTCCTTTATATAGTAGACATTACTAAGAAGCCATGTTGAAGTCATAACAAGAACCATTAAAGTTCTCTGAACAAGAGTCTTAACCTGATTCTTCTTGTAATCAATTTTTGGGAGTATTATCTCCTTGAAATAGAGTGATATGAGTAGTGTCTATGGAATAAATTAGAGGATATGTAAAGGTAATTGACTAAATTGGCACATTTTCTTTTACTAGAGAATATGTTTCATCAGTATTCTTCTTGAATTTTAACTTCGTATTTGGTTCTTGACTATTCTCTCCTTGCATCATTTTCCTTTTATGACTTACTTGGCCAATTTTTGTCATTATTAACTCTTTCATGCAGTAGCCCTTACTAATAAGCCATGTTAAAGTTATAACAAAAATCATTGAAGTTCTCTTAGCAATAGTCTTAACCTGATTCTTCTTGTCATCAATTTCTAGGAGTGGAGCATTATCTCCTCCCATTACATGATAAGAATCAATAATTACTTATCCATCATCTTCCATGTATTTAGGAATTGTATATAAATCAAATGAGAATTTTTTTGAACAATCATCCTACTATTATCTTTTCTTTTTACCTCAAATTCATCTCTACAATCAATCCAAAAGTCTTCTAGGGTAGGGATATGCATATATTCAAGAGAAACTATTCTTTGTGCTATGCCTCTACAATTATAATTTTCTCTAACCTCAAAATTTGATTGATTATAGTTATGATACATCTCTATTTGTATATTTTTGGCCTTATAAATGCTTGCATAATGATATTGGCCAATAATAATAGGAAAACCAACTAATAAATGGTGTACTTTTGATTGGAGATCATGTAATTCCACCAACTGTGTACATAATTCCATTACAATCTATTTATCACTAGAGTACCTTGGCAATTTTACTAGTGCCCCTGTGAAATTCAAGAATTGAATAAAAATACATTCGAAATGGGAAACTACCTCCCAAGCTACATCAAATACTCTCTTGACCTTAAAAGCAAAATTAAATTTAAAAATAACTTCATAGAAGAATACATAATTTACTATTTTATAGTGCTTGAAGTATTTAGAAGAAGTCAATTGAGGCTAGTATTCATAGATAGGATCTGTTGCCATCAGCCTTTTTGTAATCAGCCTAGAAAAGACTCCATTAGATGCTACAATATATACTAAATATTAATTCATTTAAAAAAAAGAGTTTATAATACATTACTCAACTGATGATCAATGTTATCACTTATCTTTCTTAACCATTAAATCTTAGCATAACTCTTATTGACATCAATACCCCTTATGAAGGCATACATCCAGGTGGAAAAGTTTTTGGTATTTTTTTCTTCATTGATACTACATAATAACTGTGTGATGTTATCAAACTCTTGGATCAAGTCAAACCTCACTATTTTCCATGGAAACCTTGAGGGTTGTTTTGGTTTATTTAGATAAGTAGTATTCATTATCTTGATACAATCTACTATTTTACTCTTTTAGAGATCTTCAAATTTTTTCATTGATAAGTATATCACTTTAGGTCTTACTGGGATATTAAAAAAATAGAACATATAATATAATCACTATATTAGTATCTTTGATTGTTATAGTGAGAGAATCATAATACTTAGCATTCTAGAACAAATTCAGGGAGTTGTGCAGAGCTTGAGAAAGCTACAACTTGCAAGATTCTACTATTTGTCATTGCTAGCACAAATGGTGTTTTAATTGTGGCTTTAGATCTTTCAAATAACTTAGTTATGAAAATATGATCTTAGTGTCATTTAGTTATGACACTTTGGATGCAATGCAATACTCAATGGGATATCCATGGTATTCATACTTCATCCCTGCTTCTTTTGATTTCTTAACTTTATTTGCTTTAGTATTTCCTTTTCTACTTGGCTGTAGAAATTATTAAAATACAAGCTCAGAAAATTATTCAATTAGATTTGATTATTATTTTACTCCTAACATTTATTGTGATTAACACTGGAAAGACTTGGTGAATACTCTTGAAAACTCAGTAATTATTCTTGTTGGTTTTAGAAAAGGTTAAACAGTTGAGTTAAGTTGTCTTATGTAACAATCCTAATCAAACTTTAGGTATTAGGAATTTTGAGTAGTAGTAATTAAACTTTGAAAACTCCAAGAAATGCATTCTATGTAATAGGTTATTTCAATACTAGGAAGGTTTAGGTATTTCTCAAGTCTTTAGGGTTGAAGACTTTGAGTGAGTGACAAGCATTTACAACTCCATATTTTTTAGGCAAGTTACTAGAGTTGGAAAACCTAATGAAGTAGATGCAATAGGTATTTGTAAATATGGGCAAGAAATCAATAATTCCCCTTGAGATCTTCATGAAACATGAGACCAATTTTTTGGGTTTGGGATACTAAGTAAGTAACAAGTCATGAAGAGTCTAGGTAGATAATCTGGGTCAATTGCTTAGGTATTTATAGAAAGATTCTATATTTTGATATTTTGTTTAAGATTTTCATATGAAAAGTATTTCTAAAGAATTTACAAGGTTTTAACAACACCATGCATGCAAAACTGACTTATAATTGCAAGAAAAATAAGAAATGACTGCAAAATTTCAAAATAATGCATGAAATTTTATCATATAAAAATGAGATATAAAACAAAAATGGGATCATGAAATTAAAGGGAAAAAAAATAAAATACCTTAAATTTAAATGGGTTGTGAATATTTTGCACCAAAATCATTCCAAAATCTCAAATAATGTAGTTTAAGATTCGCAGGGGCAGTAAATAGGCTAGAAAGTTTGAAATCCAGGTGGGAAATGAGGTGGATTTTTTAAATATTTATATTAAACTATATATTAATTACAACCAATTGACATGTGTGAGGGTATCCATGTAAGCATTTTTTTTGACTATCAAGTTTCATGAATTGCTTTGCTTAATTTGGTCTACAAAGTCAAGTAACTCTGTAACCTTGATTTGGTCTAAGATTATGAAGACTTCGAGATTATGGACCTTTATTGATTTTAATTATGATTTAAGTGAAGTAATGTAACTTTGGAACCCTGAATTTTTCTAATTAGTGTTTTATGGGTTTATAAATATACTTTACTCAGCGTTTATGATTTTGAGAAGTAAAGTCATTTCATAATTTTGATTTAATATGGATAGTATAACTCAGGTTTGCGAAGACAACTTACTTCACCTTTATCATTTGGAATAATTAAATTAACCTAGAGAACCTGAGTTGGCCTAGAAATGAGCCCAAACATTTAGTTTTTTGAATTTCTTGGAAATATGGACAAATGGGTTTTATGATAATGACCCAGGCAAACATTTTCTAACCTTCTGGAGCAATTTGAAGCAATTTTGGTAATGAAAGCAATTATTGTGAAAACTATTAAAGTCTAAGTATTATTTAGGGGATTTAGTTTTGACAAGGATAAATGACTCTCATAAGATAAAAGACAAAAATTTTAATAGGGGTAACTCAAAATTTCCAAGTGTGAAATTTTAGGGACACTAGTTGGCTCTGATTAAGGAAATATTTGTTTCTATCAGAAAGAATGAAACAAAGGTGAGATCTTGATATCTTTGGTTTTGAGTCTTGTCTATTAGGTATAGATTCATGTAAAAATCAAACATGAAAAAACTCAAAATAAACAAATAGAAAAATAAAAAAAACTATACAAAACAAAAACTAAGGTTTTATTTATATATATACAGCTGTTACCCCACTATTTAGTTCTTGTAAAGCTTCAAGTGCAACCAATTATAATGTAGCAATTGGAAAGTTAAGATGAAGCTATATTTTTTAGCAATTTTCTTTATTATGAATGGTCCTTTCCATAGTGAATCAAATTTGTTGTGCATCCTTTTTGGTTTTTTTTGCTTATCCCATAGAAGGACCAACTCACCAACATCAAATTTTTTTATTGAGACTTTTTGTCAAAAATATTCTTTACTTACATTTGATGATCATTTAAATGATCAACACCTTGAGTATGAACTTATAGTAGTTCAGATAAAAACATAATCCTCTTATCAAGTGAATCTTGATAAGTTACATCTTCAATAAGCTTAGACAGTTGTAAAATAGGCAACTCTATGGTGATGGGTATTTCAACATCTATTTAATATAACTAAAATGGTGACATGCCAATGACTTTATTTAATGTGATTCTGTCAGCCCATAATGCATCAAATAGCTTATGTTAGGTATGTTGATTATCATCCACTAGCTTTCAAATGATAGTCATCAAGTTTTTGCTACTTGATTTAGTTTGGCCATTCCCTTGAGGATAGTAATTTGAAGAGAAAACTAAATCTATTCCATATAAATAATAAAAACAAGTGAATTCAACTAAAAAAAAGTTAGCTTTATTATCTATTACTATCTTGTGAGGAACACCAAACCTTACTATAATGTTTTCCTTGATAAAATCACACACAACTTTAGAAGCAGCTTGCTTGATAGAAATGCCTTTTACCCACTTGCTAAAGTAATCAGTGGTGGTTAAAACATAACAATGGCTAGAAATTGAAGAGGGACTCAACATTCCAATAAAATTTATGCCCCACTAATGGAATGGTTCATTTATTATGACTAGTTTTAAAGGTAATGATGGCAACTTTATATGTCCCACAAAATGTTAACATGATTGACATTTATAAACCCAATCCAAACTATCCTCAAACAGAGTAAGCCAATAATACCTTGTTCATAAGATTTTATGTGATATAACTCATGTTGAAAAGTGACCTCCACATTCTTTATCATGAAAGTATTCCAGTAGTCTCTTTTTCTATTCTTTGTCCATACAATGGAGGAAGACACCATCAATTCCTCTTTTATACAAACCATTATCCCAAAGAACAAAATCCTTTGACCTCAACTTGATGGTAAATTTTTCCTTATGTGTAAGATGAGATAGACATTCTCTATAAGTTAGGAAGAAATAAATCTTACTATACCATTCATCAATAAGATTAAAAAAATAACCATGGGCATATTTTTATCTGATTCATCTTAAAGTAAAGATACCATCATATCTGTGTCATTTGGTTTACTTTATGTCATTAGTTTGCACAAACTTCTTCCTCTCACTAGCTTTGTTGGTTTAAAATCAAGATCAAACTCTTGAACCTTAGCTATCTAGGTGCCTCTTAGAAATACTAACTTTGTTGTGTTAGAATAGATTTAACTATAGTGTCTGGTACATATACTTTAGTATGTGAAGATAATATATAGTACTTGAAGGCTTTGAATGTTTTGATTATAACAACGACATGTTTTTCCATCTATGTATACTTTAGTTCATAAGTTTTCAATGGTTGGCTCATGAAACCTATGGGAGATTCAATATCTTCATCATTCTTTTGTATAAGTATGGCTAACATGGTATGTTCAGAATAATAATAATAGAGAATGAATTCCTTACTAAAATCTAGAGAAAATAGCACTAGAGCTTGAGCTATGGCTGCTTTAATATTTTCAAATGTCATTTTACCTTTAGCATTCCACTTGAATTCTTGGTTCTTCTTTATCGTATTATAAATATGGTGAGTTAACTTGACAAAGTTAGTAATGAACCTTCTGAGGAAGTTAACCTTACCAAAGAATGAATGTATCCCTTTTTTAGACATAGGCATAGATAGAATTTGAATGTATTTCACCTTTTATGGATCAATATTCATTCCTTATTTTGAGATGATGTGACCAAGAAGTTTCCCTTCAGTCATGATAAATATTGATTTCTTAGGATTCAAATAGATTCTATGTTTCTTGCACTAGATGAGAACCTCTTCTAAATCAGCTAAATAATTACCTCTTTTCTTAGAGAAGTCTATCAATTCATCAAGGTATACAACTATAATCTTGTTTTTTATATGTGTAAATGTCAGATCCATCATTCATTAAAAATTTGCTCTGGCATTAACAAGCCATAAGGGTATCTTTTGATAAGCAAAAGTCCCCCATGGTGTTATGAATGCTATCTTGTATTTATCTTCTTTCACCACTTTTATTCGATTATATCCTAAAAATCCATCTAATATGGAAAACATTTTTGAGCCTATAACTAATTGTAAAATATGATCGATAATAGACAATGAATAGTTATCTTTCAAAGAAACTTGATTAAGATTATGGAAATCAATGCACAAACACATTTCTCCATTATTTTTTCTTACTGGGATAATGTTAGCTAATCATATTGAATGATGAATGAGATAAATGATCTTAGCATCAAGTAGCTTTTGTATTTTAGTAAAGATAGTATTTGTGATTATTGGGTTATGATGGTAAATCTTTTGCCTCTAGCTAAAGTGGAATGTAATGTTGTACCTCTTTTGGCTGAAAGGTCTTTAGGTCTTTGTAAGACCAAACAACCACATCAATATATTTTTTGATAAGCTTAATGAATGCTTCTTTTTCCTCTTGGGAACAACATTTTCTAATGTTGACCATCTTGGACTTTTCTTTAGTACCCAAATTAACTTGTTATACTTTTGGAGAATAACTCTCACCAGACTCTTTCTTTTTCTTTAGAAACTGATCATGCTTATCAATTTTTTTTAAAAAAATAATCCTTTAGTGATTTTATTTCCATTCAATTGAATCACATCTTAATTATCATCATGCTTAGGGTTAGAATTACTTGTTATTGTCTAGTGTAGAAGTGAACTACTTCCTTCAAAATACACTTCTTCAAAATTATCTTGTTGCTCATGGAAAACATATATCTATTTGTCATCATTAAAAACCTGCCACATGTCAACATTGTTTGGAACCCTTGGATGGAAAACCATCTCTACTCTATAGTCACCTTCTTGAAAAAGTGTAGGCTAATGATTTGTCATGAGTAGAGTTGTAGTAACCACAAGAGAATCAACTCTAGATTTCTGATCATGAGGAATGGAATTGATTAAAAAGGCTACAAAATCAAGTGTTACATTTAGAATTTGATTATGGTAGTGCCTTAGCTTATCTTTCTTTACTTGGTATTGGACACAAATTTACCTTAAAGTCAACTCAACATCTCCTTGTGCTTTTAAAAGTCTCACTCTTTTCTTTTGCTTGTTCTAGTCATAACAACAATGCTTCATATTATGCTATGTTGTTAGTATTTTTAAACATTAGTTTGTAAAAATAAGAATATACCTTACCATCAGGTGACATCAATACAACCCAAACACTTGAACTAAGGGAATTGTAGATGCCATTAAATTCTAGAGTCCATATTTTCTCTTCTTCTTGTGTCTCTAGTTCTTGTATGCCCTTTCCCAATTCAAGTTAATAGACTCCATGATCTGATTCTTCAAAAATAATCTATGAACTTAGATCATCTGACTTGGAAATTGTATACTTAGATTTATTATGGGGTTAAAGTTTTTGATTTACACCTTTGATTGGACTATGAGCACATGACCAAACTATCTTGACTTCTCCCTTAGTTCTTTGCAAAAGTTTTGACTCAATAATATTCTATAGCAAAAATAAAATCTACTACCAAATGTTTCATTTTAAGTCTCTTATCTAGAAAAACTGCTAGAACAACTTGAGCATATTTGATTTGTCCAATCAAAGGAACTTATCTTTCCATTGAGTAACATCTCCCTATTTACTTATTTAGAGTGAGGCCAACGTCATCAACTAATTTAACTAGCATGACATTATTAGAAGCTTCATAATATAGATTACAATTACTCAACTTGAACTTGTTGATTAAGAGAGATACATATAATTGCTCTATTCTTTCAGATGTGGAAACATATGTGGGAGAGGTAGTTATAGCATTATTTTAGAAAGATACCTATTTGAGAATATGAAATATACCTTTTAAAGCATTAGTTGTATTATTTTATCATTTAATTTGAACATACTTAACTAGTCTATTCAACTGATCTAGATAAGACCTCAAATATTTAGCTTTTGACATTTGAATCTTAGTTTTTTTGACGTGGTTAATAATGTCAAAAGAAGGGATAGACATAGATACAATAGGATTAACCTCAAAAGTATGAGTGAATAGCTTATGAGGTTGAAAATAATATGCTACGTATTTAACTTTTAGATCAAGAGAAGCAAGTAAAGGGCTACTTCTTTTAAGGATGCTAACATCTCACCTGGAGACTTCTTTTCTTTCCCTTATCTTTTGAAAGATTTTTTACTAACTTGCTAAATTTGTGTTCTTGTAAATACTACAAAAGAGTGACTATGATCATCTTTAGGTATTTATTCATAACTATTTTCTGATTCATATTCAAGATAGCTTATATTGGATTCACCAACAAGATCTATAAAATCATCCTCGTCAGTAAATCTTTGATCAAAATCAGTAGCCATATGATCTTCTTCATTCATTTCAACATGGTTTTTTGGAACATAATCAATTACCAGTCTTTGTGGAGGTCCAACAATATGATTATAGTTTTGATTACTTAAATTTCATGTAGGTGCATTCTTGATAGGAGTAGAATGAGCACTTTAAAAAATTTGCCTTTTAACTTGTAGTAAGTCATTAGCCAATTTCTACAACATGGGATCAATAGTGGTTTGTAATGTAGTCAAAATAGATATGTCAACCTTATAAGTTGTTTTATTAATCTTTCCAACCATAATAAGGTCATCTTCAACCTCTGTAGTAATGTTTTGAGCTATTTCTAAATTAGCAAGATGTGTTCTACATAGCTGATAGCTAATTTTTGGTAATTGAGCATTGATAAAAAATCACTTCTAATTATCATCAATGGGTTGAGTAGCTTGATGTATTTTTTAGAGTAGTCTATTAAATTTAGCAATGAAATCCCACATGTGTTCATCTAGTTCTTTTTTAATTTGAGTCAATTGGGCGAGCAATATGTGTGAGTCTTCAACAATTTTAAACTTTTTTTCGAATTGCTCATGCATAGTGGCCCAATTGGTTATGGTGATGAAAGCCAAATGGTAGAACCATTTTATAGCTAAATCATGTAAGGTTTAAATAAAAAGTCTGACTGACACATCTTCATGATCAATGCCAATCACTCGACAAGCTATAAAGAAAGTATCTAAGTGCTTATCTAGACTTTGTTTTCCATCCACTATGAACTTAGGAAATTTATTTCTTGATCCCTTAGGCAAGTCATAATGAGGAGTTAAATTCAATGGACCAATCGCTACCTCCCAAGGGACAAGAAGTTGTAGTGTAATTTTTCTAAGAATAAAGAATTGAGGATTTATAGGTTGGATTATTCCTAAAGAATTATGTTGCAGCTAATTCATAGAAGTTTGTATTTATTTGACAAGCAAAGGACTTGCTCTTCTTATCCTAGTGAAAGGTTGATTTTCTAGATTAAAGCACTTATGTTTCTCTAAGGATTTGTTTAAGTTACTTTAGATTTATAAACAAAGACTTAGTAAATGATTGTTTGACATGCAGTAACTTAAGATAAACAAAGCATTTATTTTAGACAAGTAACTATCACCAAATGTACTTGGATTAATTTTGTGAAAACTTTATAATTTAAACAAGTTCATCTTCCCCAACAGAGACACCAAATACCTATTGGCTAAATATTTTGTAGGCTAGGAAATGATACCTAGGTAGTCATGAGATTAAATCCTTTTCATTTAATGGTGAATCTCTTGTATGCTTATGTTTATCTACTCTGACTATTCACACTTTCAAATTTTTATAACTTATACAAATTATGCATAGGATATACACAAGTTATCTTATTTTTGGGTATTACTTTAATCACAAAGTTCATGAACCATAAAAAATTGATTTTACAAGTAAGTAGCTAATTAAAAGATTATGCAAATAAATTTAGAGATTATGCAAAGAAATTCTAAGTAGAGAATAAAAAGAACTAGAATTTGTGAAAAAGAAATTATATTTCACAATAAGTAGTTTTTAGAGAGCTTATTGTATTTGTACAAATAGATAAACATACAAGATGTGATAATTATTTCAACAAATAATTAAGAAAAATTTGAATTCATATTCACTTTAAATTATAACACAAAGTTTACCATTCTAATTGTCACAGAATGCATCGAAAGATATTCTTAGATGCAAAGTTCTTCAAAAACTAAATTTTTTCTTATTCACTTTGAACAAAGTTCATACAAAAAAATACAAAAATCTAAACACAAAGTTTTAGATTGCTTAGTATTTTTTGTATAACAGTTACAAATACTTTTCTAAAATTACAATCCCTTTGTCTGCATGTCTTTTCTCATATTTATACTATTTTTAGATGTCAAATACAGTTAGGAAATAATTCTTTGAATTCCCCATGTGCTACGTTAAATTTTGAAAATCATTGGAAGACATCTTTCTTGAATTTCTCATGTGTGGCATGCAACAAATGATGACATGTAACTCTTCTCAGTTTTATTGTTTGGATCAAATAATTTTTTTTGGCATGTTACACTCAACTCACTTAAGTAATTTATTTTTACAAAGTGACTTCAAGTAATGACATCTAGCCAAGTTACTGGAGTCTTTCATTTTATAAAGCAACTTACTTTTATAAGTAATTTCTCTAAATGATATTACTTATAAAGTAACTACTTAAAAAAAAATACTTCAAATAATTTTTTCAAGTCATTTGAATAAAATAGAAGTTGAGAAGTAATAGTAATCACTCTAATTCATGAACTTCTATTCTACACTTTTTCTTATAGTTGATGTGTTGTGACAACATAAACTGAATGGCTATATCATCTGTCTTGGAAACTGATTGCCTTTTTATTTCAAATGTTAGTAGCTCATTTTGTAGCTTTTTATAATAACCTTTCACCTTCTCAAGATTGGCTTCCATCCTTTTGACTTGTTGATGACTTTTCATTAACTTTTTTTATTGATTTTATTATGCATGGAGTCGTGGCCTCTTTAATTACTTGCCTAAATTCTTGATATAATTGTTCATGTGTCCTTGGTGGTTCTACAAACTAAATATTTGTGAGATAGAAGATAAAATCCTCTAGATCTATTTTCATCTTGTGAGCATCTTCTTCCAGAGTTCATTTTTTCAAGCATTGTTCCAAAAATGTGCATTTGAAAAGATATGATGTGTTCTTCTTGTTTTGATTCCATCACTTATCCATCTGGAATAGCCTTTTTTTCAATCTAAATCTTTTCACTTAAAGAATTTATTTTTTGAAGGATGTCTTGTTACAATTCAGATATTCCACTTTTATTTTCAATCTCCTTCATCATTGTTTTTAGTTGTGCCAATTTATTTTTGATATCAACTAAATTGCTTGGAACTCAGGAAACTATTTCTATGAAATTTATATCATTTTATCTATCCATTCATCAACTACTTTGGCCTTATCACCAATTTGTTCTACGAAATTTATTGTTTGATGATCAATTATATCTCTTGAAAGTAATGCTTACTGGGGAGAAGATCTTATCACTTTGATAATTATTTCATAGAACTTAGAAATCTGTTCCTTTAGTTTGGCTTTATCAACCTTTTCTTCATCAAGATTATAAAAAAGGTATTGATAAGAGTCTATGTGTATTGATTCAGGCCCTCTGTAGTGACTTCCCCTAGGGATACCTTTGTAATTTCTAAGTCTTCTTCAATGATTTCACTCTTTTACTTACCCTATGGAAGAATTGATATTTATACAATTTTTTGACCTAAAGTCTCAATTATGAATTTTGAAATCACTTTGGCATTATTATGATGTTTACCTTACGATCAAGACTTTTCAAAAATTTCAAGTCTATCTCTTCCAAATTTATTTCTTCTTTTGATTCAGGAGCTATTTGTAATGCCAACCACAAGGAGAAATTTGTACTAGTGGAAGTAACTGAATGTATCACCATTTGTTGCTGATTATCTCTCACCTCTGTCTCTTGACTAATAACTTATTTTATATCTAGAACATCTTCTATATGAACAACATTAGAATATATTTTTTCATCTTTCTCTTTCTCTACCTACTTGTCAAAAGTTTTCTATTCTTTTTTACTCTAGTGGTTTTATTCTCAGGTTTAATTGTTATCTTTTATTGTGATATCCCCTGAGATGAGATCACCTCTCTAGTAGTTATCTTATATAGATATTTTTGGGTAGGACCAATAGGAATGTTGGATTGATCATTAGAAGGAGGTGGAGGTGGAGAAGATAGGTGAAGAGGAGGAAGCACATCAGTTTATTTCTAAATAGATTTCTCAAGAGGTTTGATGCTAGGAGACTTTAAAGGTGGCATGACTATGGATGGATCTACATCTTTCACTACTGGATGTATGTTCTCCATTAATAATGATGATGAACATGTAGTATTTGTGGTATAAATATAAGTGATAGGAGGATTAGTGTTTATGGAATAAACCAGAGGAGACGCAAAGGTAATTGACTCAATTGACACCTTTTCTTTTACCAGAGAATATGTTTCATCAGCATTCTTTTTGAATTTCAACTTCTTCTTTGGTTCTTGATTACCCTCTCCTTACATCATTTTAATTTTATGACTTTCTTGGCCAATTTTTGTCATTATTAACTCTTTCATGCAATAGCCCTTACTAAGAAGCCATGTTGAAGTCATAACAAGAACCATTGAAGTTTTCCCAATAATAGTCTTAACTTGATTCATCTTGTAATCAATTTTTGGGAGTGCAACATTATCTCCTCCCATTACATGATAAGAATCAATAATTACTTATCCATCATCTACCATGTATTCAAGAATTGTAGATAAATCAAATGAGCAATTTTTTGAATAGTCATCTTGCTATTATCTCTTCTTCTTACCTCAAACTCATCTCTACAATAAATCCAAAAGTCTTCTAGGGTAGTGATATGCATATATTCAAGAGAAACTATGCTTTGTGCTATGCCTATGCAATTATAATGTTCTATAGCCTTAAAATTTGATTGATTATAGTTATGATACATCTCTATTTGTATATTTTGGCCTTATAAATGCTTGCACAATGATATTGGCCAATAACATTAGAAAAAACAACTAAAAAATGGTGTACATTTAACTGGAGATCATGTAATTCCACCAACTATTTACATAATTCTATTAGAATCCATTTATCACTAGAGTATATGCAACCACCAACTCTGATGTATGTGAAATTCAAGAATTGAATAAAAATACATCCAAAATGGGAAACTACCTCCCAAGCTACATCAAATGCTCTCTTGGCCTTCAAAGTAACATTAAATTTAAAAATAACTTCATAGAAGAATACATCATTTACTATTTTATAGTGCTTGAAGTATTTAGAAGAAGTCAATTGAGGCTAGTATTCATAGATAGGATCTGTTGCCATCAGCCTTTTTATAGTCAACCTAGAAAAGACTCCATTAGATGATACAACATATACTAAATATGAAATCATTTTGTAATCAATGTTGTCACTTATCATTCTTGACCATTCAATCTTAGCAGAACTCTTACTGATTTCAATAGCCCTTATGTAAGCATATATCCAAGAGGAAAAGTTCTTGGCATTTTTTTCTCCATTAAATCTACATAATAACTACATGATGTCATCAAATTCTTAGACCAAGTGAGACCTCACTATTTGCCTTGGAAACCTTGAGGCTTGTTTTGGTCTCTTTAGATAAGTAGTATTCATTATCTTGATACAATCTACTGTTTTACTCTTCCAGAGATCTTTAACTTTTTTCATTGATAAGTATAACACTTTAGGTCTTGCTGGAATCTTCAAACAATAGTCAGAATATTAAACATATAATCTAATCACCAAATTTCCTATAGTGTACTTTAATTTTATAATGAGAGAATCATAATACTAAACACATTCTAAAACAAATTTAGGCAATTTTATAGAGCTTGAGAAAGATACAACTTGAAAGATTCTACTATTTATCATTGCTAGCACGAATGGTGTTTTGATTGTGGCTTTAGATCTTTCCAATAACTCAGTTATGGAAATATGATCCATGTTAGTGTCACTTATTAATGACACTTTGGATGTAATGCAATACTCAATGGGATATCCATGATATGCATACTTCATCCCTGCTTCTTTTGATTTCTTAACTTTATTTACTTTAGTCTTTCCTTTCCTACTTGACCCTAGACCTTCACAGGAACTTCTTCAATTAGATTTTCTTCTTATTCTACTCCTAACATTTATTGTGATTAACATTAGAAAGACTTGGTGAATACTCTTGAAAACTTAGTAATTATTCTTATTGGTTTTAGAAAAGGTTGAATAATTGAGTTAAGTTATCGTCTTATTTAACAATCCTAAGCAAACTTTAGGTATTAATAACTTTGAGTAGTAGTAAGTAAACCTTGAAAAATCTAGAAAACTAATTCTAAGTAATAAAGTGTTGCAATACTAGGAAGGTCTAGGTATTTCTCAAGTCTTCAGGGTTGAAGACTTTGAGTGAGTGACAAGCATTTACAACTCTGAATTTTTTTGGGCAAGTTACTAGAGTTGAAAAACCTAATGAAGTAGAAGTAATAGGTATTTGGAAATCTAGGTAAGAAATTATTAATTGAAAATTTGAGTAAGCAATGCCCCATGAGTTGTTTGGGTTCAGGATTCTAAGTAAGTAACAAGTCATGAAGAGTCTAGGTAGATAATCTAGGTCAATTGCTTAGGTATTTGATGAAAGATTTTATATTTTGATATTTTGTTTAAAATTTTCATATAAAAAGTATTTCTAAAGAATTTACAAGGTTTTAACAACACCATGCATGCAAAAATGACTTACAATTGCAAGAAAAATAAGAAATGACTAAAAAAGTTTCAAAATGATGCATGAAATTTTAACAAAGAAAAATGAGATATAAAACCAAAATGGGATCATGAAATTGAAGGGAAAACAAACTAAATACCTTGACTGTAAATGGGTTTTGAATATTTTACACCAAAATCATTCCAAAATCTCAAATAATGTCACTCAGGATTTGTAGGGGTCGTAAATAGGCTAGAAAGTTTGAAAGCCAGGTGGAAAATGAGGTGGATTTTTTTAATATTTATATTAAACTATACATTAATGACAACCAAGTGACATGTGTGAGGGTATCCATGTAAGAATTTTGTTGACTATTATGTTTCATGAATTACTTTGCTTAATTTGGCCTACAAAGCCAAGTAACTCTGTAACCTCGATTTGGTGTAAACTTATGAAGACTTCAAGATTATGAACCTTTATTGATTTTAATTATGATTTAAGTGAAGTAATGTAACTTTGGAACCCTATATTGTTATAATTAGTGTTTTTTGGGTTTATAAATATACTTTACTTAGATTTTATGATTTTGAGAAGTAAAGTCATTTCATAATTTTGATTTAATATGGATGGTGTAACTCGGGTTTATGAAGACAACTTACTTCACCTTTATCATTTTAGTTAATTAAAGTAACCTAAAGAACCTGAGTTGACCTTTAAACAAGCCCAACTATTTAGTTTTTTGAATTTCTTAGAAATATAGACAAATGGGTTTTATGATAATGACCCAGGCAAACATTTTCTAACCTTCTTGAGAAATTTGAAGCAATTTTGGTAATGAAAGAAATTATTATGAAAATAATTAAAGTCTAAGTATTATTTAGGGGATTGAGTTTTGACAAGGATAAATGACTCTCATAAGATAAAAAACAAAAAAATTTAATAGGGGTAACTCAAAATTTTCTAGTGTGAAATTTTAGGAACACCAGCTGGCTTTGATTGAAGAAATCTTTGTTTCTATCAGAAAGATGAAACAAAGGTGAGATCTTGGTATCTCTAGTTTTGAGTCTTGTCTATTTCATATAGAGTCATGTAAAACTCAAACATGAAAAACCTCAAAATAAACAAATAGAAAAATAAAAACAACTATACAAAATAAAAACCAAGGTTATATATATATATATATATATATATATATATATATATATATGTGTGTGTGTGTGTGTGTGTGTGTGTGATTTTTGGCAAGGATAAATGACTCTCATAAGATAAAAAACAAAAAATTTAATAGGGGTAACTCAAAATTTCCTAGTGTGAAATTTTAGGAACACCAGCTGGCTCTGATTGAAGAAATCTTTGTTTCTATCAGAAAGATGAAACAAAGGTGAGATCTTGGTATCTCTGGTTTTGAGTCTTGTCTATTTCATATAGAGTCATGTAAAAATCAAACATGAAAAACCTCAAAATAAAGAAATAGAAAAATAAAAACAACTATACAAAATAAAAACCAAGGTTATATATATATATATATATATATATATATATATATATATATATATATATATATATATATATATATATATATATATAAGGGTTATCGTGCTACTTAGTTCTTGTAAAGCTTCAAGTGTTACCCATTGTAAGGTAGTGGTAGTTCAATTCCATCTTGGTAAGCTAAGATGAAGCTATCTTTTCTATCAATTTTCTTTATATATATATATGGGTTATCCTGCTACTTAGTTCTTGTAAAGCTTCAAGTGTTACCCATTGTAAGGTAGTGGTAGTTCAATTCCATCTTGGTAAGCTAAGATGAAGCTATCTTTTCTATCAATTTTCTTTATTATGAAAGGTCCTTTCCATAGTGAATCAAATTTGTTGTGCATCTCTTTTGGTTCTTTTTGCTTATCCCATAAAAGGACCAACTCACCAACTTCAAAATTTTTTATTGAGCCTTTTTATCAAAAATATTCTTTACTTTCATCTAATGATTAGTTAAATGATTAGCATATTGAGTATAAATTTATTATAGTTTAGATAAAAACATAATCCTCTTATCAAGTGAATCTTAATAAGTTACGCCTTCAATAACCTTAGACAGTTGTAAAATAGGCCACTCTATGGTGATGGGTATTTCAAAAAATATTTCATAGAACTAAAATGGTGACATGTCAATGCATTTTTTTAAAGTGATTCTATCAGTCCATAATGCATCAAATAGCTTCTTATTTTAGGTACGTTGATTATGATCCACTAGCTTGCAAATGATAGTCATCAAGTTCTTGTTACTTGATTTAGCTTGGCCATTCCCCTGAGAATAGTAATTTGAAGAGTAAACTGAATCTATTCCATATAATTGATAGAAACAAGTAAGTTTAGCTAAAAAAAAGTTATCTTTATTATCTATTACTATCTTGTGAGGAACACAAACCTTACTATAACGTTTTCCTTGATAAAATCACATACAACTTTAGAAGTGGCTTACTTGATAGAAATGCCTTCTACCCACTTGCTAAAGTAATTAGTGGTGGTTAAGACATAACAATGGCTAGAAATTGAAGAGGGGCTCAACATGCCAATAAAATTTGTGCCCCACTGATGGAATGGTTCATTGATTATGAATAGTTTTAAAGGTAATGCTGGTAACTTTAGATGTCCCACAAAATGTTGACATGCTTGACATTTATAAACCCAATCCAAAATATCCTAGAAAATAGAAGGATAATTATACCCTGTTCATAGGATTTTATGTGCTGTAACTCATGTTGAAAAGTGACCTCCACATGCTTTATCATGAAACTATTCCAGTAGTCTCTTTTTCTATTCTTCATCTATACAAAGAAGGAAGACACCATCAATTCCTCTTTTATACAAACCATTATCCCAAAGAAAAAAATCCTTTGACTTCAACTTTATGGTACATTTTTCCTTATGTGTGAGATGATATAGACATTATGTATAAGTCATGAAGAAATCAATCTTACTATACCATTCATCAACAAGGTCAACAAAAATAACCACGGGCAGATTTTTATCTAATTCATCTTAAAGTAAAGATACCATCTTATTTGTGTCATTTGGTTTACTTTCTATCATTAGTTGGCACAAGATTCTTCCTCTCACTAGCTTTGTTGGTTTGATATCAAGATCAAACTCTTGAACCTTATCTATCTAGGTGCCTCATAGCAATCAAAACTCTTATTGTGTTAGAATAGATTTAACTATAGTGTTAGGTACATATACTTTAGTATGTGATGATAATATATAGTACTTGAAGGCTTTGAATGTTTTGACTATGAAAAAGGCATGTTTTTCCATTTGTGTATACTTTAGTTCATAATATTCTAATGTTGGATCATGAAACCTATGGAAGATTCAATATCTTCATCATTCTTTTGTAGAAGTATGGCTAACATGGTATGTTTAGAAGAATAAGAATAGAGAATAAATTCCTTTCCAAAGTTTGGAGAAACCAACATTGGAGCTTGAGCTATGGCTACTTTAATATTTTCAAATGCCATCTTACCTTCAACATTCCACTTGAAATCTTGGTTCTTCTTCATCATATTATAAATGTGGTGAGTTAACTTGACAAAGTCAGGAATGAACCTTCTGAGGAAGTTAACCTTACCAAAGAATGAATGTACCACTTTCTTAGACATGGGAATATATATAATTTGAATGGATTTCACATTTTATGGATCAATCTTCATTCTTTCCTTTGAGATGATGTGACCAAGAAGTTTCCCTTCAGTCATGATAAATATTGATTTTTTAGGATTCAAATAGATTTTATGTTTCCTGCACTAGATGAAAACCTCTTCTAAATCAGCTAAATAATTACCTCTTTTTTTAGGGAAAACTTTGAAGTCATTAAGGTATACAACTATAATCTTGTTTTTTATATGTATAAATTTCAGATCCATTGCTCATTAAAAATTTGATCTAGCATTAAAAAGCTTGAAGGGCATTTTTTGATAAGCAAAAGTCCCCCATGGTGTTATGAAATCTATCTTGTATTAATATTCTTCTACCACTTTTATTTATTATACACTAAAAATACATCTAATATGAAAAACATTTTTGAACCTATAACTACTTACAAAGTATGATCAATAATGGACAATGAAAATTTATTTTTCAAAGAAACTTGATTAAGATTATGAAAATCAATGCACAAACGCATTTCTCCATTATTTTTTATTACTGGGACAGTGTTAGCTAACCATGATAAATGATGAATGAGATAAATGATCTTAGCATCAAGAAGCTTTTGTTTTTCAATGAAGATAGTACTTGTGATTATTGGGTTATGATGGCAAAGATTTTGCTTGAAAGGTTTTGCCTCTAACTAAAGTGGAATGTAATGTTGTACCTTTTTTGGCTAAAAGGTCTTTAGGTCTTTGTAATACCAAACTAACACATTAATATATTTTCTAATAAGCTTAATGAATACTTTTTTTCCTCTTGGGAATAATATTTTTCAATGTTGACCATCTTGGACTTTTATTCAGTACCCAAATTAACTTGTTATACTTTTGGAGAATAACTCTCACCATACTCTTTATTTTTCTTTAGAAACTGATCATGCTTATCAAAAATTTATTTTAAAAAAACTAACCCTTTAGTGATTTTATTTCCCTTCAATTGAATCAGTTATTAATTATCATCATGCTCAGGGTCAACATTACTTGTTATTGTTTGGTGTGAAAGTGAACTACTTCCTTCAAAATACACTTCTTTAAAATTATCTTGTTGCTCATGGAAAACATATATCTATTTGTCATCATTAAATACCTACCACATGTCAACATTGTCTGGAACCCTTGGATGAAAGCCATCTCTACTCTATAGTCACCTTTTTAAAAAAGTGTAGGCTACTGATTTGGCATGAGCAGAGCTATAATAACTACAAGAGAATCAACTCTAGAGTTTAGATCATAGGAATGAAATTGATTGAAAAGGCTACAAATCAAGTGTTGCATTTATAACTCGATCGTGCTAGTGCCTTAGCTTATCTTTTTTCACTTGGTATTGGTCATGAATTTACCTTACAATCAACTCAACATCTCCTTGTGCTTTTAAAAGTCTCACTATTTTTTATTTTGCTTATTCTATTCCTAACAATAGTGATTCATACTCTGCTATCTTAGTATTCTCAAACATTAGTTTTTAAGAATAAAGATATACATTACCATTAGGTGTTATCAATACAACCCCAACACCCGAACTAAGGGAACTACAACTGCCATTAAATTCTAGAGTCCATATTTTCTCTTTTTCTTTTTGTGTCTCTAGTTCTTGTATGTCCTTTCCCAATTTAAAGTAATAGAATCCATGATTTGATTCTTCAAAAAGAATCTATGAACTTGGATCATCTGACTTGGACTCTGTATACTTAGATTTATTCTTATGATCAAGTTTTTGATTTAGACTTTTGATTGGAATATGAGCACAAGACCAATCTATCTTGACTTCTCCCCTAGTTATTTGTAAAAGTTTTTAATCAACAACATTCTATAAGAAAATAAAAATCTGCTACTAGAATTGTCATTTTAAGCTTCTTATCTAGAAAAGCTGCTAGAACAACTTGAGCATCTTTGATTTATCCAATCAAAGGAACTTGTCTTTCTATTGAGTAACATCTCCCTATTGACTTAGTTAGAGTGAGGCCAAGGGCATTAGATAATTTAGCTAGCATGACATTATTAAAATCTTCAAAATACAATTATTTAACTTGAAATTATTGATTAAGAGAGACACATAGAATTGCTCTTTTCTTTCAGATGTGGGAGAGGTAGTTATAGCATTGTTTTAGTGGGAATATGTAAGATACCTTTTGAAACATTAGTAGTATTGTTTGATCTTTTAATTTGAACATACTTAACTAGTCTATTTAGCTGATCTGGATAAGACCTCAAGTATTCAACTTCTAACATTTGAATCTTAGTTTTCTTAACATGGTCAATAATGTCAAAAGAAGGGATGTACATAGATAAAGTAAGATTAACTTCAGAAGTATGAGTGACTAGCTTATGTAGTTGAGAAGAATATGATACATATTTATCTTTTATATCAAGAGAAGTGATTAAAGGACTACTTCTTTTAAGGATGCTAACATTTGACCTAGAGTCTTCTTTCTCTTTCCCTTATTTCTTGAAATTTTTTTCACCAACTTACTAAATTTGTGATCTTGTAAATACTACAAAAGAGTGACTATGACCATCTTCAAGCATTTTTTCATAATCATTTTCTCATTTATATTCAAGGTATATTATATTGGAGTCACCAATAAGATCTACAAAATCATCCTCATCAGCAAATCTTTATCAAAATTAGTAGCCATATTATTTTCTTTAATCATTTCAACATGGTTTTTTGGAACATCCTCAATTATCAGTCTTTGTGGAGGTCCAAAAATATGATTCTAATTTTGATTATTAAAATTTCATGTAGGTGCATTCTTGATAGGAGTAGAATGAGCACCTTGAGAAAGTTGCCTTTTAACTTGTAACAAGTCATTAGCCAATTTCTACAACATGAGATCAATAGTGGTTTGTATTGTAGTCAAAGTAGAGATGTGAACCTTATATATTGTTTACTTAATCTTTCCAATAATAATAAGGTCATCTTCATCCTCTATATAAATATTTTGAGTTATTTCTAAATCAACAAGATGTGTTCTACACAACTGATAGCTAACTTCTGGTTGCTAAGCATTGATAAAAAGCCCTTTTGACTATCATCAGTGGGTTGAGTAACCTGAGGTATTTTTTAGAGTAGTCTATTAAATTTAGTAATGAAATCCCACATGTGTTCATCTAGTTCTTTTTTAAGTTGAGTCATTTAGGGGAGCAATATGTGTGAGTCTTCAATAGTTTAAAACCTTTTTTTAAATTGCTCATGCATAGTGGCCCAATTGGTTATGGTGTTGGAAGCCAAATGATAGAACCATTCTATAGCTATATCATGTAAGGTTTTAATAAAGAGTTTGACTGACACATCTTTATGATCAATACCAATCACTCCATAAGCTATAAAGAAAGTATCTAAGTGCTTATCTAGACTTTGTTTTCCTTCCCCTATGAACTTAAGAAAGTTTTTTCTTGATCCCTTAGGAAAGTCATGGAGAGTAGGAGTTAAATTTAATGGGCCAATCACTACCTCCCAAGGGATAGGAAGTTGTTTTTCCATTCTTCTAGGAATAAAGAATTAAGGATTTACAGGTTGGATTATTCTTAAAGAATTATGTTGCAGCTAATTCACAAAAGTTTTTATTTGTCTGACAAGTGAAGGACTTGCTCTTCTTGTCCTAGTGAAAGGTTGATTTTCAAAATTAAAGAACTTATGTTTCTCTAAAGGTTTTTTTAATTTATTTTAAATTTATAAACAAAGACTTGGCAAATGATTACTTGACATGCACTAACTTAAGATAAACAAATTATTTATTATAGATAAGTAACTAGCACCAAATGTGCTTGGATTAATTTTGTGAAAACTTCACAATTTGAACAAGTTCATGTTCCGCAGTAGAGTCACCAAAAAACTATTGGCTTAATATTTTGTAGGCTAGCAAAAGATACCTAGGTAGTCATGGGATTAAATCCCTTTCATTTAATGGTGAATCTCTTGTATCTTATGTTTATCTACTTTGACTATTCATGCTTTAAATTTTTTATAACTTATACAAATTATGTATAGGATATACACAAGTTATCTTATTTTTGGGTACTACTTTAATCACAAAGTTCATGAACCATAACAAAATAATTTTACAAGTAAGCAATTGATTCAAAGATTTTGTAAATAAATTCTTAGAAAGTGGAGAATGAAAAGAACTAGAATCTATGAAAAAGAAAAAAACTATACTTCATAATAAGTAGTTTTTGCATAGCTTATTGTATTCGTACAAATAGATAAACATACAAGATGTGATAATTCTTTCAACAAATAATTAAGAAAAATTTGAATTCACATTCACTTTAAATGATAACACAAAGTTTACCATTTTATTTCTCATAGAATGCATTAAAAGATATTTTTAGACGCAAAGTCCCTTAGAAACCAACTTTTTTCTTATTCACTTTGAACAAAGTTCATACAAAAACAACAAAAATCTAAACACAAAGTTTCAGATTGCTTAGTATTTTTTGTATAATAGTTACAAATACTTTTCCAAAATTACAATCCCTTTGTATGCATGTCTTCTCCCATATTTATACCATTTTTAGATATCAAATATAGTTAGGAAACAACTCCTTGAATTTCCCATGTGCTACGTTAAATTTTGAAAACTGTTGGGAGACATATTTTTTGAATTTCTCATGTGTGGCATGAAACAATTGATGACATGTAGCTCTTCTTGATTTTATTGTTTGGATCAAATAATTTTTTTTTCCGTGTTGCACTCAACTTGTTTAATTAATTTATTTTTACAAAATGACTTCAAGTAATTACATCTAGCCAAGTTACTTGAGTCTTTCATTTTATAAATCAACTTACTTTTATAAGTAATTTCTCTGAATGACATTACTTTTAAAGTAACTACTTAAAACAAAAATTACTTTAAATAAAAATTTCAAGTCATTTGAATAAAATATAAGAAGTTGAGAAGAGAAGTAATAGTAATCACTCTAATTCATAAACTTCTATTCTACACTTTTCTCTGCAGTTGATGTGTTGTGACAACATAAAATGAATGGCTGTATCATCTATCTTGGCAACTGATTGCCTTTCTATTTCAAATCTTAGTAGCTCATTTTCTATATTTTTATAATAACCTTTCACCTTCTCAAGACTGGCTTCTATCTTTTTGACTTGTTGATGACTTTTCGTTAATTTTTTTTATTGATTTTTCTATGAATGGAGTCGTAGCCTCTTTAATTACTTTCTTGAATTCTTGATGTAATTGTTCATGTGTCCTTGGTGGTTCTTTAGACCAAATATTCATGAGATTGAAGATATAATCCTCTAGATCTATTTTCATGTTGTGAGCATGTTCTTCTAGAGTCTTCATTTTTTCAAGCATTAATCCAAAAATGTGCATGCAAAAAGATATGATGTGTTCTTATTTTGATTTCATCACTGATCCCTCTAGAATAATCTTTTCTTCAATCCAAATATTTTCACTTAAAGCATTTATTTTTTGAAGGATGTCTTTTTGTAATTCAGACATTCCACTTTAATTTTCAATCTCCTTCATTATTGTTTTTAGTTGTGCCAATTTATTCTTGATATCAACTAAATTGCTTGGAACCTCAGGAAATCATTTCTATAAAGTTTGTATCATTTTCTCTATCTATTCATAAAATAATTTGGCCTTATCACCAATTTATTCTACCAAAGTTATTATTTGATGATCAATTATATCTCTTGAAAGTAATTCCTGCTGGGGAGCAGATCTTATCACCTTGAAAACTATTTCATACAGCTTAGAAATTTGTTCCTTTAGTTTGGCTTTATCAACCTTTTCTTCATCAAGATTCTAAAAAAAGGTATTGATAAGAGTATGTGTGTCTTGCTTCAGGCCCTCTATAGTGACTTCCCTAGGGATACCTTTGTAATTACCAAGTCTTCTTTAGTAATTTCACTCTTTTACTTACCCTATGGAAGAATTGATATTTATATGAATTTTTGACCTGAAGGTTGAATTATCAGTTTTGAAATCACTCTAGCATTATTATGTTTTTTACCCTTAGATCAAGACTTTTTAAACATTTCAAGTCTATCTCTTCCAAATTTATTTCTTATTTTGATTCAGGATCTGTTTTTAATGCCAATCATGAGGAGAAATTTGTACTAGTGAAGTAGCTGAATGTATCACCATTTGTTGCTAATTATCTCCCACCTCTGTCTCTTGAATAATAACTTCTTCTGTATCTAAAATATATTCTATATGAATAACATTGAAATCTATTTTTTTATTTTTTTCTTTCTCCACCTACTTGTAATTTTTTTTTGTTCTTTTTCTTCTCTAGTGGTTTTATTCTTAGGTTCAACTGTTATCTTTTGTTGTGATATTTTCTGAGATGAGATCACCTCTATAGTAGTTATCTTCTCTAGCTCTTTTTAGGTAGGAATAATAGGAATGGTTTGTTGATCATCAGAAGGAGGTGGAGGTGGATTAGTAGGTGGAGAAGATGGGGGAAGAGCAGGAAGCACATCAGTCTCTTTTTGAATATATTTCTCAGGGGGTTTGATGCTATGAGACTTTGGATGTGGCATGAGTGTGGATGGATCTACATCTTTCACTACTAGATGCATGTTCTCCACCAATAATGAGGATGAAAATGTGGTAGGTGTGGTATAAATAGGAGTGATAGGAGGAGTAGTGTCTATGGAAGAAACTAGAGGAGATGCAAAGGTAATTGACTAATTTGGCACCTTTTCTTTTACCAGAGAATATGTTTCATCAAAATTCTTCTTGAGTTTCAAATTCTTCTTTGGTTCTTGACTACCCTCTCCTTACATCATTTTCCTTTTATGACTTGGCCAATTTTTGTCATTATTAACTCTTTCATGTAGTAGCCTTTACTAAGAAGCCATGTCGAAGTCATAACAATAACCATTGAATTTCTCTTAGTAATAGTCTTAACTAAATTCTTCTTGTAATAAATTTCTAGGAGTGAAGCATTATCTCCTCCCATTACATGATAAGAATCAATAATTACTTGTCCATCATCTTCCATGTATTCAAGAATTATAGATAAATCAAATGAGCAATTTTTTTGAATAGTCATCTTGCTATTGTCTCTTCTTCTTACCTCAAATTCATCTCTACAATCAATCTAAAAGTCTTTTAGGACAAGGATATGCATATATTCAAGAGAAATTATGCTTTGTGCTATGTGTTTGTAATTATAATTTTCTCTAGCCTCAAAATGTGATTTATTATAATTATGATACATCTTTATTTGTACATTTTTGGCCTTATAAATGTTTTCACAATGATATTGGCTAATAACAATGGGAAAAACAATTAAAAAATGGTGTACTTTTGATTGGAGATCATGTAATTCCACCAGCTGTGTACATAATTCCATTAGAATCCATTTATCACTAAGGTACCTTGGTAATTGTACTAGTGCCCCTATGAAACCACCAACTCTGATGTATGTGAAATTCAAGAATTGAATAAAAATACATCCAAAATGGGAAACTACCTCCCAAGCTACATCAAATACTCTCTTGGCCTTCAAAGCAACATTCAATTTAAAAATGACTTCATATAAGAATACATCATTTACTATTTTATAGTGCTTGAAGTAATTAGAAGAAGTCAATTGAGGCTAGTATTCATAGATAGGATCTGTTGCCATTAACCTTTTTATAGTCAACCTAGAAAAGGCTCCTTTAGATGCTGCAACATTTACTAAGTATGAAGTCATTTTAAAATCAAGAGTTTGGAATACATTACTCAACTAATGATCAATGTTGTCACTTATCATTTTTGACTATTCAATCTTAGGAAAACTTCTATTGACATTAATAGCCCTTATGTATGCATACATCTAGGTGGAAAAGTTCATGAAATTTTTCTCTACATTGATTCTACATAATAATACATGATATCATCAACTTTTTGGACCAAGTCAGACCTCACTATTTTCCTTGGAAACCTTAAGGGCTGTTTTAGTTTCTTTAGATAAGTAGTATTCATTATCTTGATACAATCTATTGTTTACCCTTACAGAGATCTTAAACTTTTTTCATTGATAAGTCTATCACTTTAGGTATTGCTAGGATCTTCAAAAAATAGTTAAAATACTAGACATCTAAGTTGATCACCACATTTCCTGTAGTATCTTTTACCATTCTAGTGAGAGAATCATAACACTTAACACATTCTAGAATAAATTCAGGCAGTTGTGTAGATCTTGAGAAACCTTTAGCTTGTAGGATTCCACTCTTTGTCATTGCTAGCATGAGTGGTGTTTTGATTATGGTTTTAGATCTGTCCAACAACTCAAATATGGAAACATGTCCCATGTTATTGTCATTGATTTATGACACTTTGGATTCAATGCAAGACTCAATGGGATATCCATGGTATTCATACTTCATCCTTGATTCTTTTGATTTCTTAACTTTCTTTGCTTTAGTTTTTATTTTCCTACTTGGCCCTAAAACTTTTTCAACTACAAGTTCATGAAATTCTTCAATTAGAGTTGATTCTTCTTCTACTCCTAACATTTTTTGTGTCTAACAATAGAAAGACTTGGTAAATGCTCTTGAAAACTTAGTAATTGTTCCTATTGGTTTTAGAAAAGGTTGAAAAAATGAGTTAGGTTGTCTTATAACACTCCTAAGAAAACATCAGGTATTAGAAACTTTGAGCAGTAGTAAACTTTGAAAACTCTAGAAAACTCATACTAAGTAACATGGTGTTGCAATACCGATAAGGTATGGGTATTTCTCAACTCTTCAGGTTTGAAGATTCTAAGTGAGTGACATGCATTTACAACTCTGGGTTTCTTTGAGAAAGTTAATAGAGTTGGAAAACTTGATGAAGTAGAAGCAATCAATAACTAAAAATATGAGTTAGCAATGCCCTTTGGGATCTTCATGTAACATGAGACCAGTTATTCACATTCAAGATTTTGAGTAACAAGTCATGAAGAGTCTGGGTAGATAATCTAGGTCAATTGATTAGGTATTTGCAAAAAGATTCTATCTTTTGGGATTTTGTTTGAGATTTTCATATGTAAAGTATTTATAAGGTTTTAACAACACCATGTATGCAAAAATGACTTACAATTGCAATCAAAACAAGAAATGACAAAAAAACTTTCAAAATGGTGCATGAAATTTTACTAGAGAAAAATGAGATATACAACCAAAATGGGATCATGAAACCAAATGGGAAATAAACTAAATAACTTGAATATAAATAAATTGTGAATATTTTATGCCAAAATCACTCTAGAAGCTCAAATAATGTTGCTTAGGATTCATAGGGGCAACAACTAGGCTAGAAAGTTCGAAAGCCAGGTGCGAAATAAGGTGGAATTTTTAAATATTTATTTTAACTTATGAATTAATGACAACTAAGTGACACATGTGAGGGTATCCATGTAAGTATTTTTCTAACTTTCAGGTTTCATGAATTACTTCGCTTAATTTGGTCTACGAAGTCAAGTAACTCTGTAACCCCAATTTAATCTAAGCTTATGAACTTTTATTGCTTTTACTTATGATTTAAGAAAGTGAAGTAATGTAACTTCAAAAACCTAGATTATTATAATTAGTGTTTTGTGGGTTTACAAATCTACTGTACTCATCTTTTATGATTTTGAGAAGCAAAGTCATTTTGCAATTTTGATTTAATCTAGATGGTGTAACTTGGGTTTATGAAGACAACTTACTTCAACTTTGTCATTTTGAATAAGTAGAGTAACCTATAAAACCCAAGTTGACCTATAAATGATCCCAAACACTTCATTTTTTTGAATTTCTTGGAAAGATGGACAAATGAGTTTTATGATAATGACCCAGGCATACATTTTATAATCTTCTAGAGAAATTTGAAGCAATTTTGGTAACGAAAGTGATTATAGTTAAAACTAATAAAGTCTAAGTCTTATTTAGGGGACTAAGTTTTGACAAGGATAACAGACTCTCATAAGATAAAAGATAAAAATTTCAATATGGGTATCCCAAAATTTCTAAGTGTGAAATTCTAGGGACACCAAAATTATGATATCATATTTTCCTACATTTTCCTCATTCTTATGATAAAGAATCACACTTTTCTATCATTGAATCCCTTTTTCACCCTTTGTCACATTTTTTGTGATTTGAAGTAATTCAAATTGTTTCATGTCTCATTCCTCTTGATTTCCTTTTATTTCACTCCATATTGGATAAAAAAAATTCAAAGTCAAGATAACACTTTTATTTCCCCTGAATTTATGAGACTCTTAGACACAATGCTCTCTAAGTTCTTTCTCTTAGCAACCAAATCCAAAGTATTCAAATTAAAATCATCTTTATAACCCATGTTTGATTTTCCAAATATGTATGAAGGAGGAATAGAAAATCCATCAAGAAAGTTAAAAGCCAAATCATTTAAAACAAAAGGCAATGATATACAAAAGATAACATACAAATCTCAAAAGCTAAAATCACACCAAAATATGTGATTAAAAACACATCTATTATCTCTAATAGAAGCATAAAATCCACAGTTGGACTCACAATAGAGATGAGGTCCATTGGGAAGTGGTAGGCTAATAGATTGGAATAGGAGAATTTAACAAACTCTATGGTGCTACCTACTTTTTCACATAAGTACCCAATCTTTGAAGTAGACTGATGACTCTATAAAGGGTCCTGAGGAACATGAAATAAGTCATAGGAAGGTAGGACCATTTTAATTTTCATGCATACATCCTTCATGGGATGATCTACATACTTCATTTTTTGACCTAAAACTTGTGTGGCTAGGAGATTTTCTTCAGAGTCCTTAAGATCGAAAGTATTCTTGTTTTGACAAACCTAATTTGAGTGTTTTAACTTTGATAAATAGTTTCTCTACCTTGGTTTTTAATTCATTCTCCCCTCCACCTATTTTATTTTTCCCTTGATAGGAACATGTGATTATAAATATATTTTCCCTCTTCTCTATTTCCTTCTTTTTCACATCTTAACAACATGCTAGGACCACTTTATTTCAGTTTTATCTATCCTTAAGTGAAAAATAATATGCTTGAGAAACTATGGATTACTTTCTTTACACCATGGTGCAACATTTTTGGACATACTTTGATTTATTTTACCATTTTTCATTGTTGTAATACCCCTTTTTGTGGACACCTAAGTCTATTTCTACTTTCATGTACTTTTTCTATTGTTGAGTGAGGTTGGCTTATTACTTCTCACTCATCAATGTTGTTTTCCCTTTTATGCACTTTTTTCCATTGATGATTGAATAAATATTGTTAATACTCACTCGTTAATGTTGTTTTACCATTTTTTTAACCCATCTTTGTCTAAGTAAGGATTGAAATTGCTTTTACATTAATGTTTGATTACCATATTTTTGACATGTATCCTTGGTTTGACTTGGTGAGTTTACCTTTTTTACTTAAGGTTTACTTATTTGAGTTTTTTGATCTTTAGTAACCTTGGATCTTTGTTTACCTGATTTACTCTAAAATTTTTGACTTGGTCATTTGGTCTAACATAGCACTTGTCACCCCAGCTTGCCAACTTTTCAAATATGTCCCATCTACATAGCACCAGTTATCTTGGCTTTCTTACATTTGATTATTTTTGCTCTTTAGTTTTGTCTTCTTGGGTTTTTCAAAAGTATTCTCTATGCCCTCCACAATAAAAATTACAAACACAATAGAAAACCATTAAAAAATAAAGGTATGTCAAGGTACGCATATAGTAAATATCTAATTATTTTCCTTTCAATCATTTAATTTTAGTTATTTTTACTTTAAAATACTACAATTTTTTTTAGCTTCAAGATTTTGTGTTACTATGTTCTTTATCGAAGCACCATCCCCTATTTCACCTACATAACACATGATGATATTCAAGTGGTGCATATGTATACACATAATATTTTTAAACTTGATCAATTATTGATGTTTTCTATCTTGCAGGAACCCATCTAGTCTCAATCTCTTTGAGTGAACATCCTAAGGGGTGCATCAAGAAAGGGGTGGGCAGACCATTAGTGCTTCATAGGATGATTTCCCCTTATTTTCACTTGTTATCAATCCAACCATTTCCTAAAATAATTCCCCTAAGCTTTGTCTCCTATTCTGCATACTCCTTTAGTCATTTACCACCTTCATTACCACTTTCCCTAACCTAAACCCCTTTTTGATATTTTACATGACTATGTCAGCCACATCAACCTTGTATTCTTATTGACAAAATATTTTAGGGTCTAGGTTGAAACCTCACCGACCTAGTCCATGACCTAGTTAGTTTTTATCAATTAAAATATTAGGTAACCCGGGTCGACCTTATTGGCCAAAACTTTCATAAGGGTTTAGGGTTATATCCACCTATATAAACTCATCTAATTTTCCATTCTTAGAGAGTAGGTAAGATTTATTATTCATTTGTGATTCTTTACAATATGCTCTTCCACCATTATATTTTAAGAGTCTTAGCTTAGGGTTTTGACTTGGAGAATAATCTAGTCTTATGGAGAAGTATTGGATGGTTTGGATTTTCTTAGTGATGCTTACGAACCACACCAACCTCTTGCAAGGTACCTTTGGACAAGGGAGAGATTGAGTCTCGATAGGTTCATCTTTGAGGTAAGTATCTCTAACTTTTCTCCTCTCTTTAGTAGATATAAGTAACATAAGTAATGGCTTATTTTGAATAATATTTTCTCTATCCATGCATTAGGGTTTTACCTATACATAACAAAAATAGGTTTCTCTTATGCATGTTTACTTTTATGTTTACTAACCCCTAATTTATGCCACAAGCTTTGGTGAGCACTAAATTAGAATTTTGATTTACTTGTTATTAGTATAGTGAATATGAAAATATAGGACCTAGTTAGGGTTATTGCATAGTTTTGCTTGATTGGAGGATTTAGAACCTTCCCTAGTGATATTATTGTGGTAATATTTCCCTTGTTTAGGTCTAAAAAATCCATATTTGTCATGACCCTGATTATCTAATGTATTCCCAATCAAAAGTATAAGTAGGATCTATCTTCTCTGAGCTAGGATTGATTTATAGATCTGTTGCATTTGCCATTGCATACATAGAGTTTGTATCAATGTTTTCAACTTTATTTTTTATTGTCTCCTAATATATTTTACTCGACCCATCTAGAATAGATCCTCTTAAATTCATTTCCTATTCCTACTCTTGAATATTTATGTTTCACAGTTGTGTTTATTCTATTTTCCTTGAGATATTTAATTTAGGCTTCTCAATTTCTTACTCTGGTTCGAAGAATCCTTTCAGATCTAAGTCCTCTTTATTTTCACTATAATATTCTTTCTCTACACTACCCAAAATTTTGTTATAATATTTTAATATAAATTATTCTTTTTCCTTTTTAGCCCATTAGGTTTTTAGTGTTTTACATCTCAAAAACTAGTTCATCATATGATGTTTTTCATTGCACAATAGGTGTGTCTTCCACTCACCCATGACATTAAAATATTATAAATTTTGTAAAGCCTTGTACACCATTATATTTTATTATTCAAAAAAAAATGTCTGTATAAAGTTTTATTTCTCTTGTGACCAATTTTTAGATTCACATCTACACTCTTGATGTATATAAAGGATCTAGGAAAAGGTGCTAAGGTGTGATGAAATACATGCACCTGATATCTTGGCTCCAGTTGTTACAATGATCAAACATCAACACATTCCTGAATATGAAATTCAAGACATTTTGCCTCTTAAAAAATGGTTACTTTTCTAATATTATAGGTGCCACCTAAAATAAAGCTCTCATAATTTTGCATGCCTCTTATCACTTGATTTGATCTATGAACTACTCACCAAGCCATAATATCAAATTTTAAAGTGTAGTTCAACACACTAACTTAAAATTATATATTTTTGACATTATCTTCCATTTTAATAATAAAATGTGCTAAATATTTAGTTGTAAAATATTGAGGTAAATATCTTTTAGTAGTATTGACTATTCTCATGGGTCTTCATTCATGGTCCCCATGTGCCCAATTCAACATGTGTGTATCTGAGTCACCACTTATGAAAGACACATAGTCCCATAGTAAAACACCTTCATTTGTGGGCTTGATGTAATCCATGTATGTATGAATTATCTGATATAAGAGATCAAATTTTAACCTAGTAAGAAATTGCATCAATGGAGACTTATATTAATCCATGTGGAATTTTAAAACTATATCCATTGTTTGAATAGGTGAATATGAAAACTTCCCAATTTTATACAACTGAGGCAAATATTGCACCTACTATGTGAAATCAGTGAATTATCTACTTTTTGGGCCTAAGGATTCAGTTCTGAGCTGAATTTGAACCAATTGTATCCTCTATATGAAAATGGAGATGAAGGATATTTTGGGATGATATAAGGCTTAATTTTATCATTTTTTAATGATATGACAATGATATTATCTCCCTGATGTGCTTCTAGCTGATTATCTATTATATTGATAGTCATCTAACCATCATGAGCCCATTTTTTCTTGATTAACATAGGATAATACATTTCATTAGTTTTCATATAGATGAATTAAAAATCCCCATTTAGACTCAGATCAACCACCTTTATCTCCACATCCTCGAGTCTCCTAATAGGTTCCATTTAGCCATAGTCTATGAGACTTAACTGACATGACTATAACTAAGGGTTGTTTTTCTAATCACTTCCCACACCAACCTTGGAATCATGTTCACCATACTCCCAAAATCAAAGAAACATTAGGGACTTCATATCTTATGAGTTCTATGTCTATTTTAACATCAACATCCCATGGATTTTTTATCTTTACATACCAAACCACCTTTTTAACATGTTGTTGTCATCTTTTTACCTGGTCTAACAAGTTATGCAATAAGTTTGTAATATTATAAAAATATATTCATTATGTAGAGTACTTACCAAATTGATAAGATACATCAAGGTTTTTACCACTATATATTAGCTTAGTATATAAAAAACTTAGCCATACATCTACACATCAACTGTCGTAGCATCTCCCTCAAAAGCATTTTGATTTTGTAAGGATTGGAGTAACCAAGTTACTTCCCTCATCAGGAATTTTTATTATAGGATATGGATGCATATCCTACCAATTTTTTCTAATTAGGTTCTCTTGAGGTATCTCTATTGGTATTAGTTATTTCTCCTTATATTAATTTATGGTGAAAATTACATAAAACCCAGATATTTAGGGTGAGAGTTCACCATATTGATATTTCACACTACCTTTTTGTTAAGCACGGGATATACTAAGAGGGGAGGTGAATCTATATATCATATATATTATAAAACTTTCCCTTAATCAAATTACACTTAATCAAAACATTTAAGATATGCAATAAAACTAAAACAATAAACACCACACAAGAGAGAGACACCAGATATAATGTGGAAACCCAATGTGGGAAAAACCATGGAGAATAATCTCAAGTATATGAATGAGCACCAACCCAAACAATATTTTCAAGCACCAACTTTTAGGAGCACCAACCCCTTTGTTGAGCACCAACCTAGCAACTATTCATGAGCACCAACCCATAGGAGCACCAATCCCTTTGCTAAGCACCAACCCAACAACTATTCATGAGCACCAACCCACAAGAGCACCAATCCCTTTACTGAGCACCAAACCAACAAAAAATCATGAGCACCAACCCACAGGAGCACCAACCCCTTTGCCGAGCACCAACCCACAGAAGCACCAACCCCTTTGCCAAGCACCAACCCACATGAGCACCAACCCCTTTGCCGAGCACCAACCCAACAACTATTCATGGGCACCAACCCACAGGAACACCAAACCCTTTGTGTATACCACACAACTATCTCTCAATGTTTCCATCTCAACAAATTATAGTTCATTACAACATCTCTTTCCTCTCTCTCACCTTTGCTCTTCTAAGCTAGATATAACAAATACAAATCATATTCTTCTCTCTCAAATGCTCTTCTAAGCTAGATATTACAATATCAAATCAACCTCTCTCACACATATTACAAATGGTTTCTCAAGCTTTTATTTATAGCTTTCCAAATGACCTTTGGCCTTCCCCCTTTGTGACCCTTCAATCCTCATGGAAAATGGCACCAAACTTGTATGACCCTTCATATCCTTGCCTTTAAAAAGTCATGTGGTGACCCTTCATGAGCAATTGCACCCTTTTGTCCTTCCCTCTTTTGTCCTTATCTTGGTGACTTTTTGTATTCCTCAAAGTGTCCCTTCATGAGAAATTGCATCCTTCCTCTTTTGTCTTCACTTGGTGACTCTTGGAATTCCCCAAGATGATTCTTCATGGGAAAATGCATCCCATCCTTCTTTTGTCTTTACCCCATGGATCTTTGAGTTCTCCATGGGCCCTTTTTTTTGTCTCATATGCAACCAAAAATATATTTGTTAATATTAAATAAATATTAACACACATTAGCTAAGATATATCTATTACAAACATCATTAAATGCAATGCAACCTTTAACACCAATAATGCTAGACCTTTGACATCAATGACAATATTTCCAACAATCTCCCCCTTTATCATTGATGGCAACCTCAATCTTGAAACTGCCATATCGTATCACCTGCATATCTTGTCATCTGAAAACATACAATAACTCCCCCTTATTGTAATACCCTGTATCTATTCCCTATACCTATTTTTGCACCTATACCTGTACCTATTATTCTCGTCCTTTCACATCAATGGCAAAGGGCCTACCTGGAGATAACACTTAGCTCCCCCTTAACTGATGCTAAACATCAATGGTAGGAAGTAATAGAAATTATTCCCAACTCCTCTTGCAGATCTTTGAATGTATCCTGTGATAGTGCCTTTGAGAAGATATCTGACAATACATACACATTGTTCCCTGTCCATTGAGCATCTACAATCAACTCATTTGAATCTTTTCTTCTAATCTCACAACCTTCAGCATGACAATTTAATGTGTATCCTTGATCACATATTTGACTAACACTCAATAGATTATGCTTAAGACCTTTTACATACAAAACATTTTTAGTCTTAGTTCTACCATAATCCAAACTCAAAGTACCTTTTCCAGCTATCCTGGCAGTGATTTTATCTTTGAATCTCACTGTGCCACCATTGATCTTTTTTAGAGTTATGAAATTATTTTTATCCCCTGTCATATGCCTCAAACATTCGCTATCAATTAACCATGGCTGATCTTTATTTCTTACATGCAGATCTGTCTGAACCATCATAGAATCTTCAGGTTGTTTCTTCTGCCATGAACATGTCTGAACCTTCTTCTTGATGAATGGAGCTTTGAAACTCTAATTTTTCTTTACTGACTCGAACACACTTATACAATACTGAGCTATGTGTTTGAAGTTATTGCACTTGTAACATACTATGGTCTCTTCATCAAAGCTTGATAGAAGAGCAAAAGAATTGTGGCTTCTGCTTGACTCTTCTTGATTTTCCTTTTTATTTCTAAAACTGTTAGCTCTTTTTCTACATTCTAATTTTTTGTGACCATATCCATTACAATAAAAATAATAGCCATAAAAATAACACCTATTTTTATATCTCTGATTTGATTACCTTTTGTAGCTTTGTTCCTTCCAACCTTCTCTATCTGAAATGTCCTCTGTAGTCTTCACTTCTCCCCTTTTTTTTTCCTCTTTTGTAAGAGCTTCAACATAGCTCTTTTTCTTTTCAAATCTGATCCTTGTCTTATCTAAATTTGTTTTTTGACTTTTCAATATCTTATTCAGCATGTTAGTGCTATCCTCAAATTTTGAATCACTAACTATTTTATTATTGACTGCTTTCTCAATCTCTTCTTTTAAAGAGGCAATTTCAGTAACATACCTTTCACATTCTTTTCTTACTATTTCCAACTATGCTGTTAGATCTTCTTCATTCTTCTTGGCTTCTTCAAAGTGTGCTTGTAGATCTTCAATCATTTCCTTTGACTCCTATTCATTTTTCTTGATTTGGAACTTTAATCTTCGATTCTTTTTCTCAACAACTTTTAACTCTTCTAGGGCACATATGAGTTCTCCTTCCATATTCACTTTAGCTTCCTCCTCTTCTTATTCTTGATCATCTTCATGTATGGCCATGAATAAAATCTCTTCTTCTTCTAAATTGCTGACTCCACTATCTTTGATTGAGCTAGGATCCTTAGAATACAGGCTCTTCTTCTCAAATCCCTTCTTGGATTTGCCTTTGAAATTCTTCTTGTATGTAGTCTTTTCTTCTTCATCATCATTACCCTTATTTGGACATCTAGCCAAAAAATGTCTAATATTTCCATAATTAAAACATTTAAATGGTAATTTTTCTTGATATTTACTTGTTCCTCTTTTCAGCTTGTGAATGAAAAGTGCTCCATTGTCATCTTCATCATCACTGGAACTATCACTTGATTATTGAATCTTAGCTTTCTCTTTCTTTGATGTCTTGAAATTTGCTTCTCTCTTTGAGGGTTTATCTTGTTCTATCTACATCTCATATGCTGTGAGTATACCATGAAGCTCATCCATCTTTAGCTTGGCTAAATTCTTCATCTCCTCGATTATTGAAACCTTTACATCATATCTCATTGGTAGAGATCTCAAAACCTTTTGTACCATCATTGACTCTTCCAATGTTTCTCCAAGACCTTGAATCTGATTTATGATTTGATAAACTCATAAAAGATAACTTGCTATATCTTCTTCTTCTTCCATATTCAAACTTTCAAACTATCTTCTAAAAGTCTGAAGCTTAGATTGCTGAACCTTTCCATCACCTTTGTAAATATTCTCAAATTTTACCCAAGTTTCATGAGAAAATTTATATTGCATAACTTTAACAAATTTAGATTCACATAAAATAGCATTTAAAGCTTTAGCATTACATTCACTTGCCTTCTTTTATACTGGAGTAATTGTAGATGTCTGTGGCTCTTGATATTCCTCCACCACTGCTTTCCATATGTCAAATCCAAGGGCCATCAAATAAGTCCTCATTCTTATGCTCCAAAAAGCATAATTCATCCTGTTGAACAAAGATGCCTTATTTGTAGAAAATCTTTCCTGTGACCCAACCATCATGCTTTCCTGATCTACCTTCAAGCTATAAAACTTTTCAAAAAGGAACCTGTTCTGATACCAATTGTTAAGCACAGGATATACTGAGAGGGGGGTGAAACAGTATATCATATATCTTATAAAACTTTCCCTTAATCAAATTCCACTTAATCAAAACATTTAAGATATGCAATAAAAATAAAAAAATAAATACCACATAAGAGAGAGACACCAGATATAATGTGGAAACCCAATGTGGGAAAAACCATGAAGAACAATCTCAAGTATATGAATGAGCACCAACCCAAACACTATTTGCAAGCACCAACTTGCAGGAGCACCAACCCCTTTGCTGAGCACCAACCTAGCAACTATTCATGAGCACCAACCCATAAGAGCACCAACCCAACAACTATCTGTGAGCACTAACCCCTTTATCGAGCACCAACCCAACAACAATTCATGAGCACTAACCCACAAGAGCACCAAACCCTTTTCCAAGCACCAACCCAACAACAATTTATGAGCACCAACCCACAGGAGCACCAACCCCTTTGCTAAGCACCAACCTAACAACTATTCGTGAGCACCAACCCATAGGAGCACCAACCCCTTTATGTATACCACACAACTATCTCTCAATGTTGATATCTCAACAAATTATAGTTCATTACAACATCTCTTTCCTCTCTCTCACCTTTGCTCTTCTAAACTAGATATAACAAATACAAATCATATTCTTCTATCTCAAATGCTCTTCTAAGCTAGATATTACAATATCAAATCAACCTCTCTCACACATATTACAAATGGCTTCTCAAGCCTTTAGTTATAGCTTTCCAAATGACCTTTGGCCTTCCCCCTTTGTGACCCTTCAATCCTCATGGAAAATGGTGCCAAACTTGTATGACCCTTCATATTCTTGTCTTTGAAAAGTCATGTGGTGACCCTTCATGAGAAAAAATGTCCTTCCCTCTTTTGTCCTTATCTTGGTGACTTTTTTCATTCCTCAAAGTGTTCCTTCATGAGAAATTGTACCCTTCCTCTTTTGTCTTCACTTGGTGACTCTTGGAATTCCCCAAGATGACTCTTCATGGGAAAATGTGTCCCATCCTTCTTTTGTCTTTATCCCATGGCTCTTTGACTTCTCCATGGGCCCTTCTTTTGTCTCATATGCAACCAAAAATATATTCATTAATATTAAATAAATATTAACACACATTAGCCAATATATATCTATTACAAACATCATTAAATGCAATGGGGCCTTTAACACCAATAATGCTAGACCTTTAACATCAATGACAATATTTATAACACTTTTATTTCTTTTATTTCTCTAATTAGGGAAATATTTAGTATTGTGCTGCCTAGTAACTCTAAAATATGCACAATACCTCTACCTCTATGGATTAGAAGGGAAATTCCATGTGATATGATTTCCCTCACCACATAGGTAACAAATAATTGGTTGTCTAGATTATCTAACCCCTTGTTTATGCTTTTAGTATCCCATTAGAATCCATATCAATGTAATCCTTGCCTTTAGGGTTACCCTGATATTTTTGTGTTCTTTCATATCCCCCATATTATTCATATGGGGAAGGAGGTGGACATCATGATTATGATTGTGTTAATATAGGAGTCTAACCTTGTTGATATTTAGGAGACAGAGGTACCCACCCTAGATAATTCTATAGATATTATGATGCCCAACTTGATTGGTATTGAGATGATTATGGATACTGAGGAATCCATCCTATAGTATATTTCACTATTGGTATACCCCAACCACCTTGCATTTCCATTTTAACATCTGGACTTGACACACCTACTTTCACAGTTGGATACTATTATGTAGATACTACAAGGACATTTCAAGTAATATATTCCTTCAAATACTATATATCTCAACATTTTTTTATCACCATGGTTGTGCAATTTAAAAAATTTACAAAACACATTGCAAGGTTACTGCAATAGATGGCATTTCATACTGGAATGTTTGACCATGTGACAAATGTCATAAATTTTTATTTTGATCTTCAAAAATTCATTCATATGATTTCCCTCTTTCTTTTATTCACTTCACAATACTACTAATCTAGGTATATTGATTTGTTTTATTTCCTCCATCCTATGTAAGACAACATATATATTTGATTCTCTTTTGGTAGCAAGAGGAAATTGTTTACAATATTTTATCTATCCAACCCAGATTGCAACAAATTTAAAATTAATTTTATTACATAATTGGGATTTTTCAATTGAAAACCAAATCTTATGAAACCCTTCTAGAACCAAGTTAATTTTTATAAGTCTAAGAATTGAAGTTTTACTCTATTCATTACATCTAAAAACATATGATCATAATCCTAGACTGATTCTCTCAGTTTTTGCTAGATTTACTTCAAGTCCTAGATAGTCTAACTTAAACATTTTTTCATTTTAAAATCACCAATAAATTTATATTTAACCTGTTGAAAGTTTGATTATCTCAATTTACTTATAAACATGAACTCAAAGGCTCTTATGAGCTCACAATTTTTAACATCATCCATGGTCACACTTTTGATCTACCTTTGATTTCATAGATCAAGGGATACTAATTCAATTAAGATGACCCATCATATGTGGATAAATTAACAAAATATACTAGTGGATATACCATATTCCTTGTGATAGAACTAAATACTACTATCTTCTTAGGAGCTAGTTATATTGTAGTTTTCAAAATTGTTGTAGTTGTGCTTGGAGAATTGATAGTCTTTTTCTTAGGAAATTTTTTAGTTTATGTGATAAGCTTTCCAAATTTCTCTATGAATTAATAAAACCACTTATTAGCTTTCTTGTATTTTTAACTAATTTTTCAAAATGATAAATTAGGCATAGGGGATATTTCCCCTTAGAGTGAATTATACTCATATGGAGTATCTATCTCACTAAATCTTGAACCTAAAATAACCCTGTAATTTAACATGAACTCTTCAAAAAATTTCCCTTAATCATCCCCAAAAAATATATTCCCTTATAAATTATTCTTAAAAATACTATTCATCTACTATATTTGCCTCACTGTAACTTCTTCTCACTTCCTTCAGTCGCTTCCTTCTTTTTTCTCTAGGGTGGTCTCAAAATCCTAGACAATATCCATAATTTATATAGTCTCTTTAGTTTCTATAGTTCCTTCATTATCCTTTAGCACTCTAAAATCCTATTCTTTGGATTCTCATGAAGGTATAATTCCTCTCAATTTATTCATAGGTTCCTTACTACTCCTACTAGTAGTTCCTTGAGGATCATTTTATTTGTTCCATCTCTTTTGTTGTCATAGTTCCTATTAAATTTAGAGTTACCTTAAATTTTACTCCTTTATATTATCGATATTTAAGGTTTGAGTTTAGGTTCCTTATCTCAATTGTTCATCACTCAAATACTTCTAGTCCACATCCCCAAATCGCCCTAAGTGACTACTCTGTGTTAGCTATGACTAGAACCATGGCCTTCTCCACAACCAATATTTTCAACAATATAAAAAGTTATTAAAAGAATTTACCTTAGATTCCTTTGAAAAACAAGTCCTTTTTATATCTAAATATAATATATCCTTGAACAAAAAATTTAGTGGTGTATTCATTGATTTTAGTCTTCAGCCAATGATGAATCACATAAGTCAAATCAATATCTAGGTTGTGTAATTTTTTAAGATTTTTTCAGTCTCAAAAGGGTACTCTATTTCTCTATTTCTGAGGCAATAATACTCAGGTTCAGTCAATATCTAAGTTGTGTAATTTTTTAATATTTCAATTTCCAAAAAAGTACTTCAGTTATCTAGTTATGAATTAGTAATACTCAAGCCTTGAAAACCAAACAACTAACATTTTAGAGAAATCACATAAGAAAATTTCATAAATCTTACCATGTATATGTTCAATGATAATTTATTTAGCAGAGCCTCATATTATAATAGATTCATCCTTTGTTAATTTTTATATCCTTTCATTCAACTAGTATTCAAGGTCTCTTTGATCGAGTAACCATCTCAACATGTTTTACCACATTCCACACTCATCGTACCATTATTAGTAGTGGCCCTTAGTAAAATCCCATCATGACATGCTAGTGTTGAGTTATACGATGTGTTGCAATATAATCTAAATATGTTTAAGGAATGAATAAAAAAAGATAATTAATTTTGTTACAGATTCACTAACTATCATTTTTTATAATTATATAATTTTTAATCATTTAGAGCATTTATACGTGAAAACATAATACATTTAGGTGCAAGGAAGTTGAAATTAATTATAATAAAGGTTACATGCATAAATCATGATTAACACAAAAATTTCAAGGAAAAACATCAATGATCTCTGTTAATTTATCAAAATTCAATAATTATTGATCAATCCTTTTCTTTACAAAATAAATTACTTATAGAGCTACGAGGAGGCTTTGACTCTTCATCTTCATGGCCTTTCATATATATAGTCAAGGGAGGATTTTTAGCTTCTAAAAAAATTTAACATTTAAGATGAACCCACATTTTATATAAAATATATAATATCACACACTTATCACATTTTTAAGTCAACAAAATATTCCCGTGACTTAGGTTTCATATCTTCATACCAACAGTGATGAATATAAGATAACATTTAAACAACAATAAGAGTTTATAAGTGGTTGGTTATGTCATTTGGTTTGAATAATGCACCAAATACATTCATGAGATTGATGAATGAAGTATTAAACGATTTTAGGGTAAGTTTTTCATTGTGTACCTTGATGACATATTGATTTTTAGTAAAATAGAGGAAGACCATTTTCAACATCTGTGCAAAGTGTTATAAAGCTTGATAGATGAAAAGTTACTTGGAAATTTGAAGAAATGTAGTTTCATGTAGAAAGAGTTAGAATATTTGGGATTTGTGATTTCTTAATAAGGTTTGAATATGGATATAGAAAAGGTGTGAGCTATACTAGATTAGCCAAAACCATAAAATACATTTGAGATACATAGTTTCATGGACTAGTTAGTTTTTATAGGAACTTTATCAAAAAATTTAGTGGAATATGTACAGTGATTACTGATGTAATGCAAAAGATAAAAGATAATTTATATAGATAATAGAAGCAAAACATAATTTCCAACAGTTGAAGAAGAATATAATAGAGTAAGCAATGTTGCATTTTTAGATTTCAATAAAATATTTCAAGTAGATTATGATGTGAGTGGAACCACAATAGGAGAAATATTAAGTTAAGATGGAAGTCCTATTTTATAATTCAATGAAAATTTGAATGATGCAAAGACTAAATATTTAGTATATGATCATGAGATCTATGAAATTGTGCAAGTACTAAAGAAATGGAGATATTATTTTTTGTCAAATGAGTTTGTATTGTATACAGATCATCAAGCATTATAGTTCATAAATAATTAGAATAAGTTGAATTAATAAATTTGAAGTGGGTTGAATTCATATATAATTATTCATTTTTATTGAAACATAGAAGTGAAAAGTATAATAGAGTCATTGATGGATTGAGTAAAATAATTATTTTGTTAAATGAGTTAAGAGTACAAAACATAAGATTTGATATTATGAAAGAAAAATATGAGGAAGATGAATATTTTTGAGAAGAATGGAAGTCACATAGAGAACCGGTGAGTAAAGATACATCACCATGGTTAGATTATTTTATTCAATAAGGTTTTTAGTCAAAAGAAGGAAATTATACATACTAAAAGGTTCAATGTGAGAGAATTTGATTAGGTAAAATCATAGTGGAGGATTGACAAGTCATTTTACTTATGAAAAAACATTAAAAAAAATGGCATAAGTTTTTTTGGCCAAGGATGAGTGTAGATGTGAAAAAAATTATTTAAGAGTGTAGAGTTTGCCAACTAGAAAAAGGAGGAAATATGAATACAAGGTTGTATCAACCATTGCTTATTTCAAAGAAACCATGGTATAAAATAAGTATGAGTTTTGTTTTGGGTTTTCTTAAAATGTAGAAATGAAATGATTTAGTATTTGTGATAGTTTATAGATTTCCAAAGATGGTGCATTTTTTAGCATGTACAAAGACTAGCAATGCAATAAACATTATTGATTTGTTTTTTAGAGAAGTTGTTAGATTACATGATTTACCTCGTAGTATAATATCAAACAAAGATATGAAATTTGTTACAAATTTATAGAGGACATCATGGAAGAAGTTGAATACTAAATTATAGTTTGATTTAGTGTACCATCCTAAAAAAGATAGACAAACAGAGGTAGTCAATATAAATTTAGGTAATATTTTGAGATGTTTAGTTGAAGGTAAGTCAGGTACATAGGATAATGTTCTAGCACAAGATGAGTTTGCTTATAATATTTAATAAAAATAAGTACAAAAAATAAACCATTTTAGATTTGATGCAGGGACATCTTGAAATGCCAATACAAGAGCTGAAATATGTCTTAAGAAGGAACAAATTTGAATTTGAGTTTAAACTAGTTTTCCCTCCAAAAATGAAATTCAAATTTACATAATGTAATAGTGGGTATAAGTTAGTCTAGTTGATGTGTAAGTAGTGATAAACGTTGAAAATGACCTTTTCTGGTCTCATGATGATCCTATAATGGATATAAATACATTTATCATTTATGAGTCATGAGGTGGTAGTTTTTTATTCACCACCCTACATTGGAGTAGGAGTTATGGAATCTTGATAAAAAATTAGTTAAGGATTTTGTTTTAGGAGTTTGATATATAAAGGATTTTTATAGTGTGAATAAGGTAGGTTTTGTATAGGTTGTAACCTCTCATCCCATTCGAGGATGAGAGAGTAGGGAGATGGAAATAAACCTAGTCAAAACGAAAGGATGATTGTGTTCTCAATTTTCTATGTATTGAAATGACATGGTTGAAATAGAGCATAAGTATGCTTGAACAAATAATGTGGTGAGTAATCCTATTGTAATGTTTTTGATATTTCTTGAAATCAAATTATATTCTATTTTATGGAGATATTTTAATGGGTGTAAGGAGACTTGAAATGAATAAACTTGATAATGATAATCCTTGTGACAACACTATGACCTGTGTGTTTGAGATTAACTATGATTTAGGATGGAGATTCAGTTATGTTTTGTTTTTTGAGGAATAAAATATGATATGGTGAGTCAATTCTTGTTTATCATAATGTTTGTTTCATTCTTATAATCATCTAGTGTGCCATTGTATGGAAGGAACCATATACTCTACCAAAATCATGTTACATAGCCTGTTGGTACACAAAATGTGGTAAAAAGGTCACCAAGGTGATTAAAATAATAGTTAATTTTATTAGGATAATGAAAGAGTTAGCATAATATTTGTGTAGATGGTAATTAGCCTTTAAAATAGTTAAGAATGAGAAATTTCAAATCAGAGTCTATAGACTATCTTACTCTATTTTTGTAAGAGAATCATGAACCCTGGAAAAACATCCCACAGAGGTTGAGGATTGGTATCTAAAGAAAGTGAAAAACTAGAGTAATGAATACATGTTTTTTTTTCCTCTAAAAAAGTTGGAATTTATAGTGAAACTCCAAATATTCCAAGGTTGAGTTCATTGTAACCTGTAAGGAGATGACTATAAGTGAAAATTGACAAAAATGTTAATGAAAGAGTGGAGAAAAGGCTTAATGGCATGAAAAAATGATCAAGAAAGTAGTGAGAAGGTTAGGTAGACTTAATCCAATAATTATTTTGCATTGAAACCACTTTTTGATCATTGTGTGCTATTTTTTTCAGTCTCAGGTCTGTATTGAGACATAGTAACCCTAGATTAGGGTTTTAGCTTTAGTGAGTGATTCTATTAACCAAAAAGGCCAAAATTTTGTTATTGAGTTTATTTTATAAATACCTAAGATATTTACATAATTTTAATTTTGTACCTTCCATACTCTATACAAGATTGACTTGAGAATTTTAAATAGGGATAAATGGCCTAATTGAGGACCGAGACAATGTTGGAAAAAGGGTATGCATGTAGAGTTAAGTCCATTGGGGAATAAGGGAGATATAATAACCTAAATGAATCTTGATAATGGTTTCAAGTTGCTTTGATAGTTTGTTGATACTCCAAACTAAAGGAGTTTACCCTAAACAAGGTTAGTAGGAGTCTAAGGCAAGAAATGATGCTTGTCAAAGCAAAGTGAGCAGACAGTTGGTGATTATGGCATAAGCAGATCAAAGGAGTATTTTAAGAGAGAAAGAGGTCTTGAAGAGATATAAAACTTTATTAAAATTTTATGCCCAAAGGAAAGGATACTTTGGCATTGATGATTGTGAGAATGTCATCAAGGATGTCGTGACCACATGAACAGTGAATGTGATTGAATGTTTTAATGAAATTAAAATGATCATTTGAGTTAGTACAGTGTGATTTTATGAGTCATTATGAAGGAATATTATGGTCACTTTGTATGATTGTATAAAATGACTAAATAATAATGAGTGAATGAAGCAAAAAAGGATCTTGCATAAAATACATAGGTAGAGTTTAGAAAAGGAGTTGATTTAGCTCTACTTGATAGTCCAATTGAATGACAAGTGAGAGGAAAGGCCCAAGTGTGGTTAGAAATATAAGGTTATAAGTGTGAACCAAAGGGAATGCTCCAAGTGAGATCAAAAAAAGGAGAAGAATGTGCCCAAGTGAGGTACTCAAGGTGAAGATGACAGAAGAGGTAGCAAGGAAAGTGAAATACAAGGTTAAGCCTGAAAGCCACAAAGAAAAGATGGTACATGAAGACACCAAAAATAATATTGAGATGGAAAAAGAGATGGTAGAGATGAGGAAGAAAATGAATGAGTTTTTGATCAAGGTTGAATATATGAAAGAGTTTGTAAACCCACATCTTGGATGGGTCATGAAAAAGAAGCCAATCAAGCAAATAGTGAAAAGGAGAAGAAGAAAAAAGAGGAAGGATAAGGAGGCAATAAAGCCTCATGTTTTGAAGTATAATGTTGATTTGATATGTATGAATTTAAGTTTGAGAGATGAAGAGAAGGAAAAGATAGTTGAGCCCATTCATAGGCTCAAGGAATAAAAGGAAGGGGCATATAACCAAGTGGTGATAAAAAAGAATCAAGATGAAGAAGAGATTCCATGTAGATTCATGTTGATAGAGAAAGCACAAATAGATTAGCCATGTTGGAGGCAACATAGCATGAATAAGGAAGAGATCCTAACTCAAGAGAAAGAAAGTGAAGCCAAAGGAGCAATAAGACAGCAACATAAGGAGACATATGAGGTATATTCAAGCTTGTATGAGTCTTTAAAGCAAGAGTAAGGATTTTATCCTCATAAAATGTATAGGGAAATGGTTAAGGAAGTTAATAAGGAAAGCATAGATTTATGGATTGCATTAGTATTGTCCAAGATCAAGGCATTAATAAAGGCAAGTAAGATTCAACATATGAAGATACTCCCCAAGATGAAGTTACAACTATTGAAGTTGAGGTATAGGTGGAAGATGAAGGAGAAGTCATGCAAGGAGAGAAGCAAAATGCATTGATAGCTGATGTAAAGAAGGAGAGTGAAATATACAAAGCACATGAAGGTGCTTCGAATTAAGAGAAACAAGTAAGCAAAGAAGGAAGATGGAGAATACCTCAAATACATGATCAAGAACAAGTTTTATTTAATGAGTTGTATTTTTTAGGTGATCATGGAGGAAGATGACAAGAGTCAAGACAAGTACAAGTGTGGTAGTTAAGAGCACACACACCTCTATGAGTGTTTGAAGGAAGAAGAAGAACATGGATGGCAAGACTTTTTTTTCCTCCCCTTGGGAGTATGATGTAGGGGAATCTTGGAATACCAATACAAGAGTTTAAATGTGTCTTAAGAAGGAAAAAATTTGAATTTGAGTTTAAACTAGTTTTCCCTCCGAAAAGGAAATTCAAATTTACATAATGTAATAGTAGGTCTAAGTTAGTATAGTTGATGTGTAATTAGTGATAAATATTGTAAATAACCTTTTGTGGTCTCATGATGATCATAGAATGGATATAAATACATTTTTCATGTATGAATCATGAGGTGGTAGTTTATTATTAACCACCCTACATTGGAGTAGGATTTGCTTGTAGAATATTGGTCAAGAATTAGTTAGGCATCTTGTTTTAGGAGTTTGATATATAAAGGAGTTTTGTAGTGTGAAAAAGTTAAGTTTTTTAGAGGTGGTAACCTCTCATCCCATTTGAGGATGATAGAGTAGGGAGATGGAAATAAACCTATTTGAAAGGAAAGGATGATTGTGTTCTCAATTTTGTGTATATTGAAATGACATGGTTGAAATAGAGCATAAGTATGTTTAACAAATAATGTGGTGAGTAATCTTATTGCAATGTTTTTGATATTGCTTTAAATCAAATTATATTCTCTTTTGTGGAGATAGTTTAATGGGTGTAAGGAGTCTTGAAAAGAATAAACTTGATAATGATAATCCTTGTGACAACATTGTGACCTATGTGTTTGAGATTAATTATGATTTAGGATGGAGATTTAGTTATGTTTTGTTTTCTAATGATTGACATATGATATGGTGAGTTAATTCTTATTTATCATCATGTTTGTTTCAATCTTGTAATGATACTCTATATTTTGTAAGAGAATCATGAACCATGGAGAAATGTCCCACAGAGGTATGAGGATTGGTATCTAAAGAAAGTGAACAACTAGAGTAATGAATAAATGTTTGCTTTCCTCTAACAAAGTGGGAATTTATAGTGAAACTCCAAATATTCCAAGGTTGAGTTTATTGTAACATGTAGGGAGATGATTGTAAGTGAAAATTGACAAAAATGTTAATGAAAGAGTGGAGTAGAGGCTTAATGGCATGAAACAAATAATTGGGCAAGTAGTGGGAAGGTTATATAGACTTAATATAATAATTATTTTGCATTGAAACCACTTTTTGATCATTGTGTGTTATTTTATTGAATCTCAGGTCTATACCGAGATAAAGTAACCCTAGATTAGGGTTTTAGCTATAGTGAGTGTTTATATTAGCCAAAAATGCCAAAATTTTGTTATTGAGTTTGTTTTATCAATACCTTAGATATTTTCATAGTTTCAAGTTTGTACCTTTTATACTCCATACAATATTGACTTGAGAATTTTGAATAGGGATAAATGGCCTAATTGAGGATTGAGACAGTGTTGGAAAATGTGTGTGAATGTGGAGTTAAGTACAATGGGGAATAAGGGAGATATAATACCCCAAAGGAATCTTGATAATGGTTTCAAGTTGCTTTGACAGTTTCTATACTCCAAACTAAAGGATTTTACCCTAAATAGAGCTAGTAGGAGTCAAAGGCAAGAAAAACTTCTTGTTGAAGCAAAGTGAGTAGACAGTTGGAGATTATAGCATAAGTAAGTAAAAGAAGGAGTATTTTAAGAGATAAGGAGGTCTTGAAGAGATATAACACTTTGTTGAACTCTAATACCCCAAGGAAATGATACTTTGGCATTGATGATTATGAGAATGTCATGAAGGATGTAGTGACCATATGAATAGTGAATGTGATTGAATGTTTTAATGAAAGTAGAATGATCATTTGAGTTAGTATAGTGTGATTTTATGAGTCATTGTGAAGAAATATTTTAGTCACTTTGTATGATTATCAAAAAGGACTAAACAAGAATGAGTGAATGAAGAAAAAATGGATCTTTCATAAGGGACATAGGTAGAGTTTGGAAAAGGAGTTGATTTAGCTCTGTATAAAGATTGTTTATGGGTTAAGTCCAAGAGGAGTTAAAAAATTAAGAGACATGGGGAATGTATAAAAAAGAAGTGTTGAAGCAAAATGTTATTAAAAGCATGTGTTATAAGTGCATAAACAAATGTGAGTATAGTTAGAAAGGAATATATTATAATAGAAACAAATTGTAGATAAGATGACAAGAGAAGTTTAATATCATGTGGGATACTTAGTCTTAACATTATTGAGAAATGAATGATTTTTAAAAGGTAAATATGATAAGTTGAAATGAAAAAATGTTGGTTTGTGTAGAATTTAAAGTAACTTAAATAATTTAAGGTATTTTTGATAAGATCAAGGTATACCACTACTTTAGTCTCATTGTGTTTTCCAATGCTAAAGATGACACTTGATAGTCATTAATAACTATGAAGGTTTTACCCTTGGATAAAGACATTTTGGGTCATCTAACACTTGTGACATGTCTTATCACTTGTACTTGATCATAATCTCCCTATAGAATATCTTGACAATGCTTTTCCAATGTTGGAGTATCTTTATAACTACCAACCATCATGTTTACAATGTACAAATGAGGATTTATTAAAGGTTTTCAAGGAAAATAGGGTTGTGAAACATTTTTCCATGTTCTTCCACATCTGTACAGGTCCAGAAAAGCTTCATGATAGTCTAGTTCACCATCTTCAACATATCCAAGGGTTAAAATAACCAAATTCTTCAATAAAGCATGTTTTTATAGGTCTTGTGCAGAGGGTTTATGATGGATAGAAATGTGAAAACTCTCCCAAAGATCCCCATAGTATTTTAAAACCCAAATCCATGTAAGAATTGGAGATATAGAGCCAAATAGTGTAAAACCCCAGTCCACTTCTCCATCATTCTTCTTGGCAACTCAAGAAGGGTAACCGGACTTGTTACATTTAGGAGAGAGAGAGAGTTAGAAGCTTAACCATAGGAGGGGACCCTAATGTCATTATATTTTATTTAATTGTTTTATTGATTGATCCCCTTGACTTTATGAATAATTGTTAAGAATTTAAGGGGCAAAAAATGAGCTTTGAATCCCATCAAGGCCGATTTTCTCCATGGGTAGAGTTTTGAGGTTAGATAAATGAATGAAAATGATTGGGGATGGTATATTGATCACTCTTATAACCATGAAATATTACTTCCTTCCATGTTGCTTGATGATTATGTTTGGTTTAGGGTTAAATGGATTTTTTTTGTTAGCTTGAGCATGACAATCCTATGTGCAAGGAGTTTGAAGTTGTCTTACACATGAAATAAGTGAAATTAACTTATACATAGTGAGTCCAATGTTTTAAATGTCTCTCATACTCCTCTAAAACATCAATGGGTGAAAAACTTCAAGATAAGAGGTTTCAATGTCTATTTAAGTGATTTTTTGGAATTAGCTAATGAGGGGGGGGGTGTGAATTAGTTTCTTAAAAAATTATATTCAGTTTCATTCATAATTCCATGAATAATTCATTCACATAATAGATCAATGCATAAACAAACAACTACACAAGCATATCACGAGAGAACATAAGAGATATGTGGGAAACCCTCTTGGGGGATAAAACCCACTAAACTATGCACATGGAATATTATCCTATAATTTCAAGATCCAAATTTTAGAGAAGTACCAACTTCACAAGGAGCTCCAACCCCTACCTAGTTAAGCACCCACTCAACTAGTCTTCTATAAGCTCTATCTTACAAGGAGGCTCCAACCCCCTAGGTAAATTAGCACCAAATAAGTCACCTATAATATATAATAAACTTATAACACCTATTTATAATTCAAATGATGATTAACTCCTTTTTTTTCACTCTTTACCCTTCAGTCTCACTCAAACATCCTTCTAGGCTTACTCGCTCAACATGCCTCTTCTAGGCTCATTAGGTCCATTGACCTGGTCATCCACCTATAAAAAATATGTTAGATACACATGTATAATACTCTTATCCATATTATGGTCCTCATTTACCTGATTTTTATCCTTTAATGAGATCTTTTCTTCTCTTAAGTCCACTCTTCTCTAACTCCTTCAAATAAGCCAATTAGGCCTTGCTTTTATACTCAACTCTTGGTCTCACCCATCTTGGTCAGCCAATATCATTACCATAATTTATTTACCATTAAAATATATCATTACATAAGTTACACATGATAATAAATCACTAATTGAGTCGTTCATAACCCATAGAGGCCCAAAACTTCAATTAGGCTTTAATGAGACCTAAAGCAATTAGGTCTACTCATGCACACATTACCACTTAGACCATTACGAGTATATGTTATCTTAACCAATGGATTAAAAAATTAATACATGCATAAAATAGACCCATGATAATTTCACCTTGGGTCCCCAACTCCATTTCACTTTTTTCACTACTTGGATCCATCAATTAGGCCTACTCACCTTTTAAGCCTTCTCACTACCAAAAAGTTTGTCAACCATATATGAAGAATACAGTCAACTTTATCAAAAAACCCACTCAAAAAATTACATGAATAAATCCTAAATGACCTAAAAAACATCAAAATGTCCATTATACATTACCACACAGGCCAATAGGCCTTAATAACTCTCTTGTTATAGGCTCACTCAGAACTGCTAGTGCACACTGAAACTCAGTCATGAACATTTAGGACAAAATCACACTTATAAAAAATAAACATGGAAAAAATTCATATTTAATGACACATCATGACCTTAGGGTAATTATGAGAAATAATATAATCTTCTACTTAACCTCTATAGGATCTAAACCTTCCCTATAAGAAGCTTACTCAAAGCTACCAAACACTACCAATACACAATCAACAAACTTTGACTATCCACACCATATTGAGTACTTTAAATAACTATATTTGAATTAAAATTAGTTTTAGATACCTTATAAACATTTTCAAACTCATTTTATTATTCAAATCAAAGTGACTACTCAAATTGCCAATAGGCCTATCAACACAATCATGTAGAAGTTCATGTTTAGCACTTGTAAGAGTGATTCCAAGATATATCATGCACATACATAGCTATTATTTGACATATAGGACATCATACAATAAATTTATCATTGATTATAGGATCAACCATTTATCTTATAGACCAATCTCTTAGCTTTCTCTTATACTATCTTAACACAGTTTGATAAGCCATTTTGACTTCCAAATAAAAATACCTTAGAGTAACTCACAACATTACATCAAGATTGTATAGTTAATTTAAATATAAAATAACATAAAAAATTAAATTGTATGTACTAACTCTTGTCATAAAGTCTCCAACTCTTCATCACACCTAGCACATTGGGAGCAGTCATCTTGGCTTAAGAAATAATCATGGTGAACATGACATAGACCACCTATAGAGACACTTATTGGATGATCCTAAGACATCCTTATATCAACTTAAAACACAAATTTATAGAGTTCAAATATCAAATCTGGAACAAATTGATCAAACTTAAACCCCACTCTTTCATTGTCTTCATTCACATAGATAGGTCATCTTAAGAGCACTATTTCACCATAAAAAATGAATTACAAAGAATATAATCAACATGGAAAATATGAATAGTTATTTAATAATTACCTAAATCAATTGGATTCATCCCTAATCACTTGAAACTCATCCTTAAACACATTTTCACTCTGATTGGCTTTTTCTCACTATTTTCACTCTTTGCTAGTTTAGCAATAGGTCAATTTGAGTGAAATTTTTTATTAAAATAGAGGATATAACTCACAAAAATAAAACCATGTAAATAAATACAAATTATTGACATTCAACCTTCATCCATTGTGTAATCTTGACTTGGTCAACTTGCTTGTAGCATCAAATTCTTTAGAAACAAGTAATTTTATGTAGGTTCTGCTCACTACCCTGACACACCACTACCACCTAGAGATTCTTGAAGGAGTCATATACAATATCCAAACATAGAATTTGACCAAAAAAACCATTTTTTACACTTTCTAATAAGTTTTCTCTAATCAAGTCACTATAAGGGTTTTGAGAGGGGTTTTTACTTAACGATTGTTCATACAACTTTGTCCCTCAAATGGAAAAATAATGCTTGGATATGTAATAAAATAAAATTAAAAATATATCCCAAAAGTCTTAGGATGCCATTCAAATTTTACATGTGTGAATGAGCATGTAAACTTTCTTCTCAGGTTCTCATCTCTTCATTTTGCATGCACAAGAGACCTTAAAAAAATGTGAGTTCTTGTATTCTCCTTCAATACATGACTAAAAGTTAATAAAAATGCTTGAAAAAACCTATCAAACCTTGATCCATGCTCACATTTTCTTAAACACCTTGAAAACTCACCTTGACCCCTCATTTGGCCACACTAAGTCTTTATGCATGTTAGGCCTTAAACTACCAGTTGCATGTTGACTCTTGAACACACTTGGGAAAATATTGTATTGTTATAAAAAAATCATAAACATTTTATATACCTTCATACAATTCTTACAAAATAACTCTTACCTTGGAATTTGATCATCATCGTCCATTTGGCCTCACTAGGTGTCTTAACACACTAGGCCTTCAACTGTAAGTCACTCTAGGTTCGGATTATGACCCTCTCACTATTTTAGATTCTCTAAAAACCTCATATACATTATTATATAACATCTAATGTGATCACACACTAATAAACTTATTCACATAGGTCTCACACTTCTCTTCTCAACATGCTACTAGGCTTGTTCCATCATACTAGGTTTCTCATACAAGGATTTAGCCTCAATTCTTGATCTTCCTATCATTTTAGATGTACTTTACACCTCACTCACATGTGAAAAAAATATTCTCATATTATATACCACATAATTTAATACCTTCAAGCTTATCCACATCTATATCACCATAATCATGCCTTTACAAGCCATGTCCATGCTTAAGGAACTAGGTCATCAACTAGACCTACTAGGCACCATAAAACTCTCACCTTACTGATCCTTATTGAAATCAATTATACTAAACTTGACATTAATGACAACATTCAACATGCATTTCTAAAGGATTACTATGAGCCTACATGTCTACAAACCTATAGGTCACCATTATCATCAAGTGTTTGTCTTGATGGCTTTAATACCATCTTTTAAAGCCTTCATGATGTCTATTTAAGCACCCTAAAATATCTTGTCATCACAAACCTCATTTCATTTTGAAACTTACATAATATTTTATACTTGATTAGGACTTTGTAAGTCCAAAAGAATAACTATGAGAGCTATTAATGGATATTTAAGGTGATTTGTGTTGTAGAAAAGGGCACACAAAACTATCTAAGTTAGTTCTGGGTATGGGATTTTCCCTATGTGCTCAACATTTTACACTTGGCTACATCAACATCAATTCAAATAATACACAAGCCTTATACACTCACTTGAACCATATCTGAGAAGGAACAAGGGCATGTATTAGGCTAGTTGTGTCAGGGATTCAAAGAGGGTTTTAAGTAAATCTATAGACACAAGCCTTTCCTGGGATAAGCCTAGTGGTCTATAGGTGCAAGCCTTTAGGTGGACTAATCCTAGAATAATAAGGGCACAAACCCTTTTTAAACTAATCCTAAATTCATATCAATTCTTGAAAGGTCAAGGGGTTTCTTTCAGTTAAAATGTTCGTACTAGGATCATGCTTCTAGCAAGGGTAGGAACACTTGGTGTAGACTCTCTATATACGTAATCTTTCTATAGGTTATAGTTGACGTCATCCTTTATCATATGGATGCCATTAATGTTATGAATTAGAATCTTATAAACATTAATCATCATAATTAAAACATGATTGCAACATTACAATTACTTCACATTCAAATCATAATATAAAGATGTGTAAACTAGACACAATTTTTTAAGGCAACCATTCTTTATCATTACTTAAAGATAAAATTAAATAGATTCCATAATAGCTAAAATAGATTACATGATTTGATCAATCTATCTAATGACCCAAAGGCTCATAGGTGAGCTTGGGTGCTTATAAGAGAGCCTTAATGGCATTCATGCTAATCCTAAGACTAATGGCTTCTAGTGTCATCCATACAAATAAAATTTAATCCACAAGAGCTTCATTGCACTAATGTCACATCTTTGACTTCACTGATTCGAGATACTTTTATATCTCTATAAGAACATCTCTACCAAGGTGGAGTATGCATGCTAAGTGCTGAGATGGAGCCATATTTATCATTCTCACTAGCTCCATCACCTTGAAAACTTCATGTTTTAGTCACCACATAATGCCCAACCTAGAAGATGCCTCGAGAATCTTGTAATTGTTTAGCCATCTACCAGTTGGTGCAAAGTATGCACTGATCCCTCTAGCTAGTGCCAAGATGTAAAAAAATTCATCATCATTCAAAATGATTTCCTCAGACCAATGTGGATATCATGTTGGTATGAGTCCTTACATACCAAAATAAGGGGCCCAACATTACCCCATACAAAATTTCTATTTCATCTTCGGATTATGTTGTTAAGCTCTTTAGGACACATAACTTGGGTGTGCTTTCCTTAAGCTTGGTACAAAAGTCTTCAAATCCTTTTATGTCAAACTTTATTTCTTCAATGGTGTTATCTATTTTAGTGGAGGTAGGCTAAGTGCAAGCACTTTAGTCTTTTTCAGCTCTTATTTGAAGGCCTCTACATTTTCCTTGGCCTTAATCACACTCTCATCTGGGATTGCTCCTTGCTCACATGCCTTAGTCTATAGGATACAAAAGAGTGCTTCTAGGTTTTTTTATTGTTCTTTGATTTGGGTTCTTAGCACATTGACATTCCTCATTATCTATACACATTTTTACCTACTCACTGAGTACACCTATGCCATCAACTTCTTCTCTTCCTTTGTTTGCTTAAGGCAAGCATATATGATTGACACTTAGTTGTAAAATATCAAGAAGATGGCATCAGATGCATTTGTGCCCTCTTGTATTTTCATGAAGAGGTCCTATACCTCTTTGATCTTAGCAAAAATCTCCTTTTATAACATGGCACAAGGATCTTCTTCTTGTATTAGCTCAGATTTCATCACTAGGAGCATCTGTTCCACTAGCACATATATCTTATCAACCTTAGAAGGTTTGAAGTATTGATGTTGACTAGAAGGGATGGTTCAACCATCTCTATGAACTTACATAGTTGTTATAGCTTGAATTTTGTGGCCTACATTTCATCTTTGGCTTCTTCGTAGAGCTTCTTCCATTTTCATACCCACCATCATTGATGATATTTTTACGTGCAAATTCAGTTACCATTATAATAAGTGCATTTCCAAACTAGACTAGTTTCATGGCATGAATGTTTATAAGGAAGGATTCATGCCCTTCCTTAGGTTCTTCTAAGCCCAAAATAGCCTTCTTAAGCACCTTAAAGTGAGGCTCATCTATATAGTGATTAAATGAAAATGCAAATTATTTGTGCATCTTGATTGTTATAGATTTAGGGGGTATGGTGTCAAACATGTAAAAGTATTCATCCTTCCACCCATTTTTCAATTTCTTCCTTATGCTCAGCTCTATTCCATCCTTCTTAATGATGGCCATCTTCATTTTTTCTTCTTCCTCTTCACTCGTGCCATTGCTTTTTTAGTGCTTTGCTCAGAGGACTCCTCTACTTGTTCCTTAGTGGTTTCTTCCTCAAAATTTCCCCCTTCATTTACTTCTTCCTGGGGTTTATAAGTGTTCACTTTTAGGTTTATTCCCTCAACACCAGCTTCACCTTGTTCCTCCTAGATTTCATTGATAGTCTTCATTTATTGTTCTAAGGTGCCAATATCACCTTATTTTTCTTTGGGTGCCCCTTTAGTATTTGGGCATGCCTCTTTTTTAAATTTTTTGATTTCCTGGTAGGGGCATTAGGCACCTTCTTAGATTTTTCAGTGACTAGTCTCGCACTTGTAAGAACCTTCTTGGTCTTCTTTCTTCCTTGGTCATTTCCTTTTCCTAGGCTAGTCTACACCTTTCTTCAAGTGCCAATGCCTTCTTAATATCTACCTTGCTTAAGCCCATTTTCTTCCATGCCCTTCTCTTCTCCTCTTCCATTTGTAGGGTAGTATGGATTCTTCTTCACTAGATAAGGAGTTTTCTAGATCCTTTACTTCTTCAATCATAGTAGTTGTGCCATTTTTGATGGCTTCCAAAACTTCCTTGGTGTTTGTCTCCTCTTCCTCTTCTATTTGTAGGATGTAAGTTCTTGCTCTTTCTTCTTCCATCTCTTCCTCCAACCTATGTGCAAGGGTAACCTCTTTCTCCATTTCCACTAGAGTTATTATAGGGAATGTAATTGGTCCCTTTGTCTTCTTATTCTTGTGTTTCTTGCTAGAGGAATCAATCTCTAGCAAAAATTTTACACACTTCTTGGGAGTTGAAGGTGTAATTTTTTATGCATAGGTAATCTTCAACCTGATGTGCTCCTTGATCTCCTTAAGTCTCTCTCACCACTTCTTTTGGGGGTCTTCTCTTACATCTTTGGTGATGGATTCCCTTCATCACCGACCAAGAGGGGGTGATCATCATATTTTTTAGGGATGGTGCCCTTATTTCATGGATTCATCTCATAATAGAGATTGAAGATGTGCCTAATTTTTGTCTCCCTCTAGAAGGGGTGGAGATATACTATGTCATAGTCATCCTCCTTGTCTTTAGTGGCCTTAAATCTAGGGAACACATACTAAAACCTCAACTTTCTCATCTCTTGATCCATGATCTTCACCAAGATCTCTAGTTGTTTCATGTTAGGAATCCTCCTTAGTACCACCATGGAAAATTTAGTGGATAACACATAAGGCAATTTCAGCTAGCTAGATAGGATTTCACCTATGAGTGCTAGGTGCACTACACAAAAATGCTACATAATGGTGAAGGTAATCATTCCTACCATATGTTAGGGGAGATCTTGAGGGATATGCCATTTAATCCCAAATGCCTCAATGTATTGGTCGCACCACCCTTGTACCTTTGTCTTATATTTTTTTGAAAAGTTGGGTGGGTAGATGAAGTCTTAATACTTTAGTAGCAGGGACTCATTATGGGGTGGTAATACCTAAATATTATCATCTTCATTGTCTGGCACATCGATCTCCTATATCACTATTAATATTAACATAGATTCCCACTGAAAAGTCTCACATGCTTTATGAAACTCTAGTACATTCTTAACAATCTCCTCCATAATAAATTGAAAGATCTTGAAATTTTCCCTTTGTACCATGTGGTGGGTGATGCACAAGTAGGTTTTGCTGATATCATATCACCATTTATCAAGGTATGGCTTAGAGATAACCAAGTGCACTATGGCCCTCATGTTGGGGTCTTATATATCCTTAAAAGGGAATGTGAACCCTACCTTGTAGTAGCACATGAGTTTCATGACCCTCTCTACCTCCACACCATCCTACATCATTTAGTGGATGTTTTCTCTTACACCTGGGAGCCCTATGATTCTGTTGATGAGGCACACCAAGATCCACATGAACCTCCCTAAAAAATAAAAGTGATCACCATGGATGTGTAAGAGGAGGAGTTTTACCAATTCCTCCATCTTACCAAAACTTGATAGCTCATAAAACTACATTGCACTGGTGGTCACTAGTTTATCTTGGATGGATATGTCACAGAGTGTCATGCTTGCCTTTTTTTTCTCCCTATATCAACCATCTAGTCTTGGTTGAGTTCTTACACATTACTAGGCATCTGATGGTTGTACTCCTTCAATCTACACATGTGTGCAAAGGATACCCATTTTTACCTAACTATAGCCTCATGGGGAACTGTATCTCTCTATAATGAAGCTTAATGCTTACTTCTAGGTATACCATAGTGATGCTAACACCTTCTACCAATTGTGCCTCTTTCTTTGTAGTGGTTTCTTCTTTTACCTTTTGTGCCTTCTTGGTGTCCTTTTATGCCTTGATAGACCTATACTTAATCCTTTCTTTCCCATTCTAAACTAACTACTATTAAAGCATGGTTGATTGATATTTTTGAAGCCCTCAATATTTCTTGACACTTCTTCATAGTCACAGGGTCTATGACTATGACTTTAGCTCTTGAGCTTCATGCACCATTAATGGTGGCCTTAGTGTTCTATAGAATTTATACTACCTGGTTCTCTCCCAATTCCTCTCCACTCACCTTATATTCAATTACAAATAGAACACAATATTATCATGGTTTAACCTTTCTTGTTTTGTGGTTGTGGATGCTTTGGTTTTCACTATGATAGCATTTTTATAGTTTAGCTTTGGTTTGGATCTATGTTTGGCTCTATGTTTGGGTTCAAATTATCTCAAGGTTTATAACCTAGTCTAGTGTGTTGTTCACCTCTTTATACCTTAATTTCATCTACCTTATTAACGGTTGGTGAGTAATGGCATGGTGACATGTGGATTTATTGAAATCTACTAAACCCATGAAATCCATAAAAATGTGCCACCATATTTGCATTTATTATGGATCTTTGTGCCTCCACCATCAGAACATTAATTTTCCTAATAGTTCATTTTTTGAAATGATAAGTGATTCAAATGGTCATTTACCATCGACCATTGGATAGGTGCCAACTATCTCAATAATCTCTCTTACACTTTATTAACCTTGGCACAACCTTTTCCCTTCTTATGACAACCTAGGTGCAACACTTCAGCACTTCACATGTACATGATTTAGTCTCTTCAGTCTTATCTCTCCTTAGTGTTGTGATTATTTTAATCATGCCTCTATTTCTTGGTCAATTTCTTTGTACTTTCATGTCTCTTATTTTGGCCTTCCCTACCCCATACAAATTCTTGTGTTGGTCTTCAAATGCTTCATTCTCCAAGTTTCTTATGCACTAGCATCTTGTGTGCCTCCCTTTGTTGACTTGTCCTCACATATTTATAAATATGGAAAACTACACACACCCAAAAAATTAGGTGTTTGGCCTTAAGTTCTTTAGAGAGCATCTGTGCTTGACTCACTCGAATGGATTTATGCATGTAAACACCAAAAGAGTTATTTTATAGGCCTGAAAGTGCCACGCTATTACCCTAATACAAATAACATAAAACATAAGGGAATGTTTGGCTTGAGCTAAATTTTATTTTTGTCAAGACAAGGTAACTAACTTGTGATCAAGAATTTGATATTTGATGGTGAAAGCACCATCCTATTAAATATAAGGATTCAATCTATTTCCATTGAAATGCCCAGGGAGCATTTCACTTATAAACATGTGTAACTTACATGTACTAGTCTCCAATATACTATGGATGATATAAGGTCCCATCCACTTAATCTATAATTTTCTTGGGTGCTTGAGGTACTTGGAGTCATATAGCAAGATCATTACTCCTTTAGTAAGTACCTTACACTTGATATGCTTATCATGTCATAGTTTTGGTGTAAGCTTTCTATTTACTGGCTCTATCTCACTTGGGCATGTGTCTCATCCCAATGCTTCAAGTATTTTAAGCATGTGCTCAAATATTTTTAGTCAAATAAATGACCAACATGCATTATTCACAATGAGGGCACTATGAACTCCATCAGTAAAATTGCCTCTATGCCAAACACCAATTGAAATGGTGTAGCCTTGTTTAGGCACTTATATGTAGCATGATAGGCCCACAATACTATTGACACACAATAATCATAATATTTGCAACCAACATTGTATATATTTTTGAGGCATGTCTTTAATATATTATTGAATGCCTCAAAAATGCCATTCACTTGGGGATGATAAGGTGTTATCTTATGTTGTGCAACATGTATTCGATATGAAACATTTGAATGATCTCATTGATGAAGTGCATACCATGGATGTTTGTTAGGTTAATAGGAAACCTATAATGACTAATGGTATTCTCTTATATAAACCTTGTTGTGATGGTAGGAATGAAATATTTGGTTGCACTACCTTGGCCCACTTGGTGAAGTAATCCATGGCTACCAAAATGTATTATGTGTTTGTGCACCTCATAATGGGAGTAATAAGCCCAACAAAGTCAATGGACTTTTTTTTGAATGGCACCTGAGCAAGGATGGGAATGAGAGGCATCTCATCTTGGTGGTTTGGCTTTCCCATGTGAAGGTAGATGTCACATACTTTGGTGAAATCTTTTACATCTTGGAATAGAGTTGGCCACCACAAGCCTAATTATAATACCTTGCACATCATAACATCTCTAGCACCATGTCCTCCAATAATCCCCTTATACACTTCTTGCAAGACTAAGTCCCATTATTCCTCTAGGACACATCAACGTAGGACCTCATCATGACTAAAATTATATAGTTCTCTACCAATGAATTAAAAAGGGGTAATGCAAACTATGAGATGCTTCTTCTCCTTAGTCATCATAGTTTAGGGTGCAGATCTAGAAGTCAAAAATGCATTGATCTCTACCAAGTCTTTGGGAAAGTGTTGATACCTATATTATTATGTGTTAGGCATATCATCTTCCATAGACACTACCACATTGCTAGATTTGATGTGGGATAGATGGTCTGGGCCCAAATTTTATTTTCTAGGGTTTACTACAACAAAGAACTAAAATTATTGAAATAAAACAATCTATTGACAAATGCACCCATGGATAATGGGCTTGTTCTTCAGGTACTTAAATGCCTCATGATCAATGAATAAGATGAATGAGGTCACCAATAAATACTATCAAAAAATTTATAGGGCATAGACCATGGCCAACACCTTGCACTCAGTTGTGGTGTAGTTTTGCTCAATTGTGGTTAGTTTTTTGCTTATGAAATAAATGGGATGGTCTATTTTGCTTTTGCCTAGTTGTACCAAAATGGTGTCAATTGAAATACCAGATGCATCAACATGAACATGAAATAGAGTTGTTTAATTATAAAATTATAATATTAGTGCACTTGTTAGTTTGAGTTTTGGGGTCTCCAATTCTTTTTCTTGCTTTGTGCCCCAATAGAATGGGCCATCCTTTTATAAGAGATCTTCTAGTGTCACTACAATCTTGGCATAGTTCCTTATGAACTTTATATATTACCCATAATGTATAAGAAAGGTATGAATGTCTTTCTACATCAATAGGGTCTAGAGCTAAAGGATGACAAAATTATTTGTTAGATCAATGAATACGCCATTTTTGTAGATGATGTGTTCGAGTAAAGTGCCAAATGGTGTTGAAAAAACACATTTCTTTAGGTTAACTTTTTTTTTGCAATTGCATACACCTCTCAAACATCAAGTGAAATTTGTCATAATGATCCCTCAATAATCCATACATAGTCAAATCATCTTTGTATACTTAGAGTAACTTATGAATGAAGTCCTTAAAAGTGGTGATCACAAATTTGGATAATACAATTGGTACATTCTTCAGTCCAAAGGGCATCACATTTTATGTGAAACAACCCCATTCTATCATAAAGGTAGTTTTGGGCTTGTCTTCCTCCTTGATTTGGACTTGATGGTATACTAAGAACCCATCAGTAAAGGTGTATATTTTACAACCTATGATGCCATCTAAGACTCTATCGATGAATGGATTTGGAAATGGGTTGGTTATGTAGGCAACGTTCAATAATATATAATAAACATAAATCTAGATGTGCTCATCCTTATTGATGCTAATGACCATGTGGTTAAATCATTTGGATTCCTACATAGGGTAGATGATGCCTGTGACTAGCTTGCCATCAATTTTTGCCTTGACCTTGGTGCAAAGATTGGGGTTCATCTTGTGAGGTCATGTGTTGAAAGGTCTTGTGCTATCAACTAGATTGATGCTCATATTCTTAAGGGATGGGTGTGTGCCTTTCATGTCTCAATAATTTTAAGGGAACAACTCTTGGAAATACTTTAAGAGATCCATAATATGCACCAAATCTATGTTAGACCAATATGTGCCTAGATTAATAATTTTTGGTTCCCCTTATAAGCTAATATCTACTTTAGTAGTTTTTAATGGTGTGTGGTATGGCTCATTATTATCTTGATGTGAATCCTTGAATTGTCTACTACCATCAGTTGTTTCTATCCAAATGTGGGTAGGGTCTTCTTCTTTTGGGGCATTATCCTCAACTTGGCACACTATTTTCCTTTTGCCTATCAAGTTCATCCAGTTAGTGTCTTCTATGTGTCATCATCTTCATCACTAGAGTCACTATTAAGATTTTTATCTTCAAATAAAGTCAAGATCACCAACCCATTTTCACCAAACAAGTCTTTTAGATAATCTTCCAATATTGCAATGTCCTCAAACACTCACTATCGAACTAGTTGTAGTGGCTCAATCAATTCAAGGTTTTGCAAAGAAAAGGAGAAGGTATGAACAAATCATTCCTTAAGGGGAATCCTAGTTAGATGTCTCATGACACATCTCATTGATAATGTACCATGCCCTCACCCATGTATTTAAGGTCCTATAGAAGGCATGTAACCATAGATTCCTTGGGGCATTCTCACCATAGACAATCCATGTTTCTTCATAAAGGTGCACATGTGTTATAGGTTTAGAGTCACCAAAGTAGGCTAAGATGTTGAGGTCCTCATTAATTTTCATAAATCTAGTGAAAATGACTTTCTTCACATCTTTCCAAGTTGGAAAGCTAGGCCTTTACACTACCCACCAATGAATGATAGTGCTCTTAAATGTATACACTAGTGTACCCATTCTATCTACTTCTTTTAGGATGCATGATTCAAGGTTGAAGACATACTCTTACATTAGATTGCTTCCCTCATATCTTGGGAGAACTATAATTTTTACCTTACTAAAGTGAAACACTCTTTTTCCCTTCTTCTTGGTGTAAGAGACCCACCTTTTATAAGCAAGATCAATCTAGACCTAGTCTGTCTTCACTGGTTTTGGTATACTTACATGCACCAAGCAACACCTTTGACCATTCATCTCATATGCTTCCTTGAACCATCAATCACAAGCAATGTTTATGGTGTTTAAGGCTAAATTCCCATCATCTCAAGAGAGGACTCCTTGATCATTAGGGTTTAGAGTCATGGTACATTACACCGTGATGTTATTTATGTGATTGATCTCATCCTTGAGTTCCACACTCTCAACATAGTGGGGTCCTTAGTCTTGTAGACACCTAAATTTGACCACCAATGGATTATTATCTAACTTTAGACCAATTCTTAGCAACCATTGACTATTTATCCTAAGAATTTCTAAATTTCTCAAATTTGACTTTATAACCATGTAATAAATTAATTTGGTTTATTAATCAATTAAATTGAACAAATACACCATCAATTAATTCAAAATCATTTAAAAATGTCAAAAATTCTAAAAAAGGTTAATTAGCACCAAATCTTAATTAAAGCCTAATTGAATTCATCCATGAGCAATTAAATCAATTATCAAAAAGGAAAATTCAAATATCAAGAGCATCTTAAAAGCTAATCATTACCATTTGTGATTTGTTTCTTTTGGAAAATATCAAAAGAATATCCTAGGAATATGCCAAACACACATTTAAAACTCAACCAAGGTTTAAATTTAACCCATTTCAAGTGATTTTGAAGCCTATAAAAGAAAGCCTAGATCTCTTCATTTAGAGAGCTTGAAACATAATAGAGTTATATGTTAGATTTGATCCATGAAGCAAGTGCATAGTGTTATAATGTCAAAATCAAGAGAAGCCAAACTAAGAATGGTGCCAAGAGGAGATGAAGGTAGCCACACTCTACTGATGAAGATTTATTTATCACAATATAAGCAAGCCACTTCAACAAGCCATCTTAAAGACACAAGGAAGGTAAAAGGATTTGTTTTCTATGTTTTAATTGTGTTTTCATCATAGTTTTATTATTAATCTCCCTCTAAGATCTAGGATTAGATGTTAGTATGTTAATGTGTTTATTTCATTGTTTTATGAATTAACACTTGATCTAACCTCCTCTCTTTGACAAATTTTTTGATCATAAATGGCACATTCGGTGGGACACAATTGTGCACCCCACATATTTGAACAAAAATGGCTATTAAAATATCTCTTATTTTTAATTCATTTACCTTTTTTTTTAAATTTTTGAGAGGTTGGTTTTACTGGTTTCATCTTAATTATCTCAAAATTTTATTAAAATCTAATTTATAATTTAGAAGTTATGACTCTTTTAGTGACTGTCACTTTTTGTTTTCTATTTTTTTAGTAAAAATGACTAGTATAGAGTGAATAAAATTTTTATTAAATTTTTGGATCTAATATTTTACATATATGTGCTCATTATACTTATTGACAACCCATATAAATTCGTGACAAATTGATATATATTTTAAAATTTATAATAAAAATACTAACTATAGGTTTTTTATGTTTATGTGTTCGGTTTTATTTATTTTAACCTTCTAAATTATTATTCACATATTTCATAAGTCTATTATTATTATTATTATTTTATTTGCCTAATCTTTTTGTATGAGTTTTATTGAGATTTTTTCTAACCAAGTATAATCTAATGCATTTGCTTTCTTGAGGTTTTGCCCTTGGGTCGACATGGCATCCAAACCCAAGATCATAATTTTTAGTTTGGTTATTTCATTTTAAAAATATCTTTAAGGATAAACAACATGCTGACCATTTTCTTGTAGGACCTATTTGAAAATTAACCAAATCATGCTTAATTAAATCTTTTAAAAACCTCTTTTCATTGCTTAAAAAGAATTAGGAATTTCCATTTGGTGCTTAAAGATAAATGTTAGGGTCTTTATTTAAATGGTTTTGTAGTTGTTTTTTCAATTTTTTGTAACTTAAGGCCAAGGGGATAGAGAACACCACTAAATCTTTCAACTGTAGTGCTTTAAAATTGAACTCATTTCAAAGTTTTTGCAAGTTATTTATCATTATTTGTTTAGTTATTTTTGTTTGAGCAAAAATGAAGGTGTGCATGTATGCTCTTCCCCCATCCCCTTTAGGGAACGTGTGGAATCAAAAGTGCCATCTTAATTACAAATTTCCTTAGTCTAAAGTTTTAAAAGAGATTTTGTGAAGGCTCTCCCCAAGACCCACATAGCTTGGGTGATATAGAAAAAACCATAAAACTCTTTTACTTAGTTTTTATTTTCATTGCATTTTGACTTGTGAGGGGGACTTCATTACCTCCCATAAGTTCTATAGGGAAGCTTTAACCCAAGGCTTCATAACCTGACATTGTCTTCAACCCCTCTCCATGGAGGTATATAAATTGGGATCACCCCACTAGGATGATGGTTTGAGCGGTTAAACCATCTTCTATCACTAGAGGCTAAGCTCAATATGTTTGAGCATTTTGAACATCACACTACATTGAGTGAACAATGGATGTAGTGGTTGTAAAAAGGGAAAGACATTTTTATATCAAGCCATATGATACTGATTAATTGATGTGTTATTTCTCTTGCATTTTGATGTGAAAGTCTTGTGCATTTGATCCATCTAGAAACATTTGAAAACTTACTAGTTTAGTTAACCCCATTTTGCCACACCTTATCATTTTAGAGAATAAATTGATTAATTAGTTGATTTATCCTTTTACTTAGATTATTTGTTCTTGATTGGAGTCAACACCATTTATTAACATAGGGTTACATAACTAAACACATTGTCCAACATTTATTGAACAAGGAGGTGTTATGCTGCCCAAATGAAAATCATCTTTTTCCTTGTTCAAAAATTTATCATAAACTTTGTGTCATATATTCTTTTTTGGTGAAATTATGCTTCCCATTTGAGTTTAGACCATTTGTCCAATTTTTTAAAGTCTTTCATTGATATTTTAAATTCAAAATTGCACCTTTATAAGTTCATAAGGTTGATGTGTTAAGTGGGTTCACCATTTGCACTAAAATTGAGGGAACTTAGGTTCAATTTTCAATTTGAATTGAGGGTCATTTTTAGACTCATAATCATTATCATCATTTGGTAGGACTCAAGTTATCTTGTGTATCACTAACACTTTGAGTCTTAGGCTACACTTTATACTACCCATCATATTTTACCATTTGTCTTGAGTCTATTTGATACGACACTTTTACCTTAGAGATTTGTCAGACTTTGTGTGTGTGTGTGTGATTTGAATCGAGGAGAGTAGTGTTATGCTACTGAAATTCTGTCAAACCATTTTGCCTTTGAGTCTTTTGAAAAAATAACATTGATCACATTATTAGATCATGCTAACATCCTTATGATGCACAATTTATTTCAAGACTTGTTTACCTTGTATCAAGTATCATCATTTCAAACCAATCACATATGCCATTTTGATTTTTATCTTGAGTTATTATGATGTCTAATCTTATCTAGTTTGTTTGGTTGATCAAAGCCTATTTTTTAAGCTTGAGTTTTTAATTAACCTTAACAATTTCACATTCAAACATTGACTAATTTATATTTAAGCCTTGCTTCATAGGGGTTGATATACAGATCTTACTCTTTTAGATTGTGTAACTTCAGTTAATTGATTACTCAAATATGAATTTTTTTCCTTGTTTATTCAAATATCCTTGTTTCCATTGCTTGTTTGTTCACAAAGCCTATCATCATCATTTTTTGTGTTTATTTGGAAAAACACAATCTTTTCTCCAAGAGCCTTTTGTCTTATGGCTTATACCAATTGATCATGTTTATGTTTGATTCCATGTGTTGGGTCTATGTCAATGTTGTTTCCAAATTTTTTAGATAAGATCAAATCATATCATGACTTTGTTTCAAGTCTAGATTTTGATCATTTGACCAAAAGTCCTAGCATAGCTTGTTTGAGGCTAGATTTTGACTCTGCATTTAGATAAAAGACCTAGCAACTCTTTTCCCTTTCCTAGTTTAGAACATTTTTGCTTAAATTTTTGACATGTCAGTTTTTATTCAAATACTTGACCTTTTGTGTGTATGACATTTGATGTTAGACATTTGAAATTAGACTATTTTATGCCAAGTCTTCACATAAACCATTTTTAAGATACAACTCCACAATCAAATCATTGTTTGGAGATACAACTCCATCCTTTTGACCAAGTTAGACCAAGTTTGAACCATTTGTCCTTTTAACATAGTTTTTTAGAGATTGTAGAACTCCAATTATTTGTGTTTTAGAGCTTTCATCATTGATGCAGATATGTATAGATACACTTATGGTGGAGTCACATATAATCTAAGTTATGATAGAATGGTCATACACAATGACTTTGATTTTTATGGATTTATTCAAGACCCCTTTGATAATAACATGGTTTATGAGATGGAATTTTCCACTTTGTAAAAATCAAATCAAGGACCAAAGTCAAAACCTCAATTGGGATGATATGGTTGGTGAGGAGGAATTGGGTTCAAAAGTCTATAATGATAACATTATTTGGGAGATGTGTCCATACCCTTCTGATAATAATCAATACAGGGAACAATGTCAAAGACTAACTTACAATCCACCTCAAGACCCTGACTAGGATGATATGGTTTATGAGGACTTGGATGATTTGGCTTATGTGATCAATCAAGCCCCAAGATGCCCTAGAATTATCCTTCTAATACCTCTTTCTTTGGCTTGTGTGAGTAATCAAGCTCCATGATGCCCTACCATTTCTATTCCAGGACCTCATCCTTTAGATTGTGAAAGAAATCAAGCTTCATAATGCCCACCCATTATCCAATGAACAGCCATTATTCATCTAGTTCTGATCATTCTCCATTTTAAAAATCCCAACCAATCCAATCCAAACCTAAATCAATCTAGTCCCAATTTCAACCAATCCAATTCCAACCTCAACCAATCCAATTCTAACCCCAACCAATCCAATTAGTGCCTATTCAACTGAGATAATCATTCAAGGACCAAGCTGTGATCAAAATTGGTATTTTTCAACTCATTGGAAATCAAGGCAAAAAGAACCAACTGATCTTAGATGTTTTTGTTGAACCAAACATTTGTGATAACTCAACCTATGATGAATCACCTTTCAATCCTATACTAGTTATTGAGGAGCCTCGCTCTGATGAGCTAGTCATTATTGAGTCACTTAATAATTATAACTACCTTTAGGCAAATCATTATCTCAACCATATGCCTATTTTTATAGAGCCTCCCCTTGATAAGCCAATCTTTAAGGAGTTATCTTTTGACCTTTTTCCTATCATTGAGGAGTATCACTTTGACAAACTAGTCTCTATGGAGCCTGTTATGCCATCATAGGCCATTAATTGTCTAATACCAAGCATTCAACAAGACATCATTGTAATAGAGTACCCATAAGATGAAGAATTAGAATTAGATTTAGGTTTTATTCTTGGACCAACATTAGATTTATCATCAAAATCAAAATTGACATCAATCTCAACATCAGATTTAGAGTCCCTTGAGTCAAAATCATATTCAAAAATAGAATACATTCATGATTGTTATAGTATTTTTTATGCATGCCTAAAAAATCAATAAAAATACATTTGTGAGCCTTATATGATTTTTGAGAATGATTACTTCAACATTGACACAATTTCTCTTAGTATATTCTACAAGGATTATGCTACCAACCTCCATTCCATTACCATTCCACATGCCATTGACACCAACCAACATAGTCATATTATTGGCATTCCATCTCATGTAAGTGTTGATTGGGATCGATAGAATCACACCTTTTTGAATTGTATCCATGATGTCATAGTAGTTGAAAAAGAGCAAGGAGACCAAGACCAATATCATACAGAAGAAGAACACTCTCCAAGTGAAACCTTTTTGGAGGCACTAGGAGATAATCAAAGTTCAAACTCAGCATATTTTAGTGAAACCTTTCCAAAGGTGATAGAAGATAATCAAAGTAAAAAGTCAACATTCCTTAGTGAAACCTTCTCAGAGGTGCTCTGGGACAATCAAAAAAAATTTATTGGTAGAAACCTCTTTAAGGCACCAATAATTGAGCACACAAGTTATTTAATATTTGATGAAGACATTATCAAATAAAAAATCAAAATATCTTCCAATCTATAATGTAATCAAATGGAATCTACACTTAGGCCTAAACAATAGAATAATCTAGTGGTCTTATCAATATAATATTCAAAAGGCTTTGGCCCCACCACATCCAACGACATGTCAAATCTAGAATCAAAAACATTGTGTGTGCCTAAAAATATTGATCTTCATTTATTTCCCAACCACTACACATTCCATTATCATCCACCATTCCATTTCACAAACAAACCTATCATCCAACATTTATCCTTATTTGCCACCCATGGCTGCACTTTCCTTTTTAGAGGCTATGAAGATACCTTATCTCGATGCTTGAAGGAAACAAAATCAAGGACCAACAAAGATCACAAAAACATCATTGACATCCAAATTCATAGCCATTTCTTGACAAAACATCTATTCAGATGAGGTGTGGGCTAGTAATTAACATGATTGAGTATTCTATTTATATCATTTGTTGATTAGGATGTGCATCTCCCCATCAATAGAAAAATAAAATAATTTACCATACCTAGGCCAAAAACATCCAAATCCAACCAATCATCAGCCAAACAAAAACATGTACCATGCCATTTTCATTTACCATTATTGCATACCTAGCCAATCACTTTACCACTTGGGTGTAACCCTCTCAACATTATTATTTATCATCCTACCATTCTACCAGCCTATCACTATTCTATCATTTATCCGACCCACCATTCCATTCTATTGAATAATATGTTTTGACCCTATATACTTAGCCTGTTCAACCTTGATTCATCTATTGGTTCTACTTTTAGCATAAAGATTCAGATCAATTTTAATAGTTATTTCAAGAATTATAGATAGAGGTTGTATTTTGGAGTAGTAAGACATAAGTTTTGGTATTTACATCCTTTATTTCTTGTTCCCTTCTAATCATGTTTGTTTATGTGAGCCTGATTATAATTACCTATAAGCAAATCAGTGTCCCACCAATCTTGTTACTAATTATAACCACCTATGGGAAAATTAGTATGATTGACCTATGTCATTATATCCTAGTTATAATTGATTATGGGAAAACTATGGGAAATAATTGTTTATTGTTCTTTGACCATACCAACTAGCCATTTCTTATGTCATATTGTGCCTTTATATACCAATTATGCCTACTTTGTTTGAATTGGTTGCTACACTAGTCAGATTCCTCCATTGTAATATGGAACTAAAATGACTTGAGGTCCTATCTTAGGACTATTTAGGTAGCACTTGATACTTGTTGAGGTCAGCTCAATCACCCTAGGCCATGCTCTCACTAATTTATGAACAACCTAAGCCATGCTCTCATCATTTTGAGAGCAACCTAAGCCATGCTCTTTCCATTTTACAAGTAACCTAAGCTATAATCTCACTATTTTGCAAGTAACCTAAGTCATGATCTCACCATTTTATGAGCAACCTAAGTAACTCTCTTGTCATTTTGTGAGCAACCTAAGTAACACTCTTTCCATTTTTCAAGCTTGAACCCTTTTAATATCTAATTATTCTCAATTGAGTTTAGATATTCAAAAATTCTAAAAACATTTGTAAAATCATTTAGAAAAACCAAAAACATTAACCACTTCTTTGCCTTAAGGATTCTAGGAACTCTTACTAAGTTCCAAGTAAATCACTTGCCACTTAGTTTCCCCATCTTTTTTGGCCTTTTCTCTCACACACTTGCCATTTTACAAGACCAGTCCCATTCTTCTGTCATGTTCATTATGTTTATGTTTTATCATTTATCATTTTCCTCTCATTTCCTAGGAGAACTACATTTGGCCTAAAGTTTTTGTTGGATATTACATCTATAGAACTATGTAGGCAACATCCACTTGCCTAGTGCATATAGAGATAGCTCGGCTACCCCGTTCCTTTTCTTCTATCCCCCATCATGTTTGTTATCTAAGTTGTCACCTATTTTTTTAGGGGTAATGTTCATTATATGGTTTATGTCATGTTATTTATACTAATATTGTGACTAACCATTGTTTGTTTGTTCACTTATTTGTTTTGTCTGTGTGCTTATTTGTTTGCTTTCAGTACTATTACCTCGATTTAGTCTATATATGTTCATTGGGTAATTTCTTGAATGAATTAGTCTTGAATCCATCCATATTCATAATTCTACAATTTTCATCTTGGTTTTTATCATTGATAATTATTTTCCCTTGAGTTTCAAATCATGGGAGTCATTCCTTATGCATCTTTTAGCCTAATCCTCATGGTGTTCTATCATGATGCCTAATGTACAATGCTACAACAAAAATTAGCTTTAGGAAGTCTACTTAGTAATGGTGGCATCAACATCTCCTTAGCACTAACATTAGTAACATCCCAATCATATCCCAAATAGAGTAATTAACCATGAAATAATTTCAACCTTTATTAGTTCAGACGGGTATCTCCCTACTAGTAGGTTGTCCCTAATCATATTTATCCTCTATATCAAGTTACTCACATCATATTTGTCATCATCAACCAATCAATCATGTTTTTCATAATCGAGGTTCAATTATTATAACCATCTATGGGTAAATCATTTTACATCATCCCACTTACATTTTTCAATAATTATAACTACCTTTAGGCAAATCATTGTGTTGTCATGAAATTTAATTTTTTTTCCCAAATAGGGGCATGATTTTATCTTATTTATCTGTCCTAACTAGAGTAACTCCATCTTCTCAATGATTATAAGGTCCTTTGGGAAAATCATTGTGATATCATACATTGTTGCCACTATTGAGGTATAATGCTTATAATACCTTTGGGAAAACCATTGTACACCATCCCACTTGCATTTTTAATGATTTTGACCAACTTTGGATAAATCATTATGCTATCACCCCATCAGTTTTTTTATTTGAACCACTCTCTTCTTTCTTTTGTGGGACCATTTGTTGACTCCTTTGCCAATTGTTCCCTCGAGGGGGCAACTATAGTTTAGTCATCACCATTGAAGTCATAAGTACAAAAGAACATTTTTTCTTTGAGAAGACATTACTATGCTTATAGCTTGCAATGTCTTCCCAAATAGAGGCAAATTCTAGACACCAATAGATTCTTATCTAACTTTAAACCAATTCTTGCCAACCATTGACTATTTAGCCTAAGAATTTTTTAATGTCTCAAATTTAGCTTTATAACCATGCAATAAATCAATTTGGCCTATTAATTAATTAAATTGAACAAATACACCATCAATTAATTTAAAATCATTTGAAAATGCCAAAAATCTTTAAAAATGTTAATTAGAACCAAATCCTAAGAAAATACTAATCAAAGCCTAATTAAATTCATCTATGAGCAATTAAATCAATTCTCAAAAAATAAAATTCAAATATCAAGAGCATCTTAAAAGCTAATCATTACCATTTGTGATTTGTCACTTTTGAAAAATATCAAAAGAATATCCTATGAATAAGACAAACACACCTTTTAAACTCAACTAAGGTTAATAAACTCAATATAGTTTCCAATTTAACCCATTTCAAGTGATTTTGAAGCCTATAAAAGCAAGCCTCGAGCTCTTCATTTAGAGAGCTTAAAACATAGTAGAGTTATAATGTTGGATTTGATCCATAAAGCAAATGCATAGAGTTATAATGTTAAAAATCAAGCCAAGCCAAACCAAGCATGGTACCAAGAGGAGATGAAGGTAGCTACACTCCATTGATGAAGATTTATTGAGCATAATCTGAGCAAGCCACTTCAACAAGCCATATTGGAGATACAAGGAAGGTAAAAAGATTTGTATTTTATGTTTTAGTTGTGTTTTTATCATAGTTTTGTTATTGAGCTCCCTCTAAGATCAAGTCTTAGAGATGTTAGTATTCTAGTGTGTTGATTTTATGGTTTTATGGACTAACACTTGATTTAACCTCCTCTGTTTGACAAATTCCTTGATCACAGGGGGGTCCTTGGTCTTGTGAGAGGGGTATAACTACCCTCTCCTTTTGATTCTAAAATGTCATATAATACCTCTTGAATAATATATCTACATTTTTTGTGTTACACCTTGGCCTTCCAAGAAGCATTGGGTAGTTGTCTTATTCTGCTAACTTGATCACTTCAAAGTTAGCATGGAATTTGACACCCATGATATCTACATTTGCACTCTTCAAAATTTAGATAGGTTGTGCTTAGGTCTTATTAACCATGAAAAGTACATGAGGGGAAGGCCTCAAGGTTGGCCTACCCATTTTATCCTAGGCATTCTTGGTCAAGATGTTGACCTCGATGCTTGTGTCTACAAGGATCTCACAGACAATCCATCCATCAATAGTGGCATTCATGAGGAGTTCTTGGTTGTACTTTGCATTTTATGTATGTCAAACTTCTTATGCCCTCTCCATGTGTGGCACAATGAATTTAACTAGATTTTGACCCACAAGCTCTAAGATAAAGTTATTTAATAGGGGCAACATTCCCACTATTTGTAGAAGGCACTAGATCTTTGTTAATTCTTGTATCTCAACTTTTTGGCTGTCTTACTTCTTTTGGGAGGTAGCAACCTATGCTTCTAGATCTTGAGCTAAGTAGATATCCCCTTGTAAGTTCTAAATGACACTCATAGCCTATTGTAATACATATTTTTGGTGTGTTGGGTTTGGGTAAGGCACAACCTTGGGTTTAATCCATGTTAATCACTCAGTGTAACCCTTATCCCCATATTCTAAGTATAACTCAGGTATTGGCACAACTGGTGGATAAGTGGTGAATCCACTATGAGTAGTCTCCTGCACTTTGACTATCTCTGTGTGGGTTAGTTGTGCTTTTAGGGTCCATTTTTCCATTTCTAGCTTGTGCTTGATCATTCTTGTGCCCTTGTCTATGCCAGACCTAACTTGGGTTAACTTTTTGTATAGGTCAGGGTATTCCTCAAACTTATGGGACCCTCAAAAATACCCACACATGAGATGTGTAGGGTTTTCATGTTGATAATGATCTATCAATCCATACTTATAAAATGAGCATGGTGGGAACCTTACACCACCACATCTTCCACCTCACCCTTTGGTTCATCATTGCATCCCAAAACCTATATTCTATTGATTATAGCCTTCATTTCCTTGGTTAGCTGGCCCTTCAAATTTTTCAATGGTCTACCTTGCACCTCTTTCCATGTTCTCATACATCTCATCAATCAATTGATAATTGGCTATGGTATATGTGCAGGCATTACACAATTAAAAATAGATGGTTGTGTTGACTTGGCTAGCATATTGCATTAATGGATAGCTACGAACATCATGCACCTCTTGATAGAGTTCATAGCTTAGAAGTAGGGTGCACACATTCTGTCATGGGTAGTTATTTGCATTATAGACTTTGAATTCATAGTCGATGCACCATAATCCACTTTGAACATCTTGCAATGTGATATTGGTAAGCTTTTGGATTTAGGAGGCCATAGATGCAATCTACACTTCCATAAATGGGTGGATACTAGTATCAGTGCTTCTGACTACCTCATCTCTGAGCGTGGCTTCAATTTCTTCTCGAGGGTCTATAAAAAATTTCATGGAAATCTCTCTTTAAAATGGCATGAATAACCCTCCAATGAACCAATACACATGCTAGAAAGGGTGAATATCATATGGGAGCTTCAAAAGGAGAGTTTTGTACCTTACATCATATAGGCACATGCTTTTTAAGAGTCATAGGGTAATCTCTTTGAGAACAATGATGATCTACTATTTAAACTCTAGAATGTCAAATTCTTTTACAAATTCCTCCTTGAGGGTGTCATAGTCATCCATAGCCTAGTTAGGGTCAAATTACCTATACTAGGTATGGGCATGAACAAGAAGAGTGGTCACAAATTATGTTTCCTTGTGATTTTATTGTGTTATGCCCTGAGTGCACCACTAGAGTTCACACTTCAATACATGATCTATGATATTTTACACACCATGATACTCTAGTAAGTGCATGGACATTTTTTAATAGATTTTTTATTGGGGCAAATAGGATTTGAGGTGCTTATCCCTTGATGTCTATCTTGGTGGTGACCCTTGAACACTTCCAGCAATTGGATTAGGTGTTGGTCCCATTTATATGCACCTAATATTACTCACTCCATTATAGTTGACTAATATTCCTATTAATTGACTCTAATTATGCTTAACTATTTTATTCTGCTAATTAATCCTATTTTCAAACTATTCATCTAATGCCTCTCTTCTACTATTTTACATCCATTAACCTTTATTCATCCTATCCCTTCATTAATTCTTCCTAATATCCCATTATCCTAATCTAATTTGACTTATATAATATATATAGGAATTTAAAATTCCTATTACCCCATCTACCCACCTACTAACCTACTCCCTAGCTATTCCTACATCCTAAGAATCTTAATCCTCATTTAACCGCTAATAAACCCCCATCACTTACTAACCCACTCCCCAATCCTAATAGTCAATTTAAAAATCATATTTATTCACCTGACACCCTAACTATCCTATCATCTTAGCTATTCCTACAACCCTATGAGCCCTAATCTTAATTATTCACTAACTAACCTCCCTCATTATCCATCAAAACCTATTTAGAAACCTCTATAATTGGAGAGGCTTCTCTAACTCTCTAAAATTCTCGAATTCTAGAGACTTCTACCAATTTAAAAAATATATTTCTAAATCTCCCTCCAATCTCTAGAAACCTCTATTTCTAGAGGTTTTCCCCAAAAGAATTTAATATTCCTAAAATAATTCATAACCATTGATCTATCTTAACCCAAGTTCAAATCCTAGCCCTTATTATTCCCTCCCTCCCTCTATAAAACCAAAGCTCTTCCTCCATGGAAGCGATCTAGAAAAACTTGTAGAGAAAACTATGCCAAAATCATTCTAAAAATCCTATTACATATCCATAATCAAGTCATCAAACATCCATCAACCATCCAAAATCAAACTATCACTTGGTCAATCTGACTCAAAATCATCTAGTTGTAAATCTTGGAAGGAGGTAATGTAGAGCAAGGGAATTTGGTAAGCTCATTATCATTCTGATTGGCTTTATAAATCCTTCCTATTGAGTAGTTTATGTTTTGACTTTAGATTTATCTTGTTTAAATTCATTGTGAGCTTGAAAATATTTGACATATTGGTGACAACGGTGGGACCATTCCTCCCAATCTAATCTTTTTTGCATCCTAGAATTGTTGTTGGCAACATGCAGGTCAGACCAAAGACAAATTGGTGGTTTCTAGTTTTTTTTTTAATTACATCTTTTTTTATCAAAACGTGTTGTGTTTTTTCAAATTGCTCATTACTCGTAAGTTACTTTATTAAAAAAAATTGGGTTATTAACATCTTACTCTCACCATTCCAACACATTTTATAGTTTGTTATTTTGTTAAATATTGAAAACAATATAGCTATTTGAATATTACCATTTTATGTAAGATTTTATTAAAAATTATATATATATATATATATATATATAATAAAAATAAATGACATTTACTTTCTTAGCTGACTTCTTACCATGCTCAACATATTTCTAAACATTTTTCAATAAATTATTGTAGTTCAATAGACCAAGTCTAGCTTGAACAGTTTTGTCAAATGGTTAATGAGCCTTCTGTATGCCTTTGCATAAGCTACCACTGAAAACATCTAAAAAAATCTTGTTTTGTGTTATCTCTATATCACCCATTTTGGCACGTAGGTCTGTGGCTTTCACTTAAATGACTAACATATTTTTTGAGTATTGTAGAGTGAAATATTGAAATTTCCATGCCATTTTTTAGAACCTTGCAATTTTTTGTCTAATATTTAAATATATAAGTTTTATCATCCCTAAAAATATCACAAACAATCAATTTTGTCATCTTAAGTCATGGTTTTATGGTTTACGACAAAACCATAATTATCGACCTATAGCCAGTAGTGATTTTGTTGACTTGAGTTGTAAGTTATCTATCTATTTGTAGGTTTTGCAAGTGATTAGAAGATTTTGTAATAAATCCTTGAAACTACTAATGCTCTTGTCTTGTAAGACCTCTTTTTGAGTGCCAACAAATCATTAAACTACTAACCTATGTGCTTGTAGGATGATAGTCAAAGATCCATTTGGCATTCTTGGAATCATTTTTGAATTATTTTAAAATCATTTCATATTATATATATATATTTTCATCATCTTATTACATGTGTCAAATTTCTCCTTATATATACTTGTGTGTATACTTTGTTTTTTTTTGTGTACATAATTTTTTGTATCATGTGAAGCTCACATAGGTAATTAAAAGGGTTAATTAACTATCTTGTGAGCTTGCCTATTTGTATAAGCCTTCGCTTAGGATAGCACATGACATGGATTTCATCACCATGCACATAGCTTAGTATTTAGAGGTTAGTATCATGGATTTCACCACCACATGCTAATCACACTCCATGTTTTGATAGAGTATAAAAATTAGGAGAGCATTATCATTATGACCTAAGTGGAATTCCCCATAAAGTGTTCCATGGAGTGAGGATGATTAAATCCATATACCTAGGGAAATCAAATATCCTCCTATATGAACTTGGGCCCCATCATACCTTTCCATATATATGGGACTCTCTTAGATCCTTGTGTAAACCTTAGAATAGGAGCTTATGGCTGTAATAGGTGTTCTATTGCCAGTGTCAGTATCAGTGCCCAAGTGACCATCAAGAGCAAGCAAGGTTGAGATGGTTTGGTTGATTTCATAACAGGTCACCAACCTACAACCTCACTTGTGTAGCCATTAGATGGTGTTGACATTGAGTTACACTCCCATATGGTTTACTAATTAGGGATGTATATGTGCATGATTTATTTGTGTGTTGTGATAAGGCCCATTTTGTTTATTAGCCAAGTCAGCCACACCCTTGAAATTTTTGTGTGAATACTTTAGAAAACCTATATTATCACTTCCATGATCCCATCATTATTTCTTCATCTCATTCCTTCATCCCATCACCATCTCATCTTGACTATCCATATCATATCATCTATCTTTTTCACTCCATAATGTTTACCATATTCCACATTCTTTTAATTTCCTATCACTTTCCACACTCATCCTAATATCATCCTTATTCCCTAATATATTGTATATTTTGACCAATCTTTTGACCATCATATACCCCACCACCCCCATAATCACACTATATCATTCCATCATTCTACACTTAGTTAATAATGCCTCTTGTGTCTACACCCATCCCATAACACTTAGCATCCACTACCTTTTTTCATATCCCTTTTGACCATCACACTTCCCCATATCCTTCTATCCATATCATTTTCACTTTCATATCCTACCCACACCTCATAGGATCCATATCACTTAGCACCATCATATTTTCACATCCTTATGAATTTTAATTAAATCCTTATCATACTTCCATCCATCCTACAAGCATTCTCTCATCTATATCCATTTCATAGTATTTAATATCTAATTCCATTTCATATCCTTGTATATTTGACCACATCTTATTCACTTCCTAACACATTCCTTCCCCATTTGCCTTATATTGACCATCCTATTTATATCTCATAACATCCCACATATAGTGATTATCCACTTTCTATCCATTCTCTTCATCATCTATTTCCTTTACATTTTCATCTCATACCTATATCCACTTGGTATTTACCCCCATCCATAGCCTTATAAAATTATCATCTTTCCTATTTTTGTAGAATAACTTAGAACATCCCCTTTTACATCATATCCACCTTCCATCACATCCTATTGTAATTATTTATCCCCATAATCCATCTTTTACACCAATCATCCACTTATCCACCCATATTATACGTATATCATCTCATTCCCTCACTTGTTTTATCCTCATAGTCCATTTTTGACATCTGTATCCATTAATCTACCCATTGTATCCTTAAGTCAATCATATTTCATTATAATTTGTTTATCCATATAGTCTATTTCTCACATCTATTATTCATCCCTCCATCCATATTATCCTTATATTATCCTATTTCCACACAATCCATCCTTACATATTATATCCATATACTCCATCCTTCACATATATCATTCATTATTTATTATATCTTATTGTAATTATTTTATTCCACATCATCCAAATTTCATAACAATCATACACCTATACTATCCTCATATTGAATCATCCCCTTATATATATATATATATATATATATATATATATATATATATATATATATATATATATATATATATATATATATATATATATATATATTTGAAGAGCTATTTGCCACCAAACTCTTTTTTGACACCTCCATCTTCACCATCGACATCTCCCTATATTATCCCTCCCTCATAGACTAGGATGCTAAATAAGAGCTTGCCTTTGACACATTTCAAAATGATGTGGATATTCTTGAGTACCTAGGGACAAGGACTTTCATGGCATTTGGAGACCATAAGAAAGGATTCTTCATCAATCTATGTGAATCAACATATTTTGGATAAAAAGAGTCACTAAGTGCCCAAAGTGATGATGAAACATCTAAAGTAAAAGGGGAATCTTCTACAAAACCTAATGACATTCCAAAAAGTCCCATTCAATTAGAAGATTATCTAGACATTGATACTGAGCTACTAGGAATTACTACCTCTGACATGTCAAAAATAAAATATCCCCCTTATCTATCATAATAATCTCCCTCAATCATTGAGGAAGTCATTGAAATAAATATTGGAACTGAAGAAAAACCCAAGATCATGAAATTAGGGGCATCTCTTATGTAATCAAAGCATGAAATTCTCATTGCCTTTCTCACAAAATTTATTAATGTCTTCACCTAGAGTTACAAAGATATGTCTAGGTTGGATCCTTCACTGTTAGTCCATCTTAATGCTAAACCAATCAAACAAAAATTATGAAAGATGTATCCAAATGTGGAATTGCTAGTTAAGGAGGAACTACAAAAATTCTTAAACATAGGATTCATTCATCCTATTGACTATTCTGATTGGATATCTAATATAGTACCTATCTTAAAACCACATTATGGGATTTAGATATGTACCAATTTCCATGACATCAATAAGACATGCCCTAAAGATGATTTTCCACTTCCCAACATTGATATGATTATAGATTCAACTATTGGTTATGAGATGTTGTCTCTCATGGATTGATTTTCAAGATACAACCAAATCAAAATCGCTCTTAGAGACCTACACAAAATAGTATTTATCACCCCATGGAGCATATTTTGCTATCAGGTCATGCCTTTTGGCCTAAAGAATGCAGGGAAAACATAAAAACATGTAATGACTGTTATCTTCCATGACATGATGCATGATATTATGGAAGAATATGTTGGTAATATCTTGGGAAAGTCTCACTCATGATCTGATCATCCTGTAGTCCTTCATAAGATCTTTTAAATACTACATGAATACAAGGTGCGCTTAAACCCTAAAAAATGTGTCTTCAATGTAACATCAAGAAAGTTGTTAGGGTTCATTATCTCTAAGAGAGGTATTGAGGTAGATCTAGCAAAATTTTGAGCAATCACTGAGATGCCACCTCATCAAACACTTAAGAAGCTTCATATTCTTCAAGGTAAGCTCCAGGATATTAGGCATTTTATCTCATAACTTGCCAATAAGTGTCATCCATTCACTCACTTGATTAAGAAAGGAGAAACCTTTCACTGGGATGAAAATTGTCAGAAGGCTTTCTATAATCTTAAGCAATACTTGGCAAATCCACCTGTCTTGTCTCCATTGAATCTAGGAAAATCATTATTGCTATATATATCCACTATTCCCTATGCCATTGGAGACTTACTCACACAACATAATGATTAGGGATAGGAGCAAGCCATTTATTATCTCAGTCATACCTTAATAGAATATGAGTTAAACTATACACCAATTGAATGGGCATGTTTCGCTATGGTCTTTGCCTCCCAAAAAATCTAGCATTATATGCTCTATAATCAAGTATACTTAATTGCAAAAATAGATCCTTTAAAGTATCTGCTATCTAAAGCAACAATAACAGGTCATGTGGCCAATTGGATCATGTTGTTTAGTGAGTTTGATATTGAATATATCCATTAGAAAGCAATTTAAGGATAGGTCATAGCAAATCAACTAGCATAAGCTCCACTAGAATTGGTTAAGCTGCTTACCTCTCCTTTTCTTAATGAATCCATTATGAGTACCTCATAGGTGGAAAGCTAGAAGTTATGTTTTGATAGATCCTTTACCACTCATGGTTTAGGGGTAGGAATCTTGTTGGTCACCCCACAAGGTGATCTCATTCCCAAAGCATTTCATCTCACATTCCCTTGTACTAACAATATCTCAAAATATGAGGCCCTCATAGCAGGACTTCATCTTGCCATACAATGGAACATCTAGCATTTGTAAGTATTTGAGGACTATCAACTAATCATAAAATAGGTAAATGAAGAGTTAAAAAATAAGGATGAGAATTTGCTTTGGTACAAGCAACTGGTTGACCAATTAAAAACTAGTTTTCAATATATCACATTTGAGCAAGTACCATGAGCCAATAATAAGGCAACTGACTCTATGGATACTCTGGGCTCCCTCATTGATCTTCCTGAAGATGTCTTGGAGAGATTTTTTTGGTTAGATAGTTGATCATCCCAACTCATCACTCTTTGGCTCTTATATAAATTTACACCATTAATAATCTCAGTCTCCCGTGGCATCACGTGATCTACCAATACCTCCATGACAATACCATACCTCCTAATCTTACTCAACATCAATGAAAATACTTTCTCCATCAAGCTGTCCATTATACCATCCTAGGTAACATGCTCTATCGAAGGGGTTAAGACAAAACCCTATTAAGGTGTATGACCTTACATGAGGTAGCTCAAGCAGTTGAGGAAGTCCATGATGGCATTTATGGAGGGCACATTAGTGGGATAGCCTTAGCCAAGAAGCTCTTCTAAATTAGATACTATTGACCAACCATGGAACATGATGCTTATCAATATGTGTAGAAATGTGAATCCTGTTAAAGGCATGAAAACCTTATCCATGCATCAGCATAAGAATTGCATCCTATCATAAGCCCATGGCCTTTATCTATATGGGGCCTTGATCTAATTGGAAAGATTAATCCTACTTCCTTAGATGGCAAAAATTTATTATCACAATTATGGAATATTTCACAAAATGGGTATAGGCAATGCCACTGACTTACACAACTGGCCTCCAAATATCTAAATTCATCCTCAATCAAATCATTTGCCACTTTGGCATCCCTGATAATATTATCTTGAACAATGACAAGTATTTCAAGAATCAAGATGTTGAGGCCCTTTGTCAAAAATACCACATCATGCATCATTTCTCTTCCCCATATTATCCCCAAGGCAATAGACAAATGGAAGCAACCAATAAGACCCTAATCAAAATCCTGAAGAAGATAATCAATCAAGCCATGCAAGATTGGCATATTCAATTATATCCAACATTATGGGCCTATCACACTAATATTTACACACCCATATGGGCCACCCCCTATGCCTTGGTATACATATATGAAGCAATATTACCCATGGAAGTAGAGCTTTCTTCTCTTCATCTCTCATTACGAGGCATATTTATTGACCACAATCGCTAACAAGAGTGCCTACAAGAGTTGGAACTCCTTGATGAAAAATGATATCAGGCCCTGAATCACCTAAGGGCATATCAAATAAGCTCAAGACTCAATACCAAAAGAAGATTTAGGCTTGAGAGTTTGAAATAGGTGACTTGGTCCTCAAATAAAATTAGAAGAACACTAATGCAGAAAGAGACAAGAAGGGAAAATTTGAAGCCAATTGGTTGAGCCCATACATCATTATTGCCAAATTTGGCTCAGGGACATACAAATTGGCCATGTTTGAGGGAGAATGATAGGATGATCTTATGAACATCATGTATCTCAAGTTGTTCTACACCTAGTCCCTGTATCCTCTATCTATATGACCCATCCATCTCATCCATATATATATATATATATATATATATATATCTAATGGGTAAAACTAGCTTGATGGTGCCTTAGGCAAGTACCATGGTCAAAATTGGTTCCTGGTGTCATGGTAAGGATAGCCTAGACTTGGTATCAATAAGTGGGAATATATAACAAGGAATCAACATTTTCATCACAAAATTAGTAAGGGCAACCTCTAGGATAGTTGTTGGAGGGACCTTCCCAAATCATTTACCTATCCTTGGAGACATTATCCATATCCCCAATATATTTTATTACTCCATCTATCTCTACCCACTCTTTTAGACAAGATTCCTATGACAGATATGTCCCCTCTTAGCCCCAACCACATCATGTTGAATCTTTGCCATCCATGTAACCATACACTCCCACTGTCACTAGCAAAGGTCAACATAACAATGGGGTTACTATGATTCTAATTCCTCATGAAATAGTCCAAACACCTTTATTTTGGGATTTATGATGCAAACCTTGTCCATATATCATTTATACTACATTCTCATATCAACTTCAATTAGTTATCTATCACTACACCATTATCATCTATTTTTCTAGTCACCATCATCATCATCATCTTCAACCCATTTTTAGCCAGAACTACATTGGCCTGAGGTATTTTAGACTATGTACGTAGTACTTGGTCACATTTTTATGCCCAAGGATAGCTCAATCACTATCCTTTGTCATCCCATCTATCATCCCTCCATCCTTCTCTTAGTTTCTAGGCTTGGTATTCCCTTTTCCTAGTAATCCCATTTGTACAATGTCCATACATATCCTTAAAATCCCTAAAAATTGAAAAATGTCAAAAACCCTAAAAAAATCATAAAATTTAAAAAACCCAAAAATACGTTCATTATGTCTTGTCTTATACCCAATCCCCTAGTCACATCCATCTCCATCCATCTCCTATCTTCCTATCCATCCCATCCTTTGGATACCACATTTAGTCTTGAACCCACTTCTAGGTGGTCACCCAACATATCTTCATCATCCTATTGGCTAAGTGTTATCAACATACACCACCTTGTTAAGACTTTTATCTGGCACCCATTAATTCCTATCATGGTCTTTTCATATCTTACACCCATCCAACTACCCTTTGCAAGTATGAAATGTAATTGATCCCATCATTATCCTTATCATTACCTCTTCTTGTCTAGTACCCATCCAATCATTTTTGCTAGCATAAAAGGTATTTGATCCTATCATCATATCTTAGTCTCCTTTCTAGATTGGATCCTTGTAGGGCCTTGTCTATTGGTAATCCTTCATCATCACTTATCTAATCACCATCCTTAGCCACTTTTTGATTAGATTTCAAGACCAAATCAGTATTCAAATACTTTATCACCCTTATCATGTCATCCATCTTTCTGTCCTAAACTAGGGGCAACATCTAGTCTATCCATATCATCTAATCCAAGTCTATCCTAAGTCCACAATCACCTCACGATCATCCTATCATTACGCCATACATTATGACACTACATGTAGATAGATTTGTATGTGTTGCTTATTTGTATGAATGTATATATCATGTTTTTTATGTCTCTTTTTGTTTATTAGGTAATGAATAGGGATGCTAGAGTACATCAAAAGTGCCCTCAAGGATGCAGAGTTTGACACTTTTCCATGCACTTTCACATAATGTCCTCTTGGTCATGCTTATATCATAGGGCATAATGCCAAGTTGTATATTTTATTGGATTTATGAGACTATGATGAGCTTTATGACATTGTGATGGCTTGATCACACCCACCCTTATCATTCCTCTAATCATATCATCATCCTTGTCCCCATCACTAATCTAATCCTCTTAATCCATCTAACTAATATTCAATATTTCATCCTCATTTCATCCTCTGCATCATATCCTTTAATCACTAACAAGACTAATTATCTCAATCATCATCACTTTCTAATCACTAATCATCATCATCATCATCATCATCATCATCTCCTCCCAATCATAACTACATCAGCCTGAGATTTTACAGACTATGTAGGCAACACCTATCCACTTTTATAGTGCCCAAAGATAACTTAGCCACTATCTCTATCATCCATCCTCATCCCTCAATATTTTTGTCACTTGATCACATAATTTATTCTTTTATCATCATCATCATCATCATCATATTGACCAAATTTATCATTGAGCTACACCCATCATATCTTATAAAATCATCTTATCATGGCCTATAGCTCTCCCTTGCATGCATCTTTGCTTGAGATACGTCTAAAGCTTATGGCCTTTTATCCTATTATCATCATGTTATGGTTGATTCCCATGCATGTGTCCTTGCTTGGGATGTGTTTAAAACTATGAAACCTATCATATTTATTCCCTGTGCATGTGTCCTTGCCAGGGGTATTTTTATCAATTTATAGTTCATTACTTGATGTTGACCTCATATTCTTCAACTTTTATCCCACATTCTAGTACACCATCCCCTCATCTCTCCATCTTACCCCACCCATCATTTCTTATTTTGAGTGGCCATCCAACTCATTATTCCTTGCATGTCCCTTTAATGGGGCATCATATCCCCTAACATAATTTACTAACATTCATCCAAAATATGGTTTTTCTTTGAAAGACCATTACTCTGTTAGTGCAGGATATTATTTTCCTTGTATTTATTATTATGGATTATTCCTAAAATTATATTTAGCTTACTTATGTGTTATTTTGAGATCACTTAGGTGTCATAACTAAGGTAATTAAGGTGCACATGCACATGGGAAAATTTTAACCAAATTGGTGGGTAAAGATACCCTTACCCACCAATATTGACATATGGAGCACACAAACCATTTGGTAAATGTCTTGTGTTCACATTGCCAAATGTCTTGGCTCTATGCCTTCATTGTACCTATAAATACACCTCTCATCTAAGATATTTTTAATGAGTTATGAATGTAATACTATTATAATTCTACTCTATTTTTATTTTAGTCTCAACACAGAGTTCTACTTCTATTTGCTTTGCATTTGCAGTTTGTGTGTTCAATTCTATCAGTTGGATCTTGGACAATTCCGTCATGGTATCAAAGCTCTTTTCTAGTAATGAAAATCATTTTGTTGTTAATTTCTTGAAATCTTTAGTAATTTTTTAGTTTGTATTCTAACTAAGATTGTAAAGAAGAAACTTGTAGATCTATGTGTATCATCTATAGTCTTTTCTTCTCTAATTGGTGAACTTCATCAGTATTTGCAAGTATTTCAATTGTATTAGATATATACGTAACATTTTATAGACTTGAAAGGAGAATTCAAGCTGGTTGGATAAAAGACTAAATCATTTTTTAATAAGGAGGTAAGATTTATAAGTTATTGTTTTTGTAAATCCATTTTTTTGATTAAAAATGATTGTTTTTTGACAATTACGAAAAAATGGTAAATAATCGCTCAAAACAATTTCTGGGTTTTGTGCATCTTGGTTTCCTCTTTCTAGATAATTTTGAAAGATATCATAGTTTTACTGACTATGATACAATTCAGAAAGAAAGAAAAAATATTTTGATGATGGAGAAAATTTAAGGAGTTTTTTTTAAATTATTTTTCTTATAAAAATAATATTTTTGTGAGAAATCATATTTTAAGGAGTTATTCATCATTGTTTTGTAACACTTTATTTCATGAAGATGAAGGGTGAGGTCTAGTTTTGGCAGGCAATCAAACCCCCTCACAAGCAAAACAAAATCTATTCTCTTTTGATTAACTCATAATTTAACACTCTTGTTCTCCTCATGGACATTTTTTGGTTGACCCTGACTTCTATTTTTTGTGATCTTGCACTATCACTTATGTAATCATTACACAGATTGCTCATTTGTGGATGCATTCTCAACTAAGTCTGACATCCATTTTTTATGAGTGTTCTTTATTATTTATGCCTTTAATGCAAAGATTTCACTCATTTTTATGTCAGCCACTTTGTTGCGATGTGTATTGCATGATAATAAATACTACACTGTACTATATATTCAAAAATTCAGATAGTCATTTTATTGTTGTGTATTGCGTGATGGTGAATACTACACCAAATCATGTAATTTGACATCAGCTATATCTTTGTGGTTTATTATGTGGATCTACACTTATAATTCATTATATCTAAGTGCAGATCTACTGTGTAGTATCTTATTTGTAGTGTATGCATCATTTATCCTTGGTACATGAGTTGAAGCCTAAAAAATCAACTCTAAACTTATGATTGTGGCTATCTTTGGCCCTACATGATATCTTAAGATTTTATGGGATTTATTGTGAAAAAAAATTGGTGCCCATTGTATATGCACTAAAACATAAATTACCAATTGTATGTGCACTAAAGTGCTGATTATATATGCACTAAAACATAAAGTCCCAAGCCTTTGTAATTAGGGGGGTTCTTTCTGATAGTTTTAGGGGAGATTATTGAGTGCCTTGCCTTCTCTATTGCTCATTTAGTTTTTGCTTCCATTGCATCATGGATCACAATTTAGTTCCACTTCTCACTCCATTCAATTATCATGACTAGAAATCTACAATGCAAATTTTTTAAAGAAGTAGAGGTTTACACAGGATAACCATGAATATGAAAACTGAATCAGAACTTGGTATAGATAAAATTAAGTGGTATAATAGGTGTGATGAAGCATATGGTATTTTATGGTTGTATATTTATCCTAACTTGCTCTTTCACATTGAATCTACTAAATCACCACATGAGATTTGGAACACTTTGGAACAACTCTTTGGGAAACAAGATGTAATGAGGGGTCATGAGCTAGAGAATGAGCTCATTAGTTTGAGTCCAAGAAATTTTAACACTATAGAATACTTCTTCACCAAAATTAAATCACTTAGGTTGAAATAAAAATTATGTGGTATAAATAAAAAGATGAACAACTGATCCTCTCTATTCTTTCCAAGTTAGGTCTTGACTGCTCAGTTTTTGTCTCTACCTTTTGTTGGTTGATTATTTTGTCGATCAGCATACTGATAAACAAAATAGGTCTGATAAGCCAAAGTAGGAAGATTGGTCATCCAAATGTGTAGGTTCACCACATCAAAAGGGGACTAATCTCTCCTCTCATCAAGGGGATATTCCTTATATATATATATATATATATATATATATATATATATATATATATATATATATATATATGCAGAAAATAATACTCAAGGGTAGGATAAACCATCCATCTCTCTTTCTTCAGAGATGATGCATGCAAATCAAAGGAAAAATCTCAAGGGAAATGACAAAAAGCACTCCTCTTCTTTCAGAAGTGCTATTCAGCAAACCACAAGAATACTCATGGTAGTAATTGCAAAATGTAACCAAGAACATAGTAACCAACAAATTGAGATGTAGCACAAAGTCGCCACCTGAATTTCCCAAGAGTGAGATACGAAGGACAATGAGGGCACAAAGTCATCCCAAGGCCCTTTACATAGAAACAAAAAGAAAACACACTAAAGGCAATTATGGGGGCACAAAGTCTCTCCACAGTTGACTTTAGGACACCTTCCTGACTACTTTCACTAATTTTGCTTGTTAAATTAAAGGAAAAAAATATATATTAAGTAAAAAGACATAAGAACAGTTTCCTCAACAATAAAGATATCACAGCACAAAGTCTAAAAAGTCACTTGCTTTCTTATTCCAATAACAAAATATGATCAAAAATATGAGCTCAAAGTCTCAGTAATGCCTTTCAATTTGGGCAGAGTTTCATTTTTGATTGTTTGAGAGAGATAATTTTACACTAACAAGAGAGTCCCTTATATCGCCTCTTCAAGAAGGACTTGAGAATAGTAACACATCATGTTGCATTGAATTTTGTTAAGAAGACAAGATGGAATTTAGGGGCATTTACCCATTTGCTTTTCTCAATGCAGAGAAACGAGTCATGCTATTGAAAGTTTCCATCTTTCAATATCCACCTAGTGGTCTGCTTCTAGAAACATATCCGATGCACAAATGTTTCTGATCCTTCCTCATCATTCCTCCTTTTTAGGTTAATTAAATTGGGTCCTTGATTCAATTCGATGTTTTATTCCTTAGTCTCTTCCTGCTGGTCTTGGCCTTAAAGCCTTTGAATGCATTCAGGTCTATAAATTTAAACCTATAAGGATCAATGGCTATTTCATCATCACAACTTTGACATCTACGAGCACGTCACTTTCCTTAGAAATTATTTTAGCTTTGTCATTTGATCTTTCTTAGAGGTGACCTGCCCTTCAGGGCCTTGAGAAATGGTCTACTTTGGGTCAAGAAGAGCCCCCACAAGGGTATTTTCCCTTCAGGTGATCTTCAGATGGCCTTCAGGCTTCTTTCTTTCGACAAGTTGCTAAGTTCTTTGACTCTTCTTTAAGGCTTTTCAAAATCAATAGCTATTTTATGAACCTTAAAATTGACGTTCGTGCACCCATCACTACGTTTGAATTTCCAATGGCTAGTTCACCATTCTTAACTTTGACATCTTCAGGTGCGTCACCCCTTGGACTTTCTTTAGCTTTCTCTTGATTCAGCCTTTTCTGCTACTTGCTTCCTTTGGATTTCTTATTTTGCATCCTCCCAAAGGGAAGGTGACCCTTCATATTTGGGGAAGTACCCTTTAATTTGGCAGCCAAGAGTCCCCCGCAAGGGCAACTACCCTTTGGGGTCCTTTGGCAGCCTTTTGTCTTCGGAGTCCTTCAAAGCTTTCCTATGGACTTTTTCTGTGGACATTTTACTATGGACAAAAAGTCCACAAGAATTGTTTCGATCGCTTTGTCTTTGGCCTTCAAAAATTCTTTCAGGCTTTCCTCCCACAGCTTCTCTGAATTTCTTCAGACTTTTTGTTCGAAGGAATTCCTTCGAACAAAAGTCTGAAAGAATTGTTTCTTGCCTTGGTCTTTCTGCCAGGGAAATTTTTTTGAAGGAAATCCCTTTGCTCTTTTGGCCTTTGAATTGGTCCATTTGCCTCCTTCCTACCCTCTGTAAGGGTTGTTTATCCTTTAGAAAATTTCCTTAGTCAATTTTGAGTTCTATCAGGTTTTTGCTTGCTGCCCTCCGCAAGGGTTCTAGGCCTTGGTTCACCACCCTCCACAAGGGTTGTTTGATCCTTTAGCTTTGGGGAAACCCCTTGAACCTACCGATTGAACCAACTTTGGTTCAATGGTTCATTCCCTTTGATCGCTTGAACCAAGATTATTTGAAACAAGCCTCGTTGAACTCGTTAAACTTTGAACCTTGAACCCATTGAACCTTTAAACCAAAGTGGTTAAATGGTTCATTGGTTTAATCAGTTCATTCTCTTTGATTTGGCTAAGTCCTTTTGATCATCATTGAACCAAATGCATTGAACCTGTTGAACCTTGAACTCATTAAACCTTTGAACCAAAGTGGTTCAATGGTTTAACGGTTCAATGGTTCAAGCCTTGAAAACTTGTTATTTTGATTAAACCTGCTTGTAAAATCCTTTGAACCTGTTGAACCATTAGTCTATTGAACCTATTAAACCATTAGTCCATTGAACCTATTAAAATCACCCAAGTGTTGAGAGCTTGCTTCTTTTCTGCAGAGTCTATAGAAATAAATCGTGAAGTTCATTGAACTTGGCTTGCAGATTCCATAGATTTTCTTCTTGCAGAGTCTGTAGATTCAAGCCTACATAGTCCATAGAAATCAACCTACAGAGTCCGTAGATTCAAGCTTTTAGAGTCTATATATTTTTTGAGAAGATTGAAAAATGAGGAATTTGAATGTTTGGAATAAATTTTGAGAAAGGGTAGAGATTATTTTGGTCTGAAGACCAAAATAGTTCAAATGTTGTCCCAAAAATGAGTGATATTTTTGGGGAACAATAACTGGCTCCAGTTGGGGAACTTCTATCAATTGTAAAAAGAATTGAAGGGAGTAGAATCTAGAATCTCCAGTGTCTTCATGTGTACCATTGGGTTAAAGAGTCATGTTACCCAGAAATGGAAGGCATAAAAAATGGAAACAAACAAAACAAAATAGAATTAAAAACTATACAAATATACATATGTATAGATACAATGATCTGATACTTCAAGAGTTGAAGTGTTTCAGATGCTACCCATTGTGAGGCTGAGAAAAGAGTGTGCCATCTTGAAATTTTAGCAAAAATCTATTTTCACCATTGTGTTGATGAATTATAAATGGGCCTCTCCAAAGGGAGTCAAACTTTCCATGCATCCCTTTTGGTTCTCTCCTTTTGTCCCATAGCAGGACTTGATCCCCAATCTAGAAATCATGATTTTTGGCCTTCTGGTCAAAGAGTTTCTTTACCAAACTTTGATGAGTAGCAATTCGGTCCACCACCATGGTTCTCTATTCATCCAGCTCAGTCAGGCACATGATTCTCTTATCAAGAGGGCTTTCATACGTCTGATCTTCAATTGCCTTTGCCAGTTTCAAGGCTGACAATTCTAAGGTGATTGGTATTTCAGCATTGATACCATAAAGAAGTTGAAAAGGAGACATACTAATTACCCTCTTTGGTGTGATTGTATCTACCCATAGAGCATCAACCAATGCTTTATGCCATGTCCTTTGATTATCATCTGCTAGCTTCTTGATGATAGTTACCAAGTTCTTATTGCTTGATTCAGCTTGTCCATTCTCTTGTGAAAAATAATCAAAAGAATGAGAGAGTGTAATTCTGTAATGGAAATAGAATTATGTAATCTCCTAGGAGATGAAACAAGCTACATTATCAATAACAATTTTGGTTAGAACTCCAAACTTAGAAATGATATTATCCTTGAGGAAATTGCATACAACCTCTGAAGTAACATGCTTAGTTTGGATTGCTTCTACCCACTTGGTGAAATAGTCAGTTGCTGTAATGACATAATTATGTCCAAAACTTAAAGATGGGTTTATAGTCCCAATAAAATCAATCCCCCATTGCTGAAAAGGTTCCTCCATGATCACTGGCTTGAGAGGCAGGGCAGTTAACTTGGGTCTTCTAAAAAATTGCTGGCAAAGTTCACATTTTCTCACCCACTTATATGCATCTTGGAAAAGAGTTGGCCAGTAATACCTAGCTCATAGAATCTTGTGAGCAGCTACAGGAGTATAAAAATGTCCTCCACAAGCTAGATTGTGAAAAGATTTTAAAAGTTGGCTTTATTGCTCTTTATCTACACAGTGAAGGAATACTCCATCTATGATTCTCTTGTACAAACTGTTGTCCCAAAGGACAAAATTGGTAGCTTTCAACTTGATAGTCCTCCTTTCTTTATAAGACAAATGAGCAAGACATTTGCCATAAGTAAGGAAATGAGTAATACCTGAATACCACTCATTAGTAGTGGAGACAAAAAGAATTGTTGGTGTATCTTCCACTTTAGCTTTTCCATGTTGTGTATCTTTTGGCTGTTGTCAGCAATTAATTGGCATAGGCCTTTTCCCCTTACCAGATTTGTTGGCTTGATTTCTAAATTGAACTCTTAGATCTTTGCAATCTAATTGCCTCTTTTTGTGCCAAACTCTTGCTGAGTTAATATGGACTTGACTGTAGTGTCAAGAACTAAGGTAGTAGTGTGTGAATTCAAGATATAGAAGCAAAAATGTTTGACTTTTTTCACCAATGCATAAGCATGCTTCTCTACATTTGAATATTTCATTTCATGGGTTTTGAGAGGGCAACTCATGAAATAAATAAGAGATTCTATACCTTCCTTATCCTGTTGAACAAGAATTACTAAAAGCATGTGTTTAAAAGCATAGCTGTATATGATGAAATCTTTGTTATAATCTGGACAAACCAAGGTAGGGGCATGGGCAATGGTAGTTTTGATATCTTGAAATGCTGACTTGCCTTCTTTAGTCTAGCTGAAGGTGGTCTTCCCTTTCATCATGTTCATAATGTGTCTAGTCTTCTCAGTAAATTTGGGGATGAACCTCTGTAATAAATTCACCTTTCGAAAGAAAGAGTGAACAAAAATTTTATTTGTAGGAAAATTAAGCTCTTGAATAGACTTGACTCTGTTTGAGTCAATATTTATGCCTTCTTTAGACACAATGTGTCCAAGGAGTTTCCCCTATGTTACTCTAAAAATAGACTTTTTAGGGTTCAAGGAAATACCATTCTGGCAGTAATGCTCTAGCACTTGTTGTAAGTGGCGTACATGATCAGAACGGTGCTTGAAAAGATAGTTAAGTCATCAAGGTATACCACTATGAATTTACCTATCTCATCTTTGAAAGCTAGGTCTATTACTCTCCGAAAGGTAGCACTAGCATTTATCAAGGCCAAAAGGCATTCTTCTATATGCAAATATACCCCAAGGTGTGGTGAATGCAGTCTTGTGTTGGTCTCCTTCACCAACTTCAACTTGATTATATCCTGAGAAGCCATCTAGCATTGATAACATTTTTGAACCTCTCACTGTTTCAAGCACTTGATCCATGATTGGCAAAGGGTAATTATCTTTCAAAAATGACTGATTCAGATTCCTAAAATCTACACAAATGTGAATTTTATCACTCTTCTTCCTTACAGGCACTATATTTTCAATCCATGTGGAATGATGGATTGGGAAGATGATTCTAGCATTTAACATTTTTTGTATTTTAGATAGAATAGTACCTGATATTTTCAAATTATACTGTCTAGATTTTTGCTTATAGGGCATTGAGTCAGCCTTGAGAGGAATGTCATGGCAGATTTCATCAGGTCTAAGAGACTACAGGTCTTCATAAGAATATGTTAAGACATCCATGTAGTAACAGAGTAAAGTGGTGAACTTGAATCTTTCTTTAGGGGTGCAACACTTACCAATGTTAACCATCTTGGGATTTTCTTTAGTAGTCAGATTTACTTGATCGAATCCCTGAGAGAAACTTGAATCTATTTGTTTTTGTTTGATGAATCTATCATGCTTGTCAAATAGTTTTTCAAGAGAAACTAGGCCTTTGGGAATTTTATTTCCTTTCAGCTATAAGAATTCTTCATTTATATTTCAACTTGATTCAGAGGCTGATTCATACTTTTGAGATTCACTGCCTTCAAAATATAGTTGTTCAAAATTGTCTTTTCATTCTAGGAAGGCAATGATTTGATGATCATTGAATACTTGCCAATGATCAGCATTATCAGGAACACTTGGTCTATAGACTAGCTCAATAATATACCTATCTTCTTTGAAATTTGAGTGAAGAACTAAGAGAGTTCTTGAAATAGCAAGTGCATCAGCTCTATCATTAGATTCCCTAGGTATGGCAAAAATGTTGAAAGTATCAAAGCTTTCAATTTGGTCCCAAACCAGGTTGCGATAGTGGTGCAATCTTTCATTCTTGGTTTGGTATAATTTTTTCACTTGACAAACCACTAATTTAGCATCCCCTTTGGCATGAAGAAACTTGATGCCTTTATCTTGAGCAACCTTTAATCTAAGCAACAGAGATTCATATTCAGCCATATTATTAGTGTTGCTAAATTTTAATTTATAAGATGAAGGAAACATATCTCCTTGAGGAGATATCAACACAATCCCAGCTCCTAAAACTAGTAGAGGAGTAGCTGCCATCGAATTCTAAAGTCCATACCTCATCAGACACTAATTTTTCTCTAGACTTTCCTTCATTAGAGAGGGAGGGCCATTCTTCATTTATATTGCAACCTACTAGTTCTACTAATTTTTGGGTTGACATTTTCAATAATTTTATCAAATGTTTCATGCACTTCATCTATAGATAAAAAGTAGTTATCCATACCTGAGGATTCAAAAAGAATTTGAGCTTCAGGGGTTGATGTTTGGGTTACCACATATTTTGCCTCTTTTTTAGGGAGCAATCTCTTCATTACACCTTTGACAGGGATTCTTTCCTCAGACAGGTCCATGCTTAGTTTTTCTCTCACATCCTTGCAGAAATTTCATCCAAGAAAAATGCCATAGGATGCTGGGATGTCAGCCACCAAGATAGTCATTTTGATTCTCTTGTCTGAAAAGGCTGTAAATACAAATTGGGCATCTTTAATTTGCCCCAACAATGGTACTTACTTGTTTTCCATAGAGAAATATCTCCCAAATGTCTTAGTTAGTGTGAGGCCAAGAGATTCAGCTACTTTAGTAGGCATGACATTGCCATATGTACCGGAGTCTATAATACAATTACTTAGCTTGTGACCATTTATTAATGGGGAAACATAGAAAGGTTCTATTTTCTCAAGGGCAGCTAGAGGAGTAATGACAAGATTATTTAGAATGGACATGTTCTTTAGAGAATCAAGAGTTACCTTTTTAGCTTTCTATTCTATAGGGATGGTTTAGTTCTTGACATATTGGACCAACTTATTCAATTGATCAAGATTGGACTGCAAATATTTAAATTTAGACATCCATATTTTTGTCTTTTTGACATGATCAATTATGTCAAATAGTTGAATTGAGCTAGGTACAGAGGAAGGTATTTTAACCTTTTAAGTTTTAGGAGGGATGGGAGGAGGGCTAGTTTGCAAAATTGAAGTAGAAGGTGAAGGCAAAATTGATGTACTTGTCTTTTGGGTGATCACCGAATCCTTTGACTAGAAAGGCAAAGTAGTTCCACACTTAACAATTGTAATTGCTGGTTGAGGTTGCTCCTCTATCTTCCCTTTATCAACTTGTTAGATTGATTGGTCCTTAGACCTAGTAAACACTGCATATGATTCATCAAAATCTTTTCCTTTGTTTCTGGATTCATCCTGGTAGTTCAAGAAACCAATGTGGGAGTCACCAACTGATTCTTCTTGATTCAATTTAGGCTAGAAAGAGAACTCTGATTTTGCTTCAAGATATCCCATTGCTAAATTGGTTAGAGGAGCTTCCAAGGCAAGTTTCCCTTGTGGGAGAGGAAGACAATTTTGTTGCCCTTGATTCTTGGCAACATTGCCTTGATATGACTGATTTGGGAATGTCCTTGGCATATCTTTGTATGAAGGAGCAGAAGACATTCCTTACACCATTTGTTTTTTGAGAGCAAGTAACTCATTTGCCAACTTCTGCACCATTAGATCTGTGGTGCTTGTAGATGAATATTCAAAAGATGATGAAGGTCTATTTCTATTTGGATCTCTTCTTATCTTCCTTGCAAAGATGAGATCATCTTCTACCTCAGTGGCCAAATGTTGAGCTACAGCAAGATCTATTTGACTAGCACATCTCAAAAAAAAACTTACTTCATGTAACTGAGAATTAATAAAGAAGCATTTGAGATTCTCAGCTGTAGGTCGAGTAATTATAAGAATTCTATTCCTCAGTTTGTCAAATTTGGCTATGAAGTCTCTCATTGGTTCATGAGGTTCTTTCTTCATCTGTGTAAGTTGAGCCAAAAGTGCATGTGCATCTTCTGTAGGTTTGAATCTAGCTTCAAACTTAGCTTTGAGGGTATTCCAATCAGTCACTAACTGAGCCTATAGGTGATAAAACCAATCTACAGTAGCACCTTGTAATGTTTTTACAAATACCCTGACTGCTACATCTTCAAATTCTACTCCAATTACACCACAGGCTATGCTAAAGGTTGTAATGTGTTCATCAAGATGAACTTTCCTATCACCATAGAATTTGGGGAAATTCTTCCTTGAACTATGTGGAAGCTCATGTAGAGGTGGAGTAAGATTGAGAGGACCAAAAGCATTACCCCAGGGGCCTTGAATTACCATTATATGACTATGAAAAGGAAGAATAATAAATCTCAGAGGGGTAATTATTGGCAAAGCTTTATCAATAGTAGAAGTGGATACTTTGTTTGGCAATAGAGATCTGACTTTAATAGGAGGAAATCTCTAGGTTCATTGGAGGTGAGATAGTGAAGGAAACAGATCAAAATCACTTTGTTATACCAACTCGAATATAGGGTCAATAATACTTTTAGCCCTTTGGCTTCATATATACCTTGAATCTACAAGATTGTAAAAAAATGGAAAAGAATTAACCTTGCTTTAGTTTGAATCTTGAGGCTTTAAATTGCACATTCTTTCCTGGTTAGTGTGGAGGTGAATAGTAAGGTTATAATAATAATGGGTAAAACATATAAATAGAATGAAGTCTATAATGGATAATGGTAGAGACTCATTCTATTTGAAACTTGAAGTTTTAGAATGCACATAACTATATCCCCAATGGAGTCACCAAAAATTGTTGGTTGATTATTTTGTCGATCAGCATACTGATAAAAAAAATAGGTCTAATTAGCCAAAGTAAGAAGATTGGTCATCCAAATTTGTAGGTTCACCACATCAAAAGGGGACTAATCTCTTCTCTCATCAAGGGGAGGTTCCCTATATATATATTTCCTTCTGGAAGAGTGTTAATATAGATTGTATTGTTTCTCGTATCATATATTCTTTGCTATTTTTGAATTCTAGTTACTTATTACTTCTAGTTTAATTCCGTGTTTAGTTGCTTATACAAAGATAATCAAGTGTACTCTTAAGGTGTGGATCCTAACACTTTCTATCATTTCCCTTGAGATTTTTCTTTTGATTTGCATGCATCATCTTTGAAGAAAGAGAGATGGATGGTTTATCCTACCCTTGAGTATTATTTTCTATATATATATATATATATATATATATATAGAAAATAATACTCAAGGGTAGGATAAACCATCCATCTCTCTTTCTTCAAAGATGATGCATGCAAATCAAAAGAAACATCTCAAGGGAAATGATAGAAAGTGTTAGGATCCACACCTTAAGAGTACACTTGATTATCTTTGTATAAGCAACTAAACACGGAATTAAACTAGAAGTAATAAGTAACTAGAATTCAAAAATAGCAAAGAATATATGATACGAGAAACAATACAATCTATATTAACACTCTTCCAGAAGGAAATATAATGAAAAAATCTCACTCTTCCCACACCTCTTGGGTGTCCAGTAATTATCCCTCAAGAGTTCTCTCTCTCTCAATTACAATAAAAAATCAACTCGATACCGAGTTGTTGTTCTCTCCACCAGTCAGTGACAATCAACCCAATGGTTGTTGTTGCCTACTTCCAGTCCACCAACAATAATCAAATCAATGGTTGTTTTGCCTACCTTACAATAGATCTCTTTGATATTGCTTACCAAGCAGACCTTCTTGATCTTGCACACTTGCAGATCTAACTGATCTTACTTACCATGTAGATCTTTTTGATCTTGCACACCCTGCAGATCAACTGATCTTACACTTGAGGATCTAATCCTTCTTAGTCCTTAATTACAATATAGCCCCATGGGTCTCTTAAATAGATCCCAAACCAAACAATAATTAGAAACATAGACTCAAAACTAAAATTAGTCTTTACATGCAAACTAATTGTCTATCTAAAATTAGACTAGAACACACAGACAATCGACGTTGGTCTCTGTCTGTCTGGAGATGATCGATGTCAGTTCCTATCTGACCAATGCCGACTGACTACTAACCAATGCCGGTTGATATGTAACTGAACATTGCCAATGTCGATTGGCTTGAATGACATTGGTTACTTTGACACTTAGCAACCTCCACCATTTGCATCAGTGAAGCTTTTAGCTTAACAACTTAACAATCTCCCACTTGGAGATAAATAGTTGCATCTGTACTTGTACCTGTACATCCTCTAATTTGTTTCTGGCTTGTATCCCTCTTCAAGTTTAATCTTGAAGACCAACAAGAGTTGATTGAAGATTCAACTTCTCCTTTGTTCCCAGCTTTGTTAACATATCTATAGGGTTCTTATCTGTATGGATCTTTTCTAGCTTCAACTGTTCATCCTTCAATACCTGTCGAATGAAGTGGTGCCTAAGCTGTATATGTCTGGTTCTTGAATGAAAGGCTGAATTCTTTACCAAATGAATTACACTTTGACTATCACTATACAATATGTAACTCTCTTACTCCTTTCCCAACTCTTCCATGAATCGAGTCATCCATATCATTTCCTTGCTAGCCTCTGTGACTATAATATATTTTGCCTCTGTAGTAGACAGGGCAACAACCTTCTGCAACTTTGAAATCCAGCTAACCACCATTCCACCAACAGTGAACACATATCCTGTGGTGCTTCTCCTATCATCCAAGTAACCTGCCATATCCACATCTACATACCCATGTAGAGAAGTGCTTGACCCTGCATAACATAAATACCTGCTGCTAGTCCTTCTCAGATATCTGAGAATCCACCGAACTAATTTCCAGTGCTCCTTTCTTGGATTGGCCATAAACTTATTGACAACTCCCACTGCTTGGGTAATATCAAGTCTAGTACATACCATGTACTCAACCTCATCATGTGATTTAGAACACTGTTCATAGCTCAACTTGAACTGTCCAACCATAGGTGTGCTAACCAGTTTTGCATCCTACAAATTAAACCTCTCCACTACCTTATTCAGATAATCCTCTGGAGACAAAATCAACTTATGATTTTTCCTATCTCTAGAAATACTCATGCCAAGGATTTTTGCTCCTAAATCCTTTCTGGCACATGTCTAAGCTACTTTTACCTTTAGCTCAACAATTCCCTGCATGTGTGACCCTGCAACAAGCATATACACTACATACAGTAATAAAATAATGTAGCTATCATTATCCAACCTAGTAAAATAAATACAATGGTCACATTGACATTGACTAAAGCCATGCTTTGTCATAAACCTATCAAACCTCAAATACCACTGTCCTAGAGCTTGTTCAAGACCATATAACCTGGCCTTCTGTCTCACTTGTCCATTCTCTCTTTTCTTTAACTTGTGAATCCATTCGTCTTTCAGTGCTTTCTTTCCAACTGGCAACTCAACCAAATCTCACGTTTGGTTCTTTTCCAATGAATCAATTTCCTCATTCATGCCATGCTCCCACTATTTTTTGGATTTTACTTGTATTGCCTCTTTAAAACTTTCTAGTTTTCCACCATCAGTGAGCAACAAGTAGTATTAATAATGAATTTGAGGCTTACTTACCCTTTCGGTCCTCCTCATGGGTGTTTGAGACTCCTTGATAACTAGCTATCCACCCAAATTTCATTCTAATAGTGACTGATCTCGGTCATCTCTCAGTCTATACCCGATTGATGTTAGTTCCTCTTGATCGACCTGATCGATGTCAATTCTTACCTAATCAACGTCGGTTACCACCTGCCTGACATCATCGACTTTAGTCTTCACCTGATCGACATCGGTTCTTGCCTAATCGACATCGATCTCTACCTGACTGACATCAGTATCTGTGTTTTCTTGTGTGATGATTTTTACTCGTGAGCTTACTTTGGATCATAACCTCATCTAAATTGCCTTGCTTAGAATTATTTAGCCTCTTGAGCTGATCACTCTCCATCACCTTCTCCTTGAAAACCAAGGCTTTTCAGTTCTTAAAAGTGTCAAGAACATCCATTCCCTTCTTACTCATGTGACCAAGTCTACAGAGCCACATCTTTGCATCTACATCTAAAGTAGATAAAATAGAAAGAGAATCAATAATACAAGTAGATAGATAAAGTGTACCTACTTTCTTACCTCTTACTAATACAAGTGCACTCTTGGAAACTTTCCAAGATTCTGCTATGAGAGTTACTGTGTAACCCTCATCACCCAACTTCCCTACAGAAATCAAATTCCTCTTCAGGACTGGGACATGCATGACATCCTTCAACACCCATATGTTGCCAGTCTACAATTTCAACTGCACTTTCCCTTTGCCAACAATTTGACAAGGCTCACCATCCCCTAAATAAACTTTTCCAAAGTCTCCATGGACATAATCATGAAAAAATTCTCTATTTGGGGTTGCATGGAAAGAAGCACTAGAATCTAAAACCCATGATTCTACCTGAGTATCCAAAGAAAATATGAGAGCACTTTGTGCAACAATACCTGCATCTTTTGCTTCTTCATTACCTTCATGCTGATCTTCTTTCAACCAACAATCTTTCTTTGCATGTCCTTTCTTTCCACAATTCCAGTAGGTGATACTGCCATACCTAGATTTTGATCTACTGCCTATCTTTGACCTTGATTTTCCTTGCTTACCCTTCTCTCTTTTCCATCCCTTGCTTTCAACACTTAAAGAATTACTTGATGTTTCCCCTATGCTTTTCCTACAAATTTTTTTATTCAAGATTACACTAACAACATCATCAACTTTCAAGATATTTGAAGCAGATGTAGTATTACTTACTACTATTACCAAGCTATCCCAACTTTCAGGTAAAGAGCATAAGATTAAGAGAGCCTTAATTTCATCATCAAAAACTATTTTGACTGAATTTAACTGGTTTACCAAACCATGGAAATCACTAAGATGACTATATATCGATCCACCTTCCAGCATTTGCAAATTAAATAATTGCTTCATAAAAAATACCTTATTTGAAGCTGAGGGTGTTTCATATAAATTTGCCAAAAATTTTATTAACTCTACCATTGTCCTTACCTGAGATAAGTTGGAAATCACAGAAACTGCCAAGGTCAGCCTTATAGCTCAAAGAGCCTTTCTATCAAGAACCTTCCATTCTTCATCTTGCATACATGTGGGCTTACATGAAACCCCACCCAATGGTAAGTATAGATCTTTTTGATACATATAATCCTCTATCTGCATCCTCCATAATTGATAATTCTTGCTATTGAATTTCTCTATTTTTAGCTTACTTTTTTCTGCCATTGCTTTACTCCCACTCAAACAGAAACCCCTGTGAGTGACTTGTAATCAACAAACACTTAACACGCTCTAAAACCAAGGTGTTAGTGAACCAAGCTCTGATACCAACTATTAGGATCCACTCCTTAAGAGTACACTTGATTACCTTTGTATAAGTAACTAACATGGAATTAAACTAGAAGTAATAAGTAACTAGAATTTAGAAATAACAAAAAATAGATGATACAAGAAATAATACAATCTGTATTAACACTCTTCAAGAAGGAAATACAATGAAGAAATATCACTCTTCCCACACCTCTTGGGTGTCTAGTAATTCTCCCTCAAAGGTTCTCTCTCTCTTAATTACAATCAACAATCAACTCAATACCGAATTGTTGTTCCCTCCACCAGTTAGTGATAATCAACCCAATGGTTGTTGTTGCCTACTTCCAGTATACTGGTGACAATCAACTCAATGGTTGTTTTTCCTACCTTACAATAGATCTCTTTGATCTTGCTTACCAAGCAGACCTTCTTGATCTTGTACACTTGCAGATCTAACTGATCTTACTTACCATGTAGATCTTCCTAATCTTACACACCCTATAGATCAACTAATCTTACACTTGAGGATCTAATCCTTCTTAGTCCTTAATTACAATATAGCCTCATGGGTCTCTTAAATAGATCCCAAACCAAACAATAATTAGAAATGCAGACTCAAGACTAAAATTAGTTTTTACATGCAAACTAATTATCTATCTAAAATTAGATTGGAACACACAGACAATCGACATCAGCCTCTGTCTGTTTGGAGATGACTGACGTCGGTTCTTGTCTGACCGATGCCGACCGACTACTAACCGATGTCAATTGTTGTATAACTAAACATTGCTGACGTCAGTTGTCCTGTTTGAAGTCAGTTACTTTGACACTCAACAACCTCCACCATTTGTATCAGTGAAGCTTTTAGTTCCACAACTTAATAGAAAGCACTCCTCTTCTTTCAAAAGTACTATTCAGCAAACCACAAGAATACTCTTGGTAGTAATTGCAAAATGTAACCAAGGACGTAGTAACTAGCAAATTGAGATGTAGCACAACGTCTCCACCTAAATTGCCCAAGAGTGAGATACGAAGGACAATGAGGGCATAAATTCATCCTAAGGTCCTTTACATAAAAAAAAAAGAAAACACACTAAAGGCAATTATGGGGGCACAAAGTCTCTCCATAGTTGACTTCAGGACACCTTCTTGACTACTTTCACTAATTCTGCTTGTTGAATTAAAGGAACAAAAAATATATTAAGGAAAAAGACATAACAATAGTTTCCTCAACAACAAAGATATCACAACACAAAGTCTGAAAAGTCACTTGCTTTTTTATTCCAATAACAAAATATGATCAACAATATGAGCTCAAAGTCTCAGTAATGCCTTTTAATTTGGGCAGAGTTTTGTTTCTGATTGTCCGAGAGAGATCCTTTTATACTAACAAGAGAGTCCCTTATATAGCCTCTTCAAGAAGGACTTGGGAATAGTAACACATCATGTTGCATTAAATTTTGTTAAGAAGACAGGCTGAAATTTAGGGGCATTTGCCCATTTGCTTTTCTCAATGTAGAGAAATGAGTCATGCTATTGAAAGTTTGCATCTTTCAATATCCACCTAGTGGTTTGCTTCTAGAAACATATCTAATGCGTAAATGTTTTTGATCCTTCCTCATCATTCCTCCTTTTTTGGTTAATTAAATCAGGTCCTTGATTTAATTCGATGTTCTATTCCTTAGTCACTTCTTGTTAGTCTTGGCCTTAAAGCCTTTGAATGCATTCAGGTCCGTAAATTTAAACCTACAAAGATCAATAGTTATTTCATCATTGTAACTTTGATGTCTATGGGCACATCACTTTCCTCGACAATTCATTCGGCTTTGTCATTTGATCTTTCCCAGAGGTGACCTGCCCTTCAGGGCCTTGAGAAATGGTCTACTTTGGGTCGAGAAGAGCCCCCGTAAGGGTATCTGCCCTTTGGGTGATCTTCAGATGGCCTTCAGGCTTCTTTCTTCTGGCGGTTCACTAAGTTCTTTGGCTCTTCTTTAAGGCTTTTCAAAATTAATGGCTATTTTACAAACCTTGAAATTGACGTTCATGCACCCGTCACTACGTTTGAATTTCTAATGGCTAGTTTGCCATTCTTGACTTTGACATCTTTGGGTGTGTCACCCCTTAGACTTTCTTTAGCTTTCTTTTGATTTAGCCTTTTTTTTTACTTACTTCCTTCAGATTTATTGTTTTACATCCTCTCGAAGGGAAGGTGACCCTTCGACTTTGGGGAAGTACCCTTTAATTTGGCAACTGAGAGTCCCTCACAAGGGCAACTGCCCTTTGGGGTCCTTTGGTGGCCTTTTGTCTTTGGAGTCCTTTGAATCTTTCTCGCAAACTTTTTCTGCAGACATTTTCCCATAGACAAAAAGTCTACAAGAATTGTTTTGGTTTCTTTGTCTTTGGCCTTCAGAAATTTTTTCGGGATTTCCTCCCGCAGCTTCTTCAAATTTATTTAGACTTTTTGTCTGAAGGAATTCCATCAGACAAAATTCTGAAAGAATTGTTTCTTGCCTTAGTCTTTCCGTCAGGGGAAATTTTCTAAAGGAAATCCCTTTGCTCTTTTGGCCTTTGAATTGGTCCATTTGCCTCCTTCCTTCCCTCTGCAAGGGTTGTTTGTCCCTTAGAAATTTGCCTTAGTCAATTTTGAGTTCTATTGGGTTTTTGCTTGCTACCCTCTGCAAGGGTTCTAGGCCTTGGTTCACCACCCTCCGCAAGGGTTATTTGATCCTTTAGCTTTGGGGCAACCCCTTAAACCTACCAATTGAACCAACTTTGGTTCAACGGTTCATTTCTCTGATCACTTGAACCAAGATTCTTTGAAACAAGCCTCATTGAACCCATTGAACCTTAAACCTTGAACCCATTGAACCTTTGAACCAAAGTGGTTCAATGGTTCATCGATTCATTCTCTTTGATTTGGATAAGTCCTTTTGATCCTCGTTGAACCAAACACGTTGAACCTGTTGAACTTTGAACCCATTAAACCTTTGAACTAAAGTGGTTCAATGGTTCAAGCCTCAAAAACTTGTTTTTTTGATTGAACCTGCTTGTAGAAGCCTTTGAACCTATTGAACCATTATTCCATTGAACCTATTGAACCATTATTCCATTGAACCTATTGAAATCATCCCAGTGTTGAGAGCTTGCTTCTTTCCTACAGAGTCCCTAGAAATCAACCTGTGAAGTCTGTTGAACTTGGCCTGCAGAGTCCATAGATTTTCTTCCTATAGAGTTTATAGAAATCAACCTGCAGAGTCCATAGATTCAAGCCTGTAGAGTCTATAGATTTATTGAGAAGCTTGAAAAATGATGAATTTGAATGTTTAGAACAAATTTCGAGAAAGGGCAGAGATTATTTTGGTCTGAGGACCAAAATAGTTCAAATGTTGTCCCAAAAATGAGTGATATTTTTGGGGAACAACACCTTTCATGATTAGAAATGTGCCCTAGGACTTGCATGGAGTATTCCATCCTTAGATGTTTTTCCAAATAATTAACTAGGTATTAAGACAAACTCATCCAAATAGGTATATTGAAGTCCTCTAAATCATATGCTTTGTTGAGTCATGACAAACTAAAGACTTCAATAAATAAGGAGAAGAAATAAAATAAGGACCAAGAGAAATTAAAGGGTAAAAAATTAGATACTAAGCCAAAAGTATCATATGAATCCTCCTCTTCAAGTGGGAAATCCAAGAAAGAGAGGATCATATGTGCTTATTATAAGAGAACTGGGCATGATGAAACAAAATGTATGAAAAAATAGATTGATCATTTAACAAATATGCTTGATAAAAATAATATCAATGTCCTTGATATAGTCAAATCAACCTCATCAGCACATGAGTCTTCTAAGGAAAAATAAATTAGTAAGGGGAAAGGTAAGGGCAAGGCCATTATTACAGTAGCATCTTATCCATCCACATGGGTGATTGATTCTAGTGCCTCACATCACATGGCTTCTTCATAAGACTTGTTCTTATCCTTAGAGCCATGTTTTATGCCATCTATTCTAATAGGTGATGATAATTTTGTTGAAGTCTATGGGAGAGGATTTGTTGAAGTTAATGATGAAACATTTGAAAATGTCTTATGTGTTCCATCACTATCAACTAATATCATGTTTGTTTATCAAATCACCCACATTAGATGTGGCAAGAAAGTTGATTTTACTCTAGATTTTATTATCATTAAAGAGCTAGATAGTAATACTATAGTGGCCATTGGGAAAACAAATCATCAATCAAGGTTGTACACCTTCTCAAAATTTTCTCTTGATTACCCTTCTACTTCATTACTCACTCATTTTGATAGAGTGAACAAACTATGACATGAGTGATTTGGCCATCTAAACTATCGCTACATGGAACAACTCAGTCAATAAGATATGGTAATAGGGTTGCCTCGTGTTCATTTTTTTGATGGTGTTTGTGAAAGTTGCATGCTTGGTAAACATATTGAAGAGAAATATGACAAAGGAAAATCATGGAGAGTTACTAAAATCTTGAAGCTAATTCATAGTGATGTTTCTAGACCATTTCTAAAGCCTTCATTCAACAAGGCTAGGTACATGCTTACCTTCATAAATGACTTTTATAGGTATACTTGGGTGTATTTTATTCAACAAAAGTCTAAGGCCTTTGACCATTTTAAGGATTTCAAGGCTTTTGTTGAGAAACAGTCAGGGAAAACCATTAGAGTTTTGCACACTAATAATGGTGGTGAGTATGTTAATCATCACTTTAAGAAGTTCTATACTTCAGAATAGATTGATCTACAATGAAAAATTCCATATAGTCCTTATCAGAATGGTGTTATATAATGTAAGAATAGATCTTTGAAGGAAATGGCAAACTGTATGATACACTCCAAATCACTTACACCACAATATTGGGTAGAGGCCATTAATTGTGCTTGTTATATCCAAAATCATGTTCCTCATAAAGCATTGAAAGGGTCACTTATTTTGAAGCTTGGAAAAATTAAAAACCTAAAGTTAAACACTTTAGAGTATTTAGACCTCTAGTTATGGCTCGCATTCCTAAGAAGAAACGTAAGGCCATGGAATGTCAGAGTAGGACTTGCATATTTGTTGGGTATGTAAAAGGTGTTAAGGGATATAGGCATCTTCATCCTACCACACACGAGTTTTTCATTGAGAGGAGTGTATGATTTTAATATCACCCATCAGACTCCACACATGACACTTTTCCCTCCTCTTTGGACTCTATGAGATATGATGATAGTTTAGATGATTTAGATCATCGAGATCAAATACCTATTGATGAAGATTCTTCTTCTAGTTTAGATGATGAGTATAGTGATGGAGATTCACCTCATTCCATTCATAGTCATATTTTTAAAGTTAAAGAATCTCCCCTTGATTCTTTGATTTTAGGTCCTCTTTGGGATAGACAAACTCTATAGAGTGCAAGTGATTGGGCTGGCAATCCATTAGATGTCAGATGGACTCATTCACAATTTTAGGGTGTTTTACATGTTCTCATTACTTGTGCTTCTGATCCACAATCATTTCATGAGGCATCTAGCATTCTTGAGTGGGACATAACTATGCATAAAGAGTATATTTCCTTAATTAGGAACCACACTTGGGATCTAGTACCGCTTCCTAAGGGAAAGAAACTTGTTCTATGTAGGTGGATCTATTGAACAAAATTTATATCAGATGGGTTGGTGGATAATTTCAAATCATGATTGATAGTAAAAGGATTTTCACAAGTTCTTGGCATAGACTATACTTAAACATTTACTCCAGTCGCTAAAATGAACTCTATTCAACTCACTCTTTCCATTACCATAGCTTATCATTAGGATGTTCATCAGATGGATGCGAAGAGTGTCTTTCTTCATGGTGATCTTGAGGAGGAGATATATATGGAACAACCACAAGGTCTTATGGAAGATTCTTCCTTAGTGTGTAAACTTCAAAAATCTATTTATGGCCTCAAATAGGTCCCTCGAGCTTGGTATGCCAAGATGGATTCATTTGTTCTCATAGTTGGGTTCACTAGATGCAATTCTGATCTAAATTTCTACATCTTATGGCAATATAATTCACTCTTGATTCTGGTTCTATTTATGGATGACCTATTGATCTCAAGGAATTATTCATCCTTTATTACAATAGTGAAAACTCCTTTACATGATAGATTCTCTATGACTGACTTGGGTTTGTTACATTATTTCCTTGGTATTAAGATTTCACAGTCTAACTCGGGGATTACCATTGCATAATCTAAGTATGCTCTTGATTTTCTTACAAGATTTCACATAGATGGTTGTAAGCTAGCTTCGATTCCCTTTCTTTTTGGAGTCAAACTTGAGGTTGAGTGTTCTTCTCCATTGGTTGATGCTACCTTATATCAAAAAATATTTAGCAACCTCCTATATTTAAATCACACTAGACCTGATATTACATATGCAGTGGGCATGGTCTCTAGGTTTATGCAGACACCACATGAGTTGCATTGGAAAGCAACCAAATAGATTCTCCACTACATTTAGGGTACTCATAGTTTTGGGATTCATTATGGAGTAGGCATTGATATTGACTTGATTGGATAGACAAATTTAGACTGGGTTGGTGATATTCAACATCGAAAGTCCACTTTAGGATATAGTTTCTCACTTGGTTCAAGACCAATTATTTGGTCTAGAAAGAAGTAGAATGATATTTATTTATCATCTACTAAGGCTAAACACAGAGGGAATATCAATGATGCTATTGAAGCTATTTGTCTTCAAGGGATTCTTACTGAGTTTGGTATATAGTTCAAGTAACCTACAATCATCTTTTGTGATAACCAAAGCACCATTGAGGTCACTTAGGTGTTATAACTGAGGTAATTAAGGTGCACATGCATATAGGAAAATTGTAGTCAAATTGGTGGGTAAAGATACCCTTACCCACCAATATTAACATATGGAGCACACAAACCATTTGGCAAAAGTCTTGTGTTCACATTGCCAAATGTCTTGGCTCTATGCCTCCATTGTACCTATAAATATGCCTCTCATCTAAGCTATTTTTTAATGAGTTATGAATGCAATATTATTATAATTTTTTTCTATTTTGATTTTAGTCTCAGTAATGGATTTTTGCTTTTATTTGCTTTTCATTTGTAGTTTGTGTGTTTGATTCTATCAGTTAGATCTTGGATAATTCCATCATACTCCTTCCACTTTTTTCCACTCACAATGCCCTCTCAAAGAGGGGAAAAATGTATTCACCTAAAATTACTTGCTCCATTATAGTCGACAAATATTCTTATTAGTCAACATTAATTTCACTTAACTATTTTATTATTCTAATTAATCTTATTTTATAACTATTCATCTAATGTCTCTCTTCTACTATTCTACATCCATTAACCTTTATGCATCCCATCCCTTCATTAATTCTTCCTAATATCCCATTATCCTAATTTATTTTGACTTATCCAATATATATATATGAATTTAAAATTCTTATAACCCCACCTACCCACTACTAACCTACTCCCTAGCTATTCCTACATCCCTATGAATCCTAATCCTCATTTAACCTCTAATAAACCCCCATCACCTACTAACCTTCTCCCTAATCCTACTAGCCAATTTAAAAATCATATTTATTCACATAACACCCTAGTTATCCTATCATCTTAGCTATTCATACAACCCTATGAGCCCTAATATTCATTAATCACTAACTAACCTCCCTCATTATCTCTTAAAATCTATTTAAAAACCTCTATAATTGGAGAGGCTTCTCTAATTCTCTAGAAGTCTCCAATTTTAGAAACTTCTACTAATTTAAATTAAAAATTTATAAATTTCCCTCTAATCTCTAGAAACCTCTATTTCTAGAGGTTTCCCCTAAAGGAGTTTAATATTCCTAAAATAATTCATAGCCATTGATCTATCTTAACCCAAGTTCAAATCCTAGCCCTTGATCTTCCCTCCCTTCATCTATAAAACCAAAGCTCTTCCTCCATGGAAGCGATCTAGAAAAACTTGTAGAGAAAACTATGCCAAAATCATTCTAAAAATCCTATTGCATATCCATAATCAAGTCATCAAGCATCCATCAACCATCCAAAATCAAGCTATCACTTGGTCAATTTGAGTCAAAATCATCTATTTACAAATCTTGGAAGGAGGTAACATAGAGCAAGGGAATTTGGTAAGCTCATTATCATTCTGATTTGCTTTATAAATCCTTCCTGTTGAGTAGTTTATGTTTTGAGTTTGGATTTATCTTGTTTAAATTCATAGTGAGCTCTAAAATATTTGACACCATCATTAATACTGGCATAATTGATGTCAATAGTGTTGTACTACTTTGTAGACACCGTAATTGTGTCTAACCCTTCTCATCCTCCTCTTAACCCCCATTTTAGTTTTCTCCCATGCCTATTTAACCCCTGTCGACCATTTTCCCACAAGCCTTGACCCTGGCAACATGTAAAAATGAGCAGAGAGCTAAAGTTAGCCTTTTTCCCCATTCTGCATCTGCCGATGACGGTCATAACCTGGCCAACGTCACCGACGTCGGCAGTCATGCCGACGTCAGTTATCTTTAACACTGCATTCTCGACCCAAACGCAGAGACCGTTATCCTTTATCCGTTATTCATTCGGTTGCCAATCTGTTCCTCGATCGGTTATCGAACCATCCTTCGTAACCATTAGCACACTATTCATTCAATCAATAAGCAAAAACCTCTGGATTCGAACAATCAACCACTTCTGGCATCTAACTAATCTGCATCTAATCTCTCGCATTCTCTCTCTCTGGTATAGGTTTCTGCTTTAGTCATCTTGCTGGAGGTCTGCTACATTAAACTTCTGTGACACAGCAACAATGTCAATCATGTCTCTGACTCTATTTTCAGCGTATAACAGGTAAGCTTTGCTCTATGTTTTTGTTTTACTCTCTGGTTATTGTTTTTCATTTGATATCATTACCCCAATTCAGAGTTAGACCATAACCCCGACCTTATTTCCACCCGTATCACCTCTATCCACCCTGTCTAGAAAATACAGTCTATAACTCTGCCCAGATCCTGGTACAAACCCTTAAACAAATCCCTCTGACTCCTAAACCGGCTTCCTGAATCCTCAGACAAAAACTTCAGACCCTTCTGTAATCCAAAAACTCTATCCAGACCCGACCAGACCCTGTCCAAGACTGTTACCCCGACCGACGCCGGTCATTACCCCGACCGACGTCAGCACTTCAACCGACGTCGAAACTCTTCTTGACCGACGTCGGCACAGAGACTGACACCAGTGACTGTGCAGAGTAGTTTGTTACATATCAGGTACGCATCCTACTTTTTGTCTTTTATTTGCTTTTATTCTGTCTTTCATTATTTCTACTTTAGTCAAATATTCCATTTTTTTTACTAGTGGGTTGATATCCCTTAAGGAAGTCTTCGTACTTCAGGGATCAAGCGTTTGCTTGACAGCCCACTGTCTCTTCATCTAACATTTTTTCGTGTTTAGTCTCTTTTTCTTCGCAGGTGTCATTCCTCCACAGCCAAAGAGGAGTACCTTCCAATGTCTGATTTCGGTGCGCACGACTATATCTGGGTATTTTATAACCCTAGACCATCTTTTAGTTTCTCATTTCTATCTTTTGAATGTGAAAGCGAAATTAGCGTAGAAACATTCTGGCACGCCTGGTGGGACCCTAGGGCCTTCCTTGGGTTCTTTCTTTCTTTCATTCATATAGGTGCATTAGGTTCCTTCCTTTTCGCCTCTTTCGTCTCTTCTAAACGACATCATAAGCAGGAATAAAAAGAACTTTTCTTTTCTTTCTTGCCCTTCTAGACTAGTTAAAACTCACATTCTTCGACTCTTTCTCCATTCGTCTTCATACGAACAAACATTTTGACTTGGACTTAAAACACGTTGCATTGCATTTTTGTTTGCTTGCATTTTCTTAGACCACACTTAGTAATTAATAAATGCATATTGAATTAATCTAGTCCACTTGATGTTACACGACCAAACCACTTACACAAAACAAACATCTTAACTTACCTGAGACAAGGCCCGACTGGGATTTCATCCCCCAGCGGATACCTTACCCGTCCCAGTGATCCTACTTGGATTTCATCACCAAGGGGAAAGCCCACTCTGTTCTCTGGCAGAGTCTAATCTATAAGGGAAGTATATTTTGGCTAAGCGGGCCCAGTTTATCACTGGACTCGTGAAGTGAGGGGAGCTTGCTCCTTAGCACCAGGCCTTGTACGAAACCTAACACAGACTTCTTGAACACCATAACTAACCCGAAACCATCCATAGACTACTTCTTCTAGGACCCGACTCAAAAGCCAATCTTTCTCTACACACATTCTAAGGCATAAGCCACTATAATCCTAATAATTTAATCCTAGGGTTTTAAGATCTGCTTGTGTTCTTCATCTTTTCTGTTCTTATTTGCTTGTTTGAGCTTGTGAGGACGTTCTTTCTTACCTTGAATGGTTCTGACTCGTAGTCAAGCCAAGGCTCTAGTCGATCACGCGAGGCATCACCTGCTTCTGTCTACCCCGTCCGTAACCAGTCTTATAATGGGGTTCAACTTAGAGACTGAAAGAACTCCTACTAGACCATCCTTGACCTAAATGCCTATCGTCCTAGAAGGGGACCAAGATTTTGCATGATTCTTGGACCTCAACGTCAAAGCCTTGCAGCACTATCTCGCGAATAGCCGAACACGAGACTCCTTGGGCAATCCAATCTACGGAATGCCGACCTCTCTTCTCGAAACTGTGGCCGTATCAACAGCATCCGTAGTTCAACCTTTTGACACCCAGGCTATGGCCTTGACCAATGACCAGCCTTTGACCAACCATCCAAGTGTGGCCTCTCCCTCCATCTTTGGGCCCACTTCCACTGGGGTTTCAGCCCCCTATCAACCTCAGCCCACTCAACCACTTTCTACCCCCTTTCAAAATCTGGTCGTCTCTATTCCACCTACCCTGGCCCCTATCAACACCAGGGTGGCTACCTATCCATTGGCCCATGTTGCCACTAACCAACCCCCCATGACAACATCAAGCCTAGCCGTGCCTTCTACCCAACCATCCTTAGTCTTCTCTTCTATCCCTACGACTAGTCATCCGTACATTGCGCCCTTACTGGTACAACTGACTACGTCGTATGCCTCTTCTAGCCTCTTCCAAGTGCCTTAAAATCTAGGGGGTGCTCCACCCACCAATCCGTCAGTAGATATCATCAAAATGCTGATGGACAAGATGTCCAAACTAGAGACCTCCGTTTTTGGCTCACGCAATACTCTCTCATATGAACAAATTTGCAACGAGCCTATCCATCCTTCCGTCCCAATTCGACCATATCCTAGCCAGTGGGAACTTCTTAAGTTTTCTCATTTTCAAAGCAAGGAAGACCCACAACAACACTTACGGGCATTCAGACATGTCTGTTACCTTATCGCCCATGATGATGCGTTGCTCTTACGCACGTTTCCTATGTCTCTCTCAGGTGTTGCGCTTGACTGGTACAGCTCCCTTACCAGCCATTCCCTCTTCACGTTTACTCAGCTGGCCCAGCTCTTCCTTGATCATTTCTCTATCAACATCACCAAGAAGGTCTCAATCACAGACCTCTATTCTATTTGCCAATTCGAGGATGAATCCATTACTGATTTCATTGCTCGATGGAGGGGCCTTATCAATCAACTCTCCTTTTCTTTACCCCAACCTGAGCTTATTGAACTTTTCTCCCAAGCCTGCGCCAGACATATTTCTTCCACCTTGAGGGTTCAAACCTTCTGCACTTTTGACGAAGCCTTCACGATGGCCTGTAAACTTGAGTTACGTGCCGTCAAGGAGAATAAAGTCAAGTTGCGGAGCAAGAATCCCAACTCCAAGACCAATGACCCCTCTTCTAAACCTTCCTCATCCAATCCTAAATCTAAAGCTTTAGCAAACGCTGTGGTCGTTAGATCTTCCTCCTCTTCGCCTTCAACTAATCAGTTTGAGCCATCCACATCTCAAAGTGCCACCCGCCAATTTCAATAGAGATACATACAGCGATAGTATACTCCACTCAGAGAATCATACGCGTCTGTGCTAAAAAAACTCGTCAAACAAGGGGTCCATAATCTCCCCCAGATCTGACCACCTCCATAATTTGATCCCTCACGTGCCATCCCTGCGTGGTATAGGGAAAATGACTTCTATAACTACCACCATGTTAAAGGACATGACACGGGCAACTGTAAAACCCTTAAAAACATCATCCAAGACATGCTGGAAAAGGGTGACCTCATCCTCGACAATCCCAATGCACCACCTAATCAGGACATCGACATCTTCAAGCAACCATTCCCCAATCATCCACCAACTCAGAACAATATCCAGACCTTGACTGACAACATTCACGAACACAATATATGAACAATCAATACGATCTCACCCTTCATTTCCAACCAACCTCAAGAGGTGAGTCCATCTATCAGTCCATCACGTGAGAATGAACCTCTTTCCCCGGTTAGTTCTCTGTCAACCTCTCTCATCTTGGAGGATGCCTCGACCTTACCAGCACTGCCAGTTTCACCATCCTCCTTCCTGCTACCCATGGAGGACCTAACCCTTCTTACTCCTCGATTGCAAGTGGAGGGCATAATCATCCCTGCTCTTTACCTGCTTGAGGAGCCTCATTCTCTAGTTTCTTCTCCACCCAGGGAAGAACCCACCTCTCCTTTGTCTCCAACCACAGACAAACCTGTCACGACTCCATCATGCCTTGGGTCTGAGACCGTTATACCAGTCTCATCTTCAACCCCACAACCATCCACATCTTCTCAAGAACCCAAACCTCATCCCACATCTTCTCAGCCATTTTCCCAACTAGTGGAGAAACTCGAACTTCTCCCTTCTAGGAAAGTGGAGCATCAGGGATTGTGGGAGCGTCTCACAGCTCTTCAACATGCCCGTGCCCTCTCGTCTCATGTAGCTAATCCTCCCATGGTGAAATCTCCCAAGACCTTTAACAAAAACCAGACTCCCGTTTCTAAGCCTCAACCGACCTCATCAAAACCAAAACCCGCATCTACCCCATCTAAACCTATCAAGTCACTTGGTGTTTGCCCTGTCTCCAACCTCACTCATCTGCAAGTGAAGGTGGACCTAGACCAGACCTCGACCAATAGTAGTCTTCAACCCTAAGCATAGAAGACTGCTAAACCATAGAGGCAAATGCCTCCTCCACCGTCATCATTGCCCTCCATTTTGGGCCCCCATCCTTCGACCCTGACCAGAGTCTTTCCCACTCCAACTTTTAATCAAAACCAGTTGCCTCCTTTGCTTCCTTTGCCTACCGCTAGCCTACCCTCTCCCAAAAGGGCGGTACCTCTCATGAAGAAAGTATCGTCTCCACCTTTCGCCGCACCGTCAATCCAAAAGGTGGTACGAAAGCCTCCTCTGACTCTGCCCAAGCAAAAGTCACCCGTATCGCATACATCGACGAGCACAGACCCTTTAGTGGGCTCATACTCTTTGATCTTGCATCGACTTTTGTAGACTTCCAGCATAACCCTTCTGCCCATCAGGCCTTTCTAACCTCTCGGGTCTAAGCCCTCCTGGTTTGACGACACGAAGATTTGCTTATATCATCGTACACTAGGACACGATACCGAGACTTGCTGTGCCCTCAAGACCGTCATTCACTGCTATCTAGAGAAAGACACTCTTCTATTTGAGGACATTCTCGACCAACCCCTGACTCCTTCTCATAACCCTCTGATCTCTTCAGACCCATCAAAATCTCATTAGTAAACCACGACCCCTTTATCTCCTTTGCCCTCTATCTTCAAAATCAATGCCATTCACATAACCACCAGGTCACAAAAGGACAAGGCAAAGGAAAAAGCTGCCATTCCTTGGACCTACCCTTTCATCCAGCCACCTCAACCACCCAAGCCTAAGATTTCTATCCTTGGCACGCCTCAACCCTCTTCTTCTTCCTCTTCAGGGGTAATTCATGACTCTATGTTGAAACAGCTTCACCAGATGCCTGTGAAGATGTCCCTTTATGACCTCATCCAAACCTCACCCCAACATCATCAAGCCCTCATCAGAGCCCTATAGGCAGCAGAGGTTCAACCCAAGGACCCCCAGCCACTTGCTGCCCTTGTCCACTCTTTAGCGCTTGTTGCCTCCATCACATTCAGTGATTCTGAGATTTCCACATCCAACACGGAAGATCAGGATGCCACCCTCTTCATCACTGCCTATGTTGATCGAACACACATTAAACGCATTATGATCGATGGAGGCACCAACATCAACATTATCTCCACCCATGCCTTTGAACAGTTGGCTCTTCCCAAGAATTGTGTCTCTAAAACTGATGCAATCTTACATTCCTTTAATGACACCACTGCTACGACCATTGGCACAGTCATCCTTCACATCCACGTTGGTCCACGCACAGTCCCAGAGCTCTTCTATATCATCGAAGGAGAGTTTCAATACAACATCTTGCTAGGCCGACCCTGGATCCGCTCTATGGCCTGTGTTCCCTCCACCCTGCACCGTTGTGTGAAATTTGAGCACGATGGGCAAGTCCATACCATTCCCACTGACCCTTCACCCTTCAAAACTTGTAACACCACCTACCATCCAAATGACGTTCTCATTCCTATCAAACCATCAACCTCGGTACCACCTCCATCCACGAAAGTGTCAACCAGTTCGCAACCGGCGGTCGCCCTCACACCTCCCCTTCAAGTAACGACCACAGATCCTATGGAAGACATCTTCTAAAGACTTTCATTGGGGGAATATCGCTTGCTGGCCTTAGACATGTTCCAAACTCCACAAGAGTATGGACGCCTTCATCACAACCCTAGTTATGACCATCGGATCGGGATGATCGTGCCTTATGGTCCTCCTCACCTCTGAACTAACCTTGTCTATGGGGGGCTCAATCAAGCTCCTACTGATTACAATCCTCTTTCTTCACCTCAACCTTTTACATCAGAATTCTCGTTTCTTGGCAACCCCACTTTTGCACACATTTACCTTTACAGGTGTGCATGGAAGGGTTTTGGCTTCAGACGCTATGAGCAGGGCTCCCATCAGCCCATCAAACCGCTCAACGATGACGATGCCAAGAAATGGTATGGCCTGGGATATCATGACCCCACTCAGACCCCTACAGACCTTTGTCCTGAACCAACCATTGACCAATCTCCTCCAGGCTCACCCATTCCTCCTCCTTCACCTACAGATTCGGTGGTTTCCATCCCTCCTAGTTTTTTTTCTTCATAAACACCATCCACCTGGAACCCTTGACTTATCAGCTTAATGGGGTGTCCAGGTCTCTCCCTCTCATTTTTCCTAGCATGGTAGAAGATGAGTCGGCAACCATTCACACTGTCCACTACGTTGACGATGACGCCATTCTTTCTTACATGGGCACCGATGACTCTTTCATCCAGCACTCTCTCCCTTCTGAGACCCAGGTTATGTTAAATGAATCAACCATTGACATCAACCTCCCTTCTTTTGATGTTCCTCACATCTTAAAGATTGGTCAATCTTTAGATGCTCAGGAGCAGCATGACTATACCCAGTTCCTCTCAGACCATAGCAAGGCCTTTGCCTGGACCTACCATGACATGCCTGGCATCGACCCCACCATCGCTACCCATAACATTGTCACCAAACCAGAGGCTAAACCTATTAGGCAAAAGCTTCAAAAGATGCATCCTTGCGTTGCCCTCCTTGTCAAAGAGGAGCTTCAATGCCTCCTTTCTATCTCCTTCATCCAGCCCATCGATTATCCACAGTGGGTCTCTAACATCGTCCCTGTCACCAAGGCAACAGGGGGGATCTGGATCTGCACAGACTATCACGACCTTAACCTAGCCTGTCCCAAAGATGACTTTCCTCTTCCTAACATTGACTAGCTTGTTGATCTCACGGCCGGCCATGAGATGCTATCTCTCATGGATGGGTTTTCAGGATACAATCAAATCCTGATTGCTCTGGAAGATCAGCACAAGACTACTTTCATTACCCCATGGGGGAATTTTTGCTATCGAGTCATGCCTTTTGGCTTGAAGAACGCAAGTGCCACATATCAGCTTGCCATGACCTACATTTTCCATGATCTCCTCCATAAAATCATGGAGGACTATGTGGACGACCTTCTCAGCAAGTCCAAGCTTCGCCGTGATCATTTGACCATTCTCAAAATCATCTTCTCTCACCTTCTTTAATACAATGTCCACCTTAACCCCAAGAAATGTGTCTTTGGGGTCCTCTCCGACAAGCTTCTCAGCTTTATCATTTCTTTTCATGGCATCGAGATAGATCCCACTGAGATCCACGCTATCCTCGAGATGCCACCCCCGACCAATCTCAAGCAGCTTCGCAGTCTACAAGGGAAGCTCCAGTCCATTCGCTGTTTCATCTCACAGCTTTTTGACCGTTGCCAACCTTTCCATCATCTCCTTAAGAAGGACGTCTCTTTTACATGGGATAAGGACTGTCAAGAGGCTTTTGAAGCCCTTAAACACTATCTGGTCTCTCCACCAGTCCTCATTCCACCTAAAGATGATCAACCCTTCTACCTTTATATCTCTACCACCAACCACTCGTTAGGTGCCATGATCACGCACCGAGACGAGCATCATCGTGAGCAAGTGGTCTACTATATCAGTCGAACACTGGTCGACTATGAAACTCAGTATACTCATACCGAGAAACTCTGTTTGGTGTTAGTCTTTGCCGCTACCAAGCTCTGCCACTATCTTCTTAACCACAAAACCTTTGTCATCACTCACACTGACCCTCTTAAGTTTATGCACTCCAAGCCATATCAACATTAATGTATGGCTCGGTGGCTCATGTTGCTTACTGATTTTGACCTCAAATTCATCCAGCAGAAATCTATCAAGGGGCAAACCATCGCTGATCAACTGGCAGAATCCCCTCTTCCCGACAATCAACCTTTGTAGTGTGAGTTTCCTGACGAGTCTATCGCTGCGCTTTCCACCAATGACACTGTCTACCAAATGACCATGTTCTTCGACGGATCCAAATGTCAACTTGGTGGGGGTGCGGGAGTCATTCTCATCCCACTCGATGGTGAGCCCATGCCTTTGTCTTTCAAGCTTGACTTTAATTGTACCAATAATATGGCTGAATACGAGGCCTTAATTTTGGGACTTCAGACCGCCCTCTCTCTCAGCATCAAGTCCATCAACATCTTCGGTGACTCGCAGCTTGTCATCAATCAGGTCAATGGTTCATACCTCTGTAAAAATGAAATTTTGCAAAGGTACAAAAACCGTGCTGACATTCTCCTTGCATCTTTTGACCATTACCTCTTGCAAACTATTCCTCGATCCATGAATAAGTTTGCTGACACCATGGCTTCTCTCGCTTCCCATATCCCATCTTCCTCATCTGCATCCAGACTTTTTGTCACGGTGCATCGTGTGCCGTTGCCTTCTTATATCTCTCCTAACATTAATCATGTCAACACCATAGACTCTAGCCCACGAGATGTTTGGTATAAGCAACTTGTGGACTACTTATCTTTTTCTGTCATTCCTCCCAACCTCTATAACAATACATGGCGAGATTTTATCAAGCGTACCGCTCGCTATACCATGCTAGGGGGTCTTCTCTATAAGTGAGGCTTTGACGGCCTCCTTCTTCACTGTCTCACCTCCACTGAAGCATCTCAGGCCATTAAGCAAGTCCACGACAGGATTTGTGGCAGACATTTTAGTGGGAATTTGGTTGCCAAGCACATCCTTCGTCTGGGCTATTATTGGCCCACCCTTCATCAAGACTGTAGCGACTATGTTCGGTGTTGCATCAAGTGTCAGCAGCACTCTAACTTGCTTCATCTTCCTAGTCATTCCTTACAAGTCACTCAGGATTTTTGGCCTTTTTCTCAGTGGGGCATAGATCTCATCGGTGAGATTAACCCTCATTCATCTCTTCGTCATCAATCCATCATCACTGCCACTGAGTATTTCACCAAGTGGGTGGAAGCCATTCCTCTCATCTCCACAAAAGCCGACAAGATTATCAACTTCATCAGCAGCCACATCATCTTCCGCTTCGGTGTCCCTCATAAAATCATCACCGATAATGGCAAGTCCTTAAAAAACAAGACTGTTTAAAAACTCAGTGACTCATTTGGCATCAAGCTCAGTTTCTCTTCGCCTTACTACCCATAAGCAAATGGGCAGGCTAAGGCTTCCAATAAAATTTTGACTAAAATTCTCATGAAGGTGGTCAACGACACTGGAAGGGATTGGCATATTCACATTCCCTTCGCTTTGTGGGCTTACCGCACTAGCATTCGAACCTCCACTGGTGTTACCCCTTTCTCTCTCATGCACAGAACAGAGGCTGTCCTACCTCTCGAAGTATAGATCCCGTCTCTCCGTATCTCCTTGCATGACATTCTCTCTAATGATGAATTTCATCAAGATCACTTAGCTCAACTTGAGTTACTTGATGAGCGCCGTCTTGCTGCCCTCAACCATCTCCATGTCTATCAACATTGCATCAAGCGAGCCTATGACAAAAATCTGTGAGAACGAGATTTCAACATTGGAGACCTCGTCCTCAAAGAGAATCAACATGTGACCAATATGGAGCGAAGTAAATGAGGCAAGTTTTCCCCTAATTGGCTCAGACCTTTCATTATCATGCACAAGTATGGATCAGGGATGTATCGTTTGTCTTCTCTTGACGGACGACCAGAACTCGAGCCTCTTAATGCATTGCATTTGCGACCATTCTACTATTAGTCAAGTACTCGTCCACTTGACATTTATCTTGAGCTCGTCCCTTGAGCAATCCCCGACCTCTTAGTCCTCATTCGTTTCAAACCCTACTCCCCTTAACAAAATCCTATATACCCCTTTTATACAGTAGGGATGCTTTGTCCTAATAAAAGGGAACCCTTGACCTTCTATAGTCTGGTCCATGACTCACATTTTTTTCAAAACAAATCAAGATGTCAAAATATCCAAGGTCACAAAATCAAAAATCAAAAAGGCAGATTGCTCCCTCGAAGGACAACTGTACTATCATTGATGTAGCTAATAGACTGCTCCCTCGAAGGACAGCTATTCAAAGCCCTTATATATAAAGCAAAATATAGACCACTCCCTCGAAGGATGGCTATGACTAAATATTGCTATAAACAACACTTTTTTAGAAGCTTCCCGCATCGATCAGCTTCACAAATGACCACCAAGCAAATGACATCTCTATGTAGACTTCCCGCATCGATCAGTCTGCACCAAAAAAAAAATGGGTCATGGACTTGGCTTATAGTTGTCTCAGGGTCTCCTATAAAAAGGGGCAAGGTTATCTTTGCTCTTAAATAGGTTACCCTATATCCTCCTATCCTAACACCTGTTCAAGGGACTTCGAGCTCACTTTAGTGTCAAAGTGATTCGATTACCGCTCTAACACAACCTCTGGTCAACGACGTAATGCATGAATGGGGCTCTTAGTTCTAACAACCCCTATCTATGCTGTCATTCTGGTCCTTGTCAATAAAAGGGCGATTATGCCTTTCACTTCTTTTACACTTTGGTCACATCTAATCATTTGTCATTTATTAAATCAGCTCAACTCTCTTTCCGACCAACCACCTAGTCTATTCACACTGATTTCTATAGATACCAATACACATGGAAAATGTAGACCACTCAATTTATGTCTAGCATAAACCATGACTTGCTGGCGCATAAATAGGCTCATTTCATTTTTGGCATATGTCCATCACCTAATATAGGCAATTGTTAGGGGTGAAAAACCTTGACTTTTTCTCATCATTTCAAGCATGTTCTCTCAAACATATGGACGTGCTAGACCATTCTCATGACTAGACCAACTCTCAACCGCTTTGTCTCCTAGTCTGAACTACATTGGTCTGAGGCCCTTAGGACAAGGGCTATGTAGATAGCACTTAGATGACATGACTGTCTTCTGGGGTTAGCTCGACCACCCTCGTTTGTTCATCTATTTGATGGACAAACCCTATCCTCTTTGACCTCGACCACAAGCAATCAATCACTTTGACCCTTTTCCTCCCTCTTTGGGAGAACTACATTGGCCTGAGGCCCTTAGGACAAGGGCTATGTAGGCAGCACTCAGTTGACATGGGGTCTTCTGGGGTTAGATCGGCCATCCTTTTCGTCACTTTCTTCCATCCCATTCTCTCGTCACCTGTCAATCACATCACAGCTAGTCATATATTATCATTAGCATAATCATTTTCATCATGTCCATCCATAGTCATTAAGCATCACCATCTAATCTAAAAATCATAACCATTCACATCAAATATCAACATCAATATCATTAAACAACATCATATAACTAGTTCATTTAGCATCATACACATAAACCATAATATCAACATGCATCACATCAAAGTACCATAAACATTAAACACATATTTATAAAACATCCATCACACAAGTCACTGATCCAAAATCTCATCATATATATCAATAATGTTCTATATAATAAGACACAATGTGTGTCTGTCTCTCTCTCTCATATAATACATCTCACATCATCGGCACGCAGGCCGGTATATACATCAAAATTCAAAAAAATCTCAACTCCGCCCTCAAGGCTGTGGCTGTGGTGGTGGTGCCGGTGGTCGAGAAGACGCTGTATCCTCTCCCACCTCTGATCTGGGCTGCCTGCGTGAACCTATAGCGGTCACCCGTGACATAGAACGTTGTCAGCTCTGCTTTGCCCTCATCTCAGAGTATCACTGTATTTGAGGGAACCCCCTGATGGCCCTCTCATAATACGCGATCTCATCCAACACATCACTGTATCTAACTAGAGATACAGTCTGCAGTGGACCCATTTGTCCTACTGCCGTGCCCTGCACTGAACCCTGTGGCTGTGGCTGACCTAGTTGCACTGATGCTAACTATCCTGGCCCCTGTGAAAATGCTGGCTACTGTGATGGCTGTTGCATCGAGCCCTGTCCTCTCAAGCCCTATCCTATCGATGCCTGTGCCTAGGCTGCAGCCAGCTGACCTTGTAACATAGTGACCTGTCCTGTCAAAGTAGCCACTTGTCCTGTCACCCCTACCAGCTGCCCCTATAAAATTGTGACCTGTCCCTGTAAAATGGTCACCTGGGCCTATGCCGCATCCCTCTCCAGTCGCGCTATGTCTCTCTCCTCATAGGATGCATCCCACTCCCTGGTGATAGCCTGTACATCTAGCTATGGCCCTGCCTAGACTCCTGTATACTGCCCTACCCACCATGCTATGTAGGCCTCTGTACAACTTGGGTCAGCCATCCCAGGTCCTGTCAGCAACTCCTCAAAATCTGGCTCCTCTGGCAGTGGGAGCGGTGCCTCTATATCATCCCACCTATACTACAGAAACACGAGAGGAACATCCTGTAGCAGCCCGTACTGGCACCGCACTCTCTCTGCTGGAACCCTCTCAAGCTCATCAGCTCACCTGCCCCTGACCCATCTCAGGCTTTACACTCCAACAAGCTGCTCCCCCTAGTCTTTGAATGCTGGATATCCCAAGTATGGTCTCCAGATGATATCTGCAAGGATCAGGGCCTCTAGTACCCCTCAGTAGTGGTCAATATCTCTGACCACTCCATCCACTCATGTCTGCACCATCACCTCACGCCATCATCTAAATCCGACCCTGAAGCTGACCTGTATCGCCACTGGGAGGCTGAGAGGTTGCGTCATTGTGATATGATCGTATGCCCAATAGTGCAGAAGGTGGCCCATGCACAAGCTGTACTACCGCTGCCAGCTAATGCCCCACAGCTCCCTATAGACCTGGGCCAAAAATACTAGTGCCCAGGTGAACACTGTCTACTGCTCAATCATGTCTGTCAAAACTCTAGTCATCGCAATCAGAAACCTACCTCCCTCTACATCTGGGATTGCATACACTATAATCTCGATCATCATCAGGACAGCCAGCCAATGCACGTCCTCATCTGCCACGTACAGAGGCTCATAAGCAAAACTTGCTGAGTGGTAGCTCGTCTCAGTGATGTGCTCTCCAAATAGCATAACCATCTGAATATCATGCGTCTCTCATGAGCACGCATATATGTCTACTCTGTGTATCAACAGCCACAAAATCTGGTATACATCCTCGACCGTGATTGTCATCTCACCTGTGGGTAGGTGGAAGGTGTTGGTGGAATGGTCCCACCGCTCGATCAGCACCACCATCAGGCTCACATCCCGCGCCACTCTACAGTAACGTCTCACCCTGCCTAGTCCAACTGTGCTCATCTGTGCCCACTCCTCGACCATCACACCTCCGCGCATCTGCGTCAGCAAAGTTGGGAGGCGATCCCACAACATCAGAGTCTATCTCACCTACATCCACCCAAGTCAATCTCATGTTAAAAATTTTCCTCCTCTTTCTATTTTGACCAACCCATCTGACCATCTGCTCCTGCCCTAACCTCTGGGAAGCCCTTGGTGTAGCTTCGACCCCTTGATTTGACCATTTTTCATCACTCCTTTTGACCAAGCAGCCACTGACATTGGTTATCATGCCAGCGATGGCACTCACCTAACTGACATCAGTCACTTAGTGACCGACGTCAGCAGTTTAGTGACCGATGCCGGTCTCTGATCGGCTGATGCCAGCGAACCCACCGATGTCGGCGACTGGTTCGACCCTAGGGCCGAATGGGGTGAGCCCTAAATTTAGGGCTTCCCCATTCTTGACTCCCTAACCCCCCAAATCACTCCTAAATTATCCTAGATCCTTATCCCACCTTCCTAGCTACCCTCCCCCCTCAATTTCTACCTAAATTCACAAAAAATTTGAAAAAAAAATCAAAACAAAAAAACTAACTAAATAGGGCTTAGAGACCCTCCTACCTCGTCTCGGCATCATCGGCATGGTGGCATGATGGGTGCCATTGGTGGTGGACCTCCCACGGGTCCTCTACTGCCCTCTGCCATCACTTCTGCGTCAAGCTTCTCCTGGCCCACACGCATCTCTGCAGCCTCCAATTTCTCTCCACGCATCTCTCTCTCTCCACCAATGCTTCTTTGACACCTCACACTACTCCTCAGTTAACTCTGAGTCACTTTCACTCACTTAGCTCCAGAGCTCTTTTCTCTCAGTCAACAATATCAAATGACTTTTGGTGGGCCGCCAATCTAGTTTTGTCAGATTTGACAGTCCGCTGACGTCGACATAGTCGTGCCCTAGGACGCTGATGTCGGCCGATATCCTACCGATGTCGGTCCCTTTGGACCACCGACGACGATTTTATTACCGATGTCGGCGGACTTCAACCCTTATTTTTTCATCACCTTGCCCCAAAATCATGCCCTCAATCAGTCAACCCTCTAGTACAAGTCATTTTGGCCCCCTGGGGCACACTTGAGATCACTTTTGCCTCCATCCATCGACCACCAGACCTTGGAGATCATGACCATCTCCTCTAACCGTGACTACTTCCAAAGCGATTTTGCCTTGGTTGTTTTTGCATGTACGCTACCTCATGATTGGCTAGCAAAATTGTGCGCAAAACATTTTTGACTTTCACAAGTATAGGATCACAAGCCGGTTGACCCACACTACTTGTGACTTTTTCATGTTTCTAGGAGCACTTCCTGAGCCCAGGATACCTGGAACACAATGACCATTTGGAGCTTCAGCTTTGATTGAATAACCCAATCAGCAAATGACTAAATGCTGGGGTATGTTTACTTCAATTTTGGCACTCCTTGACCCTCGACTTGCGACAATTTGACCTAACCATCCTTGTGAAGTGGTGTACGCGTAATCACAAATTTTACAGCATTCACCCTCACCCCTTTTTTTCATCCACTCTTTGTCAAATCAGCACCCGATTCCAGGTTCCCTTTTCTTGACTCCTGCTTTGAGGGGGGAATACCTCATCCATAATTAGGGCAACCAACTCCTGTTTTTGTCTTGCAGTTTGTCCAGAACAACCAACAAGACAAAAAGGGGAAAATGTAGACACCGTAATTGTGTCTAACCCTTGTCATCCTCCTCTTAACCCCCATTTTAGTTTTCTCCCATGCCTATTTAACCCCTGTCGACCATTTTCCCACAAGCCTTGACCCTGGCAGCATGTAAAAATGAGCAGAGAGCTAAAGTTAGCCTTTTTCCCCATTCTGCATCTGCCAACGACGGTCATAACCTGGCCAATGTCATCAATGTTGGTCACTTATCAGCCGACGTCGGCAGTCATGCCGACGTCGGTTATCTTTAACACTGCGTTCTTGACCCAAATGCAGAGACCGTTATCCGTTATCCATTATTCATTCGATTGCCAATCCGTTCATCGATCGGTTATCGAACCGTCCTTCATAACCATCAGCACACTATTCATTCAATCAATAAGCAAAAACCTTTGGATTCGAACAATCAACCACTTCTGGCATCCAACTAATCTGCATCCAATCTCTCGCATTCTCTCTCTCTCTGGTATAGGTTTCTGCTTCAGTCATCTTGCTGGAGGTCTGCTACATCAAACTTTTGTGACACAGCAACAATGTCAATCATTTCTCTGACTCTATTTTTAGCATATAACAGGTAAGCTTTGCTTTGTGTTTTTGTTTTACTCTCTGGTTATTGTTTTTCATTTGATATCAATACCCAGATTCAGAGTTAGACCATAACCTCAACCTTATTTCCACCCGTATCACCTCTATCCACCCTGTTTGGAAAATACAGTCTGTAACTCTGCCCATATCTCGGTACAAACCCTCAAACAAATCCCTCTGACTCCTAAACCAACTTCTCGAATCCTCAGACAAAAACTTCAGACCCTTCTGCAATCCAAAAACTCTGTCTAGACCCAACCAGACCCTATCCTAGACTGTTACCCCGACCGACGCCGGTCATTACCCCGACCGACGCCGGCACTTCAACTGATGTCGGCACTCTTCTTGACTGACGCTGGCACAGAGACTGACACCGGTGACTGTGCAGAGTAGTTTGCTACATATTAGGTACGCATCTTGCTTTTTGTCTTTTATTTGCTTTTATTCTGTCTTTCATTATTTCTACTTCAGTCAAATATTCCATTTTTTTTACTAGTGGGTTGATATCCCTTAAGGAAGTCTTCGTACTTCAGGGATCAAGCGTTTGCTTGACAGCCCACCGTCTCTTCGTCTAACATTTTTTTGTGTTTAGTCTCTTTTTCTTCGCAGGTGTCATTCCTCCACAGCCAAAGAGGAGTACCTTCCAATGTCTGATTTCGATGCGCACGACTATATCTGGGTATTTTCTAACCCTAGACCATCTTTTAGTTTCTCATTTATATCTTTTGAATGTGAAAGCAAAATTAGCGTAGAAACATACTTATTTTTGGCACTAGACCATTTCCTATAGGCTATTTTTGACTCTGCATTATTGACATCAGTTGAGTTGGTATGCTCATGCTCAAGTTTTGTTGTGGCAAGTTAGCTCCTACTAGTCTATAGGTAGTTTCACTACCTTCTTGTATGAAATAACTTGTTCAATCATAAATTTTCACTCCAAGTATACAAAACATCTAAAATCTATGTTGACAACCAAGTCAATTATCACTTCTATACTTTCTTCAAGTGGGGGATCTAGTGCATGAGCATGTGTCATAGGTTCAAATGGGGTAGGCACATCAAGCATATCTTTAGTCACCAAATCCTATACAAACCTAATAAATTATACAAATATCAAGTGTTTAGATTAATCCATTACATCATTCTATATCTCATCCTTGTGTTGTATTTTAAGAGATCCTTCCCCATACCTTTCCCACTCATTACGAGTTCTCTCAGTACTTCCAAGTTCTAAATATTCTATTAATATGCACCATATCTTATTATAGGTTTGTCTCCTAAGCTCTCGAGTGTCAATCTGCTCATCCCCTTCCATTGTGCTTCACCTACGCATCCCCTTTTTCCCCTTTATACTATTTATATATGGACTTTATCCTTCCATCCCCAAAGTTTCAAAGCTGTAATCCACCATTATATTTTTGAGATATATGTTGAATTCCTTCACAAATATGCCTTGAACGTCATATAAGAACTAGTATTCTACTTCCTTAGGGCACGAGTATGTTGATACTATGAACTCAAGTATGTAGCTATTTAATTCTCCTTGCCACCATTTATCTATTGCTCTAGTATAAGTGGCATCCAAGGTCTCAAGCCTCTCTAAGTGATCCTTCATCCACTCATAGTGTTATCCATATCTTCATCTTCTATGGGTTGAATACGCATCCAACCATCGATACACATACTAAAGAAATTAATAGAAAAATACCTCATAGAGAGCATCATAATGGTTGTTCTCAACCCATTTTCTTGGCTTTTATCCTTTAGAGGTTAGATGATTTAGTGAAAAGCTATCTCACAACTATTACAACCAATGTTTAATTTTTTTGAGGGAGAGTCAATACATCATTCTATCATAGCATTGCAATAAGAAAATTCAACATGGGGTCCCAACAATGAAACTAAAAAAATTATATAAAAGGGTGCACAAAGCTATCTAAGTTGGTTCTGAGCTTATAACAACCAAGTACAAACATGGGATTTTCCCTCTGCACTCGACTATGCTAACATAAATTCACAAAAGTCATAGGCTTTATGTGCTCACCTAAAGTGCTATTGAGAATGAATTGGGACCTACATTGGGCTAGGTGTGCCAGGGCATGAGATATCAAATATAAGACTTGGTCAATTCAAAGAGGGTGTTAAGTAGATCTATAAGTGAAAGCCTTTTAAGGCTAATCCTAGTGGTCTATAGGTGCAAGCCTTTAGTTGGACTAATCCTAAAATCATAATGGCATAAACCCTTGTTAAACTAAGCCTAAATTCATAACAGTGTTTGAAGGGTTAAGGGATTGATTTTAGTTTAAATGTTCATACTAGGCTAGTGCTTCTAGCAAGGGTAGGAATACTTGGTGTAGACTCTCTATATATTCAGTCTTTTTATAAGTTATGACTGATGTCATCTTTTATCATAGGGATAAGATTAACATCGTGAACTAAAAGCTCATAAACATTACTCATCATAACTAAAATGGGATTGCAACATTACAATTACTTCACATTTAAATAACAATATAAAGATGTGTAAACCAGACATAATGTTTTAAGGCAACCATTTTTTATAATTACTTAAATATCAAATTAAATAGAGTCCATAATAGTTAAAATAGAGTATATGCTTCTCTCAATCTATATAATGACCTAAAGGTTTACATTCAAGCTTGGGTGCTTACAAAGGGAACCTTAATGGAATCCATACTAACCCTAAGACTAATAGATGTTGGTGGCATTCATACATAGCAAATTCAATCCACCATAGATTTTTTGCACTAATATTGCATCTGTTTCTTTACTAGTTCAATATCCTTTTATATCTCTATAGGAACATCTCTAATAGGTTGGAAAACACACATTGGGTGTCAAGTTAGAGCCTTAGTGATCATTCTTACTAGCTCCATCACCTTTCAAACTTTACACTGTAGTCACCACATAATGCCCAACATGGAATATGTCCTAGGAATCTTGGAATTGGTTAGCCACCTTCCAATAGGTGAAAATTATGAATTGATCCCTCCATTTGGCCCCAAGATGTCAAAAATTCATCATCATTCAAAATGATTGCCTCACATCGATGTGGATGTCATGATGGCATGAGTCCTAACATACTAAAATAAGGGTCTTAACAATTTGATCATATGAGGAGATTGATGAAGACTTCAATACAAAATTACTTTTGATCTAAAGACCTCTAATGAGTCAACTAGGATAAAAAATAACAAAACAAAGTGAAAAAGGTTTTGACCTCGCTGACAACTTATAACCTGCTAGCAGACAATAGACACAAAGGGTATGATTGATGATGAGGTTATGAGGAGTTAATGTGGGGTAGAGATAAAAATGAAATAAAGGTAAAATGTGTTATCAATACAAAGTATTCCTAGGACTATATTATTCCAAAACTCAAAATGATAACCTACAACCAACATGCCTTATTGATTGAATATAGGCATGTCAAGCAAAAATAATAAACATGGTCATGTAGTGGTGAATTGAACGGTGGAAAGTTTGTAGAAGAGTTTTTGAAAGAATATATTTTTTTCAATACCTTACACTATGTTTAGACACTCAAGGTGCCAAAAAATCCAAAATAATTCTACCTCAGACGTACAGCCTTGCTATGAGCACCTACAAGCCTGTCTAGTTAAAATGTGAGACATGCCTACTTGTGATTGAAGGTCAAAAGTTCCATGAGGAGAGAGAAAGAACATGAAGTGACTCTCCAAGATTGATAAAGGATTCCAAAGTGAAGTAAACCCTTAAATTGTAATAAAAAGGCCTAATATGCAACTACAACCAATATACAGTCTTGGCATAAAGATGAAAAGAGGATGCAAGTTTTGTTTTAAACATGAAATTAAAAGTTGGTGAGGTATGTGAAAAAATTTAAATACACCTTAAATTCAATTAAAAACACTAAAATATAATGAATATAAGGTTTTTAGGGCTACAAGAAGATGAAGATTGTATGCAATGGGAATTGCAATAGATTCAACAAATCAATCCTAACTCAGAGAAGATAGACCCTACTTACACTTCTATTTGGGGATACATTAGATAATTAGGGTAAAGACCAATATGGATCTACTAGACCTATTCAAAGGATCTTGTACCAAAATAATACCACTAGGGAGGATTCCAAAGCCTCCAGTCAAGCAAAACTATGCAATAACCCTAACTAGGTCCTATATTTTCATATTCACTATACTAATAATAGTAAAGCAAAAGTATAATCTAGTGCTCACCAAAGCTTGTGGCACAAAGTGGGGGTAATAAACACTAATAGTAAACATGCATAAAATACATATACTCATGTCAATGTATATAGAATCATAATACATGTAATATAAGTACAAATTCATATCTATCTACTCATACAAAGGAGGAACAAAGTTAGTAATACTTACCTTTGAAGACAAACCTACCAAGCCTTAATCTCTCCCTTGGTCAATATGTTTTGAAAGAGGTTGTTTTGGTATGTAAGGATGATAAGGATAAATAATCTCTAGGCTACACAACCTATCAATGCATCCAAAATACTTCTCCACAAGATAAGATCCATATCTCAAAAAAAAGTATGAAACCCTAACCTTGATCCTCAAGTAGAATGGTGGATAAGCATATATGCAATATATCTTACTTGTTATTTTTTTCTTAGAAATGGTAGAATTATTGTGTTTATATAGGTATATCTAACCCTAAACCCTTTCAAAAATTTTGGTCAACAAGGTCGACCTAATCAACTAAGTATCGTAATAGATAAAAATTCATTAGGTTATGAACTAGGTCAGCCAAAGCATAGACCTATACCCTAATAACTTTTGTCAATAAGAATACAAGGTCAATGTGGCTGACATAGTCATGTAAACTATCAAAAAGTGGTTTAGTTTAGGGAAAGGGCTAATGAAGGTGGAAAATGACTAGAGGAGTGTGCAAAAGAGGAGACAAATCTTATGGGAATGATTTTTATGAGACAAGTTTGTAGATAGCAAGTAGAAAAAAAGACAACAATCCTATGAAGCACCAATGGTCTTCCCACCCCTTTCTCGATGTACCCCTTAAGGCATGCACTTAGAGAGATTGAGACTCGATGAGTTATTGAAAGATTGAAAGCATTAATAATTGATAAATTTTGAAAATATTTTTTGTATACATTTTTATCTACTAAAAAGAGGAGCAAAGTTAGAGATACTTACTTAGAAGATGAACCTATCAAGATTCAATCTCTCCCTTGGCTAAAGGTGCTTCATAAGAGGTTTTTGTGGTTTGTAAGGATCACTAATAAAGGCCAAATCATCCAAGACTCTCCACAAGGCTATATTCTTCTCCAAGTAGAAACCCTAAGCTAAGACTCCTCAAGTAGAATGGTGGAAGAGCAGATTGTAAAGAATTGAAACGAATAATAACTCATTTCTCCATGTATTAGGGTTTTAAATATACATAGCTTAAATAAGATTCTCTTATACATGTTTAATTTTATGTTTACTAACCCCCTTGTTTTTCCAAAATATTTGGTGAGCACTGGATTATATTTTTAATTTACATGTTATTAGTATAATGAATATGAAAACATAGGACCTAGTTATGATTATTACGTAGTTTTGCTTGACTAGAGGCTTTGGAACCCTCTCTAGTGATATTATTATGGTAAGATATCACTTGAATAGGTCTATGGATTTGTATTTGTCATGACCTGGATTATCAAATGTATCCCCTATCAGAAGTGTAAATAGGATCTATCTTTTCTAAGTTAGGATTGATCTATAGAATATGTTGTGTTTGCCATTGCATACAAAGATAAGTATGGGATTTAGGTGTGAAATGGAGTGTTAGAGAGTGTATGAGGCACCCAAGGGGGTTGATACAAGTTTTTTAAGGAAGAGAGGTCATTAATGGATAAATTTTGTGTTCATGAATATAGAAATAATATTTGAGGTATTTGAGCAAAGGAGAGCTAGTGAGGATTATGAGCTTTTGAGAATAGAAGAGGAAGATTACAACAATTGTAGAAGAGAGGTGAAAGAGTATATTATCATGAATAGTGAAGTGGAGTTATCAAATCATATTGAAGGGTTTCAAGACACCTAATTATCCATTAGAGGACATGTTATCCAAAAATTGAGAAGAACCTCTTGCAGTAGATTACCTCCTACATCATATTTAATAGAAATATGTGAAAATAAAATAACTCTTATGAATAACAGAAACACAGAAAGCTTATATTAATCACAAGACACTTCAAGGGGGCAACCTCCTTTGAGCAAGTTCAATACAATAAATTCATGGATGCCTTCATTGGGCCTCAACACTTACTTATATACTAACTCTATTCTAATAACTACTACTTCCCTTGTATGTGGGATAATTCAAATATGCTCTAAGGGATGACTTAAAAAGCATATGCATCCATAGAAATTATTACACTAATATTGTAAAGAGAAGGGTAAGGCACGGGTTCCTAACATCCCCTCCCCCTTAGAAAAAGCTTTGCCCTCAAAGCTTCAGATGTGGGAATTGTTGTTGAATCTGGAAGAGTGGTTCCCATGTTGCATCTTCTGGTTGCATGCCGTGCCATTGGATTAAGACCTCTTTGATGGAGTGGGATCAAAGTTAGTGGATGTACCTATCTAGGATTACTTCTAGCTTGAGAAGGATGGAGCCTTCATTATCAAGTGCTGGTAAAACTTTCTGCACTCAGATGTTGGATCTAAGAACTTGCTTCAAATAGGAGACATGAAAGACGAGATGAACTTGGGAGGAAGGTGGAAGATCTAACTTGTAAGCAACTAACCCAATCTTCTAGAGAACCTTATATGGCCCATAAAATTTTGGAGTAAGCTTTTTACACCCTTTTAGTTTCAATGATGATTGCTTATATGCTTGCAGATGAAGAAAGACCATATCACCAGGTTGAAAGGTATGCTTAGAGTGGTGCTGATCAGCTTGTTGCTTCATTCGATTCTATGCCATGTGGAGATTGCCCTATAAGGTGCAAAGAATTTGATCATAATTTTGGATAATAGTGTCAACTGCCTAAACTGGTGAGCTACCAAGATTATATGGAAGAAGTGGTGGCAGTGCTTGACCATAAATTGCTTCATAGGGAGTCATTTTGGTGGAAGTGTGGTATGAGGTATTGTACCACCATTCATCTAAGGGAATCCACTTGGCTCATTAATGTTGTTTTCCTAAATCAAAGCAATGAAGGAAGGTATCCAAGCATTTGTTGATTATTTCTATCTAGCCATCTATTTGTGGGTGGTACCCAGAGCTCATTCTCAACTGTGTGTCAGTGCGACTAAATAGTTCCATCCAAAAATGGCTAGTGAAAGTGGCATCATGATCTAAGACAATTGAAGAAGGAATGCCATGAAGACAGAAGATTTGATCTAAGAAAACTTGTGCAATTTTGGAGGTTGTGTATGGGTGGTTAAGTGCACAAAAATGACTATATTTGGAGAGGCAGTTGACTATGAATAGGATCACTTTCTTTCCCCTAGATTTAGGGAGGACCTCAATGAAATCCATGGATATATCTATCCAAATCCTAGTAGGAATGGGTAAAGGCTCAAGCAAATCAAGAGTCAATGTGGTTTCACCTTTGTTTCATTGGTAGGTATCACATTCAGCCACCATCTATTTAATTTTAGCTTTCATGCCTTTCCAAAAGAAGTGTCGACGTGCCCACTCATAGGTTTTGAGAAATCCTAAGTGCCCTACTGAGGGGGAAGCATGGATTTCATATAAGATGGCCTGATGCAGGTCTATACTTTGGGAAAGCACTAGACGACCCTTGTATCATAGAGAAACACCATCCCATGAATAATGTGGTACTGCAGAGGGGTTAGTGGCCAATTGATGAATGAGGTGGCATAAGGAGGGATCATTTGCATACCCTTGTTGGATAGATTCCAACCAGTTCAAAATGGGCATAGAGATGGTAGAGAGGGAAGGCTGGTCCTCGAAGGTTCTTGAGAGAGCATCAGCCACAACATTATCTTTTCCCTTCTTATAGATGATCTCATAATCATAACCCATGAGTTTGCTGACCCACTTCTGCTGAGCTAGGGATGAGACCCATTGTTCTAAGAAATATTTCAAACTTTGATGATCAATTTTGATGTAAAAATGATTTCCTAGTAAGTAGGGTCTCCATTTTTGTATTGTATATAAAATTGCCATCATTTCCTTTTCATATGTAGACAAAGCTAAATTGCAGCCAGAAAGGGCTTTTCTAGTGAAGGAAATTAGTCAACCCTCTTGGAGAAGAACAACACCCAAGCCAATGCTACTAGTATCACTTTTGATGGTGAAAGTTTTGGTGAAGTTTGGTAGTGCCAAAAATGGTGTGCTACACATAGCCTGTTTGAGTTTGATGAATGCCTAATTAGTTGTTGCACCCCAAGTGAAAGCATCCTTCTTCAATAAGGAAGTCAAAGGAGCCGTGATCTTTCCATAATATTTGACTAACTTATGATAGTATCATGTCAGGCTTAAGAAACAATAAAAGCTCTTGAGGGTGGTTGGTTGAGGCCAATTCTGCATAGCACTAATTTTTTCTAGGTCCATGCGAACCCCATTAGCTAAAATAATGTGCCCCAGATAGTCAATTTCCTCTTAACTGAATGAACACTTGGATTACTTGGCACATAATTGATTGTCTGCTAATAGTTGTAATGCCCTATCAATATGTTGTAGATGCTCAGCCCATGTGCGGTTGTAGATTAAAATGTCATCAAAGAAAACTAAAATAAATTGACAGAGAAAAGGCTAAAAAATCTTATTCATGAGTGCTTGAAAAGTGGAAGGGGCATTCATAAGGCCAAATGGCATGACAAGGAAATCATAGTGACCTTCATGCATATGGAAGGCTATCTTGAGAATGTCATTAGGGTGCACTCAGATTTGATGATAGCCAAAATGCAGATCTAACTTTGAGAAGAATTTATCCTTGATAGTGAGGTGTTTAAGGGCTTAGAAGTCAATGCAAAGGTGCCAAAACCCATATTTTTTATGGACAAGAAGCACTAGGGAGGAATATGGGCTAGTGCTGGGGTGAATAACTCCAAACTTGAGGAGTTCCCAGACTAAGTTCTTAATTTTAGTCTTTTGCAATGGGGGTAACGGTATGGCTGGATGTTGGGTGGGATGCTTCTTAGAAGGAGAGAAATGCAGTGATATTTAGGGCATAAAGGGGGAAAACCTACTGATTCTAAAAAAATGGTTACATGCTTATGGATTATGGCTTGTAAATCTATAGGGTGGTTAGTAGCAGTAGGGGGCTTGAGTTGAATGGAATGTAGCTGTGCAATGACCCCATGTGAGCCTTTCTTCAAAAGTTTTTCCATGCAATGAGAACTAATGATGCTAGCAGATCTTGGAAATAACCCTTTTAATGTGTGCTTCTAACCATTATCTGTGAATTACATCCAAATATGAGAGAAGTCCCATAAAATAGTTCCTAATGTGTGAAGCCACTATGCCCCTAAAACCACATCACACCCTCTTAAAGGTAGGGAAAACATATCAAAGAAAAAATTATAATTGCCCATTGTAATACACACATTTTAACACTTCCCTTTACATGAAAATGTGCCCCCATTAGCAATCATGACTTTAAAGCTAGAACAAGGGCATACAAAGCAGTCTGCCACCTTAGCAATGCGAGGATCAATGAAATTATGAGTACTACTTGAGTCAATGAGGATTGTGAGAGGAATATTTTTGAAGCACCCTTTGACCTTCATGGTTTGGGGAGTGGTGACTCCTACTAGTGCATGTACTAAGATCTCACATTGAGTCTCTTAAACTACTGGGTCCTCTTCAGTTATAGGTTCTTAAGCATCTTAAAATTTTGTAATATCAGGCTCACTGTCCTACTCTGGTGGTGACTCCACATCTAGCAAGTAAAGTTTTTGTTGGATGCACCTGTGACCCCTAACCCATTTTTCATCATAGTTATAACATAATTTTTTCTCTTTGTGAGCCCACATCTCTACCTCAGTTAGGCACTTGATTGGTGTGGTTATGGTTGTCCATTGATTCATTGTGTTCTTTACTAGTGAAAAGGTGGGAGGTCGACGTTGTGTGGAGAGTTTATCTTCTACTAACTTAGCCAAACTCAAAGTGTCCATCATATTTTTAGGTTAAAACATTTTTACCTTCAAGTGGATCAGCTCTCTGAGGCCACTAACAAAATAACTTTTGAAGAAGTCATCTGACAACCCTTCAGTGTGATTAGCGAGTTTTTTAAATTCAATTTGATATTCATGAATAGTACGTATTTGATGGAGTTTGGTGAGATCTCCTGTGAAATCCTCAAATGTCGAGGGACTAAACTTGCCCAAAATTAAGGATGCAAAATTTGACCAATCAGGTTCATTATTGGACTTGAGATACCAATGATACTACTGAAGTGCTTCTTTTTCCAAATGAAAGGAATAAATTGAGACTTTGTTTAAAGAATAAGTATTGTGGAGGTTGAATAATTATTCAACTCGATATATCCATCCTGTAGGATCTATACCATTGAATTGTGGAAAGTCTAGCTTAGGTCCATGTGAGAAGTTGGAAGCAAAGGAGCGATGCTCTAAAGAAGACTCCTTCTGCACTCTATTGAGCAAGATGCTATTCTGTTGATTCAAGCCATGCATCATATCGGTTAACTCTGTAACCTAAGATTTCAATGTGGTGATTTCTTCCTCCATGATTTGTGTGCCTCCATGAGTGGTGACCATAACCAGTTGTTAATAGCTAGAGATCCTTTAGAAATGGATTGTCTACAACTGTGTGGTTGGAAATATCCTCAACTATGGATACGCTGTTGTTTGCTCTCTAAACCTAATAAGTTGGATATGGACCCCAAGTTTGTTTGGCTGCCTAAAGGATTTTTTGAAATTTTCTCTAGCCACCAAAGCTATCTGATCAAGTACCACTCTCTAGAAATTTTTGGCCATGGGTTTACCCCTTAATGACAATTTTTGGTTTACCTCACGGGTGGGAACTAGTCAATCGAGATGGGGCTATTGCCCTTTTCACTAGCAAGTCCTCTCAATGAGCCAGCTACTTCGAGGTTCTTATGGTACTCCTCACAATGAGTTTTAGGTCTTATGCCCAAACACTTCCCATATTTAAGTGGATGGGTAAATACCCAATCTAAAATGATGGAACCTACAATGAAAAAAATTCTTGCTAGAAATGATGCAGCTCTTAGAAAGCCTTGCTTCAAAAAAAATTGCTCCAAATCTACCCACAAAGCCAAGAAAGTACTTTGATACCAGATGAGAAGAACTTCCTACAACAAATGACCTCTTACAATAGATTTAATCAAAATATGCAAAAATAAAATAACTCTTACAAATAACAGAAACACAGAAAGCTTATATTGATCACAGGCCACTTCGAGGGGGCAACCTCCTTTGAGCAAACTCAATACAATAAATTCATGGATGCCTTCATTGGGTCTCAACACTTATATAATAGCTCTATTCTAATAACTATTACTTCCCTTGTATGTGGGATAATTCAAATATGCTCTAAGGGACAACTTACAAAGCATATGCGTCCATAATAATTATTACACTAATACTGCAAAGAGAAGGGTAAGGCATATGTTCCTAACAAAACTCTTAAAATGTTGTAACACTTCTACGTGATAGTCTTTAGAGGTGATCTACAAGATTGAGCAAAAGTGAGATAACTCTATTCAAGATCTTGACAAGTTTGTAGGTTATGTGGTAGTATCTAATCATGTTCTAAGTCTAGGATGAATGTATAGGCTTGTGTCATGGCCTCTTATAATCCAACCAAGTTGTTACAATGAAAGTGCAGGTTTTAGCCAATTTGAAAGCATCTTGAATATTGATACTCATCTTCATGATGATGAGAAAAGCATTGTATTAGCTAAGAGTGGCATGGAATATCCTAAAAATCATAACCAAGAATGATATACGCTTGTAAATCCTTCTAAACAATAATTGGAAGTTTAATGAATGGGGTTGATGAGTCATCCAAGAAAACTAAGAGTTACTCTATGCCACATTGATGAAAGAAGAGATCATATCAAGTACACATATGCTAATAAATGACTTCATAACTACCCACTTGTAGATATTATTGCTTGTAACTTGTTCCTTTTGAGATGACACTTATCATAAGTCTCTCCAATGTTGTATTTCTCATTCTCTCTCATTCTCTTCTATATATGTAACCTTGTTTAGATTTGTAAAGGATCCTCCACCATGTGTATGGTAAAGCCATGCTCTTTTGTAGTTCCTTTGATTAATATATAGCTGATTTTATCTTCTTTCATGGCTACATGTAGTGTAAATAGTTGAATGGTTGATAAAATCATGTGTAGACTCATGCTCACCTTAGTTTATTGTCTTGTTATTCTTTCCTTCATGCAGTTTAGCTTACTATTTCAGGTTGTAGAGAGTGTCATCAGGGGTCACTTGTAGATTAAAAGTGGAAAGCACCTTCCCTCATAATCCCACAATACCTTACCTCTATGCAAATAACTAATGTGATAGTGCAAGTTGAGATCAGTGAATGTCTTTCAATCCTATAGGTTAGAGTGCATATACAATAGATTTTAGTGGTCTTAAGATTTGGTGTATCACCTCCCTATTTAGGTTTATTTCATGTTATTCTTCCCCCTTTTCCATTAAAAGCTAGTAGTGTATTGATGTGAGCCTAATTGATAAATCAAAGAGAGATAGCCCTATAATCTAGAGATTTAATCCACCTATTATGCCACCCACATCTTGGGATTGCCTCCATGTTATCCCAAATTATGAAGGCTTAAACAACCTTCCAAGGGTGAAAATTTGTTCGATAGCAATACCCAAGATATCTATGGAATTAATAGGTTTGAGTGTTTTGATCTGTAGGCTCTTTGATATAAAAATTCCAAATGTAAATAGTGAACATGCACAAAAATAAATGAATATATAGGCTTCAATGGTATCCAAAGCCATAATATCCCAATTTTGAGGTACTTGGAGAGAAAATTCCCAGGGCTAACTTCTTACCAATACACTATAACATCAAATAACTAATGAATACCTATTGGCAAAAAATAAAAAAAATACTAGGTGATTTCGATATACTTTGAGGTATGTGGAATATGAAATCCATATATAATGTTGTCTAAGGCTTGGGTATTGGGGGAACTCCCTTCACTTCACACATTTAAGACATCATGATTAGCCAATAATGCTAACTTTTTCTATGTTTTAAAACTCCTTGAACATAGTTTATAACTTAGGGTATTTATATTAAAAACAACTTTAAATCTTAATATCCCATAATGTTCACCAATTTATGATCAAGCAAGGTCCCCTAAAGGTGAGGTGATAACATAAGATTGCTATTAGTAATATGCCACTAAAATATGAGCTTGAAACTTAATGTGTAGATAAAATTCAAATTATTGATTTGAAAATGGAATATATATATATATATATATATATATATATATATATATATATATATATATATATATATATATATATATATATATATATATATATATTTAAAACTATAGATTTGATCTTTACACCCACTATGGACATGAAAACAAAAGATTTGCATGTTTCAAAAAACTACCATGAAAGATGTGAATCTTTTATAACTTTGATACGATAATAAAATAATAGAATAGTTATAAAATCACTATATCTAACATTCGACAAATTGATGCAAGAGCATTTGGGTTCATGAGAAATTTTGCATCAACCAAAAACATGTTAGTTTAGGAATTTTTCTAAGTGTTGTGTTGCACAAGGTTTCCTTCTACACATATGTCTTGTTGTAAGTTTTCACACATATTTTATGTTGTGTAAACCTACTTTATGATATTTTGTATTTCCCTTTTTACGTATGTGTTTAGTAAAGTTTTGTGTTGCCTATGAACACATTTATGTCAATAATATTATGTGCATTATTTAGATACACGCATTTATATCTATTCCTTTATTTGAATTAGTCTATGAATCTATATAAATAGATTTTATGATAATATTATCTTACCTAATAACCATGTGGAGATTCTATTTATGTTTTTGTTCTCAAGCAATATCTTTGAGCAACATGATACTTGAGGGAGTTGATTCCTCATTTCATTGAAAGATGAGTAGGAGAAACTTCTAGAGATAATTTTAACTTCATTTCATAGTATGTGTGTTGACTTATTGATCATTTGAAAATATTATGATAAATCATGACACCTTTCTTGAAATGATGTAAGGATGGTGGTATAATGTGTAACATCCCCACTAGGATCTACTTAGAATAACATGATTTAAAAAATAATAATCAACTTATTCTTTCATTAGATTTCATCATGAGAATATAATTAGTGATCTAGATAAAACAATCTGATTATGTTAACTATAAAAAAATCAAGTAACATCTACCTGTTACTAATCACTAGCATCATATGAGACACATCATAACTAAATATAGAAACTAATTACATATGTCCAGCCACAACTAGTACAAACATACAACCAATTCTATCAATGTAATATAAGTAAATAATTATATTTCATCATAGATAATGTTTCAATAGTAATAAATACAATTATAATATACAAGATACAAGGTTTCACAAATCAAGAGTTCTCAAACTCTAGTATCTATGGCAATCTCAAGTGTAGTCTCCAAATAAGTACTAATGTGGGGAAACAAAGCATCATCTGAGCAGTTTACACACCAACCATAGATCATCGATTCCTCACATAATCCCTCATCAGAGAATGGCCTTCCTTTCACAAATGAGTAGATAGTGATGGCGTGGGAATCCAAAGAGACAAGCTAGTACATGTGTGTTGTATGATTTCTAAGAATATGAAGTGTACCATAAAGAAATCCATTCTAACATGATGTCACACAAACATGTAAATCATACATATGAAATGACAATGTCTAACTAACATTACTTTAGCCAAAGTTTTTCAATAGTTATTGATCTTTAAGATCAGTCAAATTCATACACAACACTTGATTGGATTACCTTCATCTAGCATTGGTGATGATAATAATTTAGTTAAATATGTCTCACTAATTAGTACCAACAATATGAGATTTGGTTAATATAAATATAACTAAAATATTCATATAGATTACTTCATACTAACAGGCATAAAATATGCTAAGCTCAGGAATATCAAAATACATACATTTAGTCCATCAAATGTATGAATGAATCTCCACTATATTAGTTGTCACATAAATACTGTGCATAACAAGCATAGTTCATACCAACCATGTATAATTTTTATTTAATCTATATATTCTTATCTCCATAAGTAGAATTGTGATTAGCAGTATTACAACGCATCCTTTTCATGTACACACTAATCAATTTCAAACAACCAATCATAATAATTTTAGAGAATCAAATAATTCATAAACCAAGTTATACCTTGTATGAACATAATATTTCATTTAAACAATTTAATACATTTCTAGTAGACTATGTTCATGTAATTATAGATTCTTGACCCTCAGAATTCTATGGCTTATTTTAGTAGTTAAGAATACTACATATATAAGCACATCTTTATATGCTAATAATAAGTACCTAAGTATTTATATTGATATTTTTCATATATACAAGCACATATACATCTTAATTATATTCATAGCATGTACTATATATAAGTACTCAGATAATATATAAATATTGTACATAGATTTCATTAGTCATTTTAAAATTCTAACCAATGTCTTCATATGATTTCAACAATCATTATATCTATACATTCATGTTAATAAACTAGGTACTATAATTATTAGACTGTCTATATACATATTTTTCTCTTATCAAGCCAAATTGACATCAAACACTATTTAATCTTCCTTAGTTCACTATATATCTTATGTGTGTAATCAATTAATAATCCCAATAATTAACTAAAAGTTGTATTCTCTAACTGATACATGTAAGATCCCAATAAATAGTTACTAATTCAATACTAATACGTGTCGAATCCAGACCTTCTACACTAAAAGTTAATACACATCTATTTATAACATAGGTTTCTAGACTAGTGATGCATACAAATAGCAATGGATATAAATGGTGATGCACCCAATACATCATTTGTTTATATATATATATATATATATATATATATATATATATATGTGTGTGTGTGTGTGTGTGTGTAAATCACTATTTTTTAGACATGCCATATATATAATCATTGTTCATTATTATATATCTCACTATATGTTATTTTTTATACATCATTATAACACTTATTGAGTCCACTAATATTCTCATGTCATATACAATCACAATTAATCCAAAAAATTTACATCCCATACATGCTAAATACATAGATTGCTACATGCTAAATGAGAGTTACCTATACACAAATCACTAACATCTATACACAAATAATTGCTAACATTTTATATCTCAATGGGTATAATTGCATAAGTTTCATGTGTATTATAAATTTTTTGGTAAGTTTCATGTGTTTTGTAATACACATGTAACATCTATACATGATAATACCATTCTATATAGAGATAATTGCTACATACACAACTCTGATAACAAGTATACATAGATCACTACGTGCTAAATACACACTATATAATAATGATATTGTTCTCCTGGAAAGATATCTTGATAATATTGATTGAGCATTTATCAAAATTTAAATGTATAGTAAACATCATTGCTAGTTAAAGAAATGAATAGCAGAACAAACGTATGTGACCACTTCATTTAGGCATAATGTCTGCTTGTATTTTTTTATTATTATTGTATATATATAACTAGATTGTTGTTTGTAATTAACATGGTCTCCATGCTTTATAGACATATTTTCTATTCAATAAATAACTCATTATATGTATATATTCTCTACATATTATATATAATTTGTTGTATATATATTGTCTTAGTTTTTAAAAACAACAATATACTCAACACATATTTATAAAATAAGTTTATATACTATCCATAATCTTAGCCATATGGTTTCATATAGTCAATAAACACTCAGTCTTACATACATAGTTCATATATAATTTTTGCCAATATCCACATAATAATGCAATAACTTCACCTACCTAGCAATGTGTCTGATGTTGAAACAATACTATTTGTTGAACTTATTCCCTTTTCTCTCTCTCTCTCTCCTCTTCTTTGTGTTGTTATCCTCTTATCCCCTTCATGCCCTTTATTTTATCCTCTTATTCTACTCTTCTTCTCCTCTATGTTGCACTTTTCTCTGCCTTTTCTTCTTCTACTATGCCACCCAAACTTTCTTTCCTTTCTTTACATGAATTTTTCCTTTATTTTTCTTTAAAGCTCGACCCTTTTAAAACTTGCCATTTTTTCTTTTTGGTGTTTTTTAAATTTTTTTCTAATTATAATATAATTAAATTCATTTATTAATTATGATACAACTATTTTATTTATTTTATTTCCTTTTTGACACTTTTTTCCTATTTATATGTTTTTCTTATAATACATTTACTTTTTTTTAAATTGGTGCTCAGGGTTGAGGGGTCCTTGTCCCATTCACTTTTGACCTGAGCTCCAACCAGTTTGGGATATAATCGAGGGCCTATATCCCTAAGAGAATATTAATGAATAACCACAACTAACATGAGAATACCATTAGTGACCATAATCAGCCCAAGAATACCAATGATTAGACACAACTAGCCTAAGAATACCAACGATCAACCACTATCGACCCAAGAATACCAATGATCAACTGACCCATAAATACTTAACCATTGGCCACATCCAGCCTCTAATACAAAATTGAGATTTGGACCTAGGTGGTGGTTAAAAAAATAAAGTCACTTTACTAACTCACCCACATCTCATCCATTAAATTTAATCTACATCTAAAGTTTAATGGGGTGGGCTTGGGTTTGTAATGTCTGTCGAATGTCCTATAGTCAAATCACCCTACTATGATCTATGTGAAATACATGGAAAATTTTGATCCATACCTCAAGGTATCCCCATGGCCACTTTATAATGTAAGTTCTGCGTCTACCCCTAAGCATAGACATGTCATAGGGTGCTCGATAGGAATTAAACTTGATACCTAGGTGGTCGAAGTCATTGAACTTATCCATTCGAGCTAACCCTGCTATTATAATACATTTACTAATTATAACAAAATCATTTTATTTACTACTAAATTAGCATAGGTAAATAATTATCAATATGACTAACAATTAGGTTCAAAAAAATATAATATTATTCAATTAAGAAGTTTGAGTGCAAAATAAGATTGAAATATATATTTGAGTTAGAAACATATGTTATAATGTGATCAAATATCATAGGTTACTTATGTGTTTTTAATCTACCTAGGGGGTTGGATCCCCCTTGCAAGATAAAGCTTATAAAAGACTAGTTAAGTGGGTGCTTATCTAGATAGGGGTCGGAGCTCCTTATGAAGTTGGTGCTTCACTAAAATTTGGATATTGAAATTATACGAATATATTCCATGTTAATTTTTTAGTGGGTTTTATCCTCTAAGAGGGTTTACCATATATCTTTTGTGTTATCTCATGATATCAATTATATTCCTTTCAACAATAATTGGGTATTCTTGAAATACCATAAAGTTAATCTATCAATGTTCTCAAATATTAGTAAGACATGATGGTTAGGTTAGATGCAGTAATAAGTAGATACTAATTATGAAAATTTACATTCAATCATGAATTCCATAATAGGACATAATAATACTAATACATTATACATTAAATCTACATTTAATATCTATAATGCAATCACATAAGATTAATTCTATGTAGGCATAAATATGAACTAACACACAACTATCATGCATAAACAATTATTTAAATATAGAAAACATCAAAGACATACTAATACTAACCATTCAAACTATACATTTAATGTGTACTATTTAATGTAGTGTGTACATGGGTTCTAGTTTTTCTTCTATTGTCCCCCAACACCTCCATCTACATCACCTTCTTTGATGATGCTCTCCCTCTATCATGCTCTGAGGGATGAATCTCTCTTACATCCAACTCATGACAAGAAGGTAGTTAGTCCATAACATCATGACATATATAATAAAATACTATTGTAATAACAATCAACATGATCACAATGCAAATAATATACAATATAAATAACTCATAACAATACAACCATGAACTCAAAGTAACATATAATTGTCCCATAATAGCATATGACTTAAATCTTAGTTAATAATAATAAAATCAAATTACCAACTATAAATATCCATGGATAATCAAGTAATTTTGCTTAGTGAGGAATTGGAATGTGACATCCTTCCTCCTAAAGTTGATCATCACCCTGATGACACTTATTCAAACATAAGTTTTGGATTAAAAACATTATTCAATAGAAAAATAACATAGTATGAAACATAAAATCAAACAAATAAATGTGGAAATCACTTATAAAACTCATCATAGTCCTCCCAAGTAGCACTATCCTCATATTATTAGTCCCACAAAACCTTACATTATGACATATTCATAATACGCAAATAAAGTTTGCAAGTGTCAATTAATCTTATTGTTTCTACCATGACCACCCTAAGGTCCAGAACTTGCAAAGCATTCCAATCCAACAAATGTGAAGGATCAGCTATATACTTTTTAAGATAAGAAACATGAAAGACATTATAAAATAAAGCTAGGGATGGTGGCAATGCAAGCCTATACACTACAAGATTGACTACTTATAATACCTTGAAAGGTCCCACATATCTTGATGATAGTTTAGCTAACTCCCTAAATTTAATCAAGCTCTTCTATGGCTTAACCCATAAGAACACTTTATCACCTACTAAAAACTGTCTATCTATTCTCTTTAGATCAACATAACTCTTCTAACTATCATTGACCTCAACCAATCTCTACTTGATTGATCTAACATAATCTTCTCTTTCTAAAAATATTTTAGGTCCAAAGACTACCCTATCTTCAAACTTATCCCAACTGATTAGTGTCCTATACCTTCTTCCATACAATGCTTCAAATGGTGCCATCTTAAAGCTGATTGGTATGAGTTATTGTAATAAAACTCAACCAATGGAAGATAATATTCCCACTTGTGTTGTTGATCCATGTAATATATAGTAAATAGACCCTCTAACACCTAATTAACTCATTCAATCTGACCATCAATCTCTAGGAAATATTTAGTGCTAATGTTTAATTGCATACCCAAATTTGAATTTAGAGTTATCCAAATTCTAGAAGTCATCTTTAGATCATGATCCAAATGATCTTTTTTGAAAATCTATGTAACTTATACACTTCCTTTAAAAACCTCTTTGTAAGAGTAGGTGCATCATCTATCAAATTACCTGGTATAAAATGAGCCACCTTGGTTAGTTGATCAACTACAACTAAGATCTTATCATGCTTATTATGTGATAATGGTAAACCTTAGACAAAATCCACACTAATCACTTGTCATTTCCATTCCAGTATATCAAGTAGATATAAGAAACTAGTCAGATGCATGTGTTCATCTTTTACTCACTAACATTCCAGACAATGTGACACAAAGTCCACTACATCTTTCTTGATTCCCTTCTAGAAATAAAGTGTTATAAGTTTTTCTATAAACTTGGTTACTCTTAGATGTCCTAAGTATGGGGCATTGTGCAGTTCTTTTAGGACTATGCTCCTCAGATTCTCTTGATCTAACACATACATCCTTGCATTGTATCACAAAAGACTATCATTTTCTAATCTAAATCCTTTATACCTAGGATTCTGGGCATTCTTAGACAACACTTCCCTAACCTAATCATAGAATTATCTTCTGGTGAGAATTAGATCACTCAATCTATGAAAGTACTCCTGATAGTAGACATGACTTCTATATACCTCTTATGACTTAGGGTATAAGCTACTCTATTTTTCTTACATTTTATATAGTTGATATTGAAATCATAATTAGATAAGAAATCTAGCCAACATCTTTAACAAGTATTCTGATTTAGTTAGGTGAAGATCTACTTGAGTCTTAAGTTATCCATTTTGAGCTCAAATGGTTTTTCCAACAAATAATGCTTCAAAAATTACAAGGCATGCACAATTGATACAAGTTATAGGTCACCAGGGGTATAATTCACCTCATAAGGCTTTATCTTCCTTGATTCATTAGCTACCATTGTATCATCCTACACAATGACTCCTCCAAGTCTATCCCTAGATGAATCTGTGATCATAAAAAATTGACCATTGGGTTTAGGAACTCTTAACACTAGTGATGAAATAAGCCTCCTCTTCAATTCTTAAAAAATTGCTTCACACTTATTTGATTAGATAAAACTTTGATTCTTCCATTTCAATGAGGTAATCAAATTATCTATCTTAGAAAAATTTGGAATGAACTTATTATAATATGTTGATAATCTCATGAAAATCCTTACCTCATGCATATTCTTTGGTGCTAGCCACTCCATAATGGCTCTTATCTTTATTGAATCTATATAAATACTATCGATAGAAATAATTTCTTAGATATTGTACTCTCCCTTAGAAAAATGCATACTTACACAACTTGCCATATAGCTTATGCTCTATAACTATTGAAGAACTAGTTACAGATGTTCATCTTAATTCTTAGATTGTATAATAATGTCATGAAGAAGGACCAAAACAAAGTGATCTAGATAATCTCTAAACCCACTATTTATGAGATTCATAAACACTGCCAGAGTAATTGTCAACCCAAATGGTAACACTATGAGCTCATAGTGCCCATAATGAGTTTTAAAGATTGTCTTAGGAATATCCCCATCCTTTATCCTCAGTTGATGATATACTGATCTAAAGTTAATCTTAGAAAATATCATTTCCCCTCGCATTTAATAAAAAAATCATCTATATGAGGTAATGGATACATATTTTTTTATAGTTTCCTTATTCAACATTTTATAGTCAATACAAAGTCAAAGAGTACCATACTTATTCTTGACAAAGACAACTGGTGCACCCCATGGTAACACACTTGACCTAATCAACCCCTTTGACAATAAATCCTATAGTTGAGCTTTCAATTCCACCAATTCAATGGTTGTCATCTTGTATGGTGCCTTAGACTAAGGTTTTAATCTAGGTATGATAGTGATAGAGAAATTAAACTCTCATTTAAGAGGCAATCCTAGTAATTCCTTTAGAAACACATCATCAAAATTCCTAAGGAATGGATAATATTCAAGGAATGGTTCATTATATTCCTGTATTTCATTTATCTTGATGATAAATGCTTGACATCCTTTTCCCTAATCATTCTTGAGTTACATTGCAGAAATCTACCTAAGCCTCAACTCTCTTTTCTCACCTTGAATTTGTGTCTAATTTTCAAAATCATCTAGATAGTCAACCTTCTTTAGGTATTAGTCAACTTTGGCCTTATTCTTTGTAAGATAGTTGAATTCTATTCTTGTTTGACTTCCTTCTTGAAAACTTGGTCCATGGTCAATAGCCCATGGATGTCCACCTCTTCACTAATCTAGGGTTTTAATCCCATGATTAAATTCCTAATTTTGAACTTCTCGTCTACCTGGTACTGAGGTATATACTTTAGAATTTTGGTGAAATATTCCCAGTACTCATTCATCGATAAGACTCCTTGATTTAAGTTCTATAAATCTGTAAACTTCTAAGTAAAGTGTAACTATGGAAGCCACCATGATTTGAACAATGTCACAAATTTGCTTCTAAGTAGCGGTGATTGAGTTGAGATACATTTCCAAATTTTTGTTAGCCCACCATGTAACTACTTTACCAGCTAACTAGTAAGTTCCCCAAACTACTTTAGTGACTTTAGATTAGTTTTAAATCTTGAAATACTTTTCCATTTTAGTCAACCATGCTTCAACTCCATCACCCAAAATAGTTCCATTAAACTTAGGTGGATTCATCTTTTTCATATCTCTAGCCAACTCTGTAGCTACCTATGCTCTCACATCCTAAGGGTTTCTTGCTCAAAGAGATTCTATTGAAGTACATATTAATGTACTTCTTTATAATTATGAAATTCTTATTCCAGAGCTGAAATTAGGTACCTAGTTTCATTCATGGTTGCAAGAATCTAATCCAACTTTGTTGCTTGATCAATAGCAAATAGATTAGGATCAAATGGAGGGTTGTTGTCATTGACATTTAAAAGACCCTCTCTAAATACTCTATATTTCACCATTATTATATTTTTTAAACAAAAAGATACAAAAATGTTAGTGGACTCATTAAGTCCTAGAGTTTGAGCCATAGCTTTGATACCATATGTAACATTTTCATTGGGATCTACTTAGAATAACATGATTTTTATTTACTTTAATCAACATATTTTCATTATATTTCACCACAAGAATATAATTAGTGATCTATATAAAACACTCTAATTATTTTGACTATAAAATAAACACGTAACATCTACCTATTATGGATCACTAACATCATATGAAACACATCATAACTAAATATAGAAACTAATTATAGATATCCAATCATGACTGGTAAAAACATACAACCAATATTGTTAATGTACAATAAGTAAATAGTTACATTTCATCAGATATAATGTTTCAATAGTAATAAATACAATTATAATGTACAAGATAGAAGATACATGGTTCCACGGAGCAATAGTTCATGAACTTCAATATCTATGGCAATCTCAAGTATAGTCTCCAACTAAGTACTACTATGGGGAGGGAAACCATCATTCGAGAACTTTTACACCAAACATGAAATATAAATCGTCTGCACAATCCCTCATCATGGAATGTCCCTCCCTTCATAGATGAGTAGATAGTGATAATATAGGAATCTAGAGAGACAAGCTAGTACCCATTGTATGATTTCTAAGAATATGAAGTATACCATAAAGAAATCTATTCTAACATGATATCACACAAACATGTAAATCATACATATGAAATGATAATATCTAACTAACATTATTTTGGTTAAAGTTTCTCAATAGTTATAGATCTTTAGGATTAGTCAAATTCGTACACACCACTTGATTGGATTACCTTCATCTAGCATTGGTGATGCTAGTAAGCTAGTGAAGTCTGTTTCACTACTTGGAAAGTACTTATCATGGTACTACCAAAATATTTGCATCTACTATCTCTTGTGCTTATTGATTATCTATTAATCTGACCATATGTTATTCTAATGACTAGGTCTCTTGTATTGCTCATAATTATATTAACCTACTTATTATCATCCTCTGCAAGTTTTGGACATGTACTTATTTTCTATATTCCTAAACACTTACGTCCTAGTTAGACACTTATGTCGACACTAGTTTCCAATTTCAAACTAGGTTTTCAGTGCCCTAAAGTCATCAAATTTATAAATAAAATGTATATTTATGGTTGGACTAAGTAATTTAATGTGAGATATTTACAAAAGATACACACACACACACACACACACAACCCTCATTCATTCCTTACCTAACACATACCTAACAACTCACAAGGCAACTTACTAAAGGCACCCAATAAAGAATTCAAGTGAACAAAACTTCCACATTCTCTTTTATTTCAATATCAATCATAGGGATAACCCATATGCAAGTATGAAGTATTGAAAGAGCACTCCATTAGCCATGTTTCCCAAGTTACAATCAAGGCAACTTACTAAAGGCACCCAATAAAGAATTCAAGTGAACAAAACTTCCACATTCTCTTCTATTTCAATATCAATCATAGGGATAACCCATATGCAAGTATGAAGTATTGAAAGAGCACTCCATTAGCCATGTTTCCCAAGTTACAATCAAGGCAACTTACTAAAGGCACCCAATAAAGAATTCAAGTGAACAAAATTTCCACATTCTCTTCTATTTCAATATCAATCATAGGGATAACCCATATGCAAGTATGAAGTATTGAAAGAGCACTCCATTAGCCATGTTTCCCAAGTTACAATCTAGGTTACTCTATGTAATTGATTATCACATGTTGCATCTTGATACACACATAAGCCAACACATAGGGGATAACTACATAAGTATGAGGCCCTCTTCTAAGTATTGGTTATATAGGCAATTCCCATTGATGGAGGGGTCCTTGGGGAATCTTGACACCATGTTTCCACTAACCTATTTTTCCCACAATCACTCCAAGAGTGAAGAACTAGGGTTTGATAATTTGAAAAAGAGAAACAACTTGTACACAAAATATGAACACACTAGAGAAAAGGTGGGAAAAAATACAGAAGGCTCCATATGGTCTTACTCAGATCTAGTCAATATTCTATACTAGACACATTCATCCAAGTTAGATAGTAATGTCGATGCAACCATCTAGATCTGATGCAAGCATTTGAGGTCACAAAATACAAAATTCCAAAATCTAATGACTATTCTAGAATCTATATTTAGTCTACTTCCAACTCATTTCAACCCAGATCTATATATGTAAAGTGAACCAACTAAGTACTCTTGTTTTAAATTCATTAAAATATTAATCAATCAATGTACTCTCTATTTTAGCATATATTATACTATAAATTCAAAACATTACTTATCATAATTTAAAAATTAATTGGACTTTTATAGATATGTTTATTATCTTTATGCTTATTCATTTCTATATTATTAACCCTATACTATATTGACCCTTCTCAACTTAAAATTAAACATTTGGTGAACCCTTTGGTTCCCAAAACCTTAGATATTGATCTAGGGTTTGCTATTTATCTCTTTCTGATTTAACAAGATTTCAAAAGATAAAAATTAGATTTCATTTTACTATAAATATGTGTAATATGGATGTATCTGTAGCCCATTTTAGGCTCTAATTTATGATTATCACTATGGTTTGTTATTATAATTATTTAATCAGACTTATCATTCAATGAAATAAGAAAATCTATCAATATAATGAGAGGGTTTTAAAATTAAATCAACACTCAATCTCTCTTCAAAATTATTTTTGTAATACTATAGAGTTAGTAGATTACAACATGCATTTTCTTAACCATTTGCTCCACCTAGATCTTATTCGAGTGATAGTCACCATCGTATACCCATTATTCACCTATGACTTATATTAGATTACGTGGTCCATGTTTTCACTACTCAAAAAGGTAAATGTTTCCAAAATAATCTACTACCTTTTAATATATAATATGTGCCTTCAAATCTAATACTATTGATCAAATATAAGGAACATGACCTTGTTGACCAACTGAGCAACACACATACTAAGATCTCAATCCTTGAACTTTTAAAGCAATCCACTATCTATAAGGATATCCCATATGAATCATTGTGTGATACCCAAGTTCTAAGTGATAATGAACTAACTTACTTTTCAGATACCATTTAAGATCCCAAAGACAATGAAAAACCCATTACCTTTGATCTAATGAATTTACCATCTAAAGATATTATTGACCAAGATTTGCCTTTTTTCATTCAAGTGATTCTGTATAAAAAATTAATTAAAATGGTGATCATTAATAATGGATTAGGCCTAAACATGTGTAGCAAAAATTTCCTAACCAAGGCATGAAGACTTAACCATTTCTAAAATTATTGATGGGCATCATTACCAACATATCAATATAGATATAAACACTTAGAACACAATGCACAATATTATAAAAATATAATAGATAGAACATAATATATATGAATTACAAAATTCTCCAACTTTTCTAAGATCTATAGGGTAAATCATACTACCCACATCATGTGGGCCAAAGGTAGTAGACCTTGCTATATGGGTAATGGACCAGCAACCAAATTTGACTTTGTATCATGGCCAAGATTGGTTAATCAATATGCAAGAAAATATCAGTACCACATGTAAATACCTTAATTTCTAGCATGATAACAAAGAAATTCATATCCCACATGATGGATATGAGGAGATTCAAATACCCATAGTTTTTAGTAAGGAATTACTATAAAATACATAAGAATTGAACATAAACACTATAAATAGTTTTGGAAAACAAGGTCACCACAGACCACCTTTGCTCATGAATTTGAAGACTTGTTATTCTAAGTTGGTTTAAATATTAAAAAAATATTAAAAATTGACAAAATTAAAAAATACAAAAAAAATTCAGCATTTACATATTATATTAGCTCCTTTGCACCTATGTTGTTAGCTACATGTTCGTAGATAACATATTTATTTATATAACTTTCATATGTTGGGCCTTCCTCTACTCATGTCATTTAGACATTTAAGGAATCCACTTCTTTGATCAATGATACACTCAAGTTATATCATTATATGATTATTTCCCATTATCATTTTTTAAGCTTATATACTTAAACATGCATTTATCCATGATTATATCTTTTGTAATGTACTTGACATGCTATGTATTTAACATTTTTTGCTAACACATATATCAAAGAACTAGCATGACTAGTTTATGTTGGTTGCTTATGTTCCATGATTTCCATCTATGCACTTATTTGATTGTATTATCCATAATTGTATTTCTTGTTCAATAATTTGAATATGCTCCATTGATTGTGGCCCCCATGCCTATGTTTGTCTATTGTGACATTTTCATATATCATAGTTTTTTGTATGTTGAAATATTTATATGTCATTGTTTTCCTTGTGAAACTTTGACTATGTCATGTCCATTAGATTATGTGGCATTTGAACATGTCCTTGTTTGAGGTCTCCTTAGACCATTATCTTTTGATTTACTTTTGAGTGCTCATGTGTGTGTGCTTGATTGATTATTAAGCTTGTACTATTACTATCTAAACATTTCCATGATTCATATAATGTACCTTAAGATTTGATATGATCACATACTATGTACCTAATTACTATAAATATCTAGACATACTACTCCTATATGTTACATGATACATTCACAAATCATACAATTATCATATTCTTTTAACGTAAGGTGACTACCAGTTTCTAATTCCCCTCACCTCAAGGGAGGGTATATCAATGGGGTAAATGTCACAAATGCATGGATTAGTACTTACTATTTTTATATTACACTAGGGGCATGTTATGGAAACATATTCTCCATACCTATACCATTTTTGAGTATCATATTATAGTGGGGGCATGTCATGGGAACATGTCTTTCACCCTTGAATTTTTTTTAAAATTGGCCAAAATGCACAGTTATATGATTTAGATACACACTTATGACAACATTATATACATTGGTATAATTGTTATACCTAGGTTTCAATTTGAGACATGTATGAGTTGCATATGCCATATAAAAAATCACCTAAAATTATAAAATCAAATCAGTTTTTAGAGTTCAAATACTTGCACAGACATCATCCTACACTAGGATGGACTTTTATGGATTGTTATTGAGCCAATCTACTACAATAGTCAGTTCACTTTTCAGAAAGATCGAGTGATTAAATCACTCAATATTACCAAGTTTATTTGTGGAGTGATCAAATCATCCACCTTCACCATATTTAGTGTGAGTTGACCTAGATCAATCATGCTCACCAGGTTATAAATATGATTGGGTTACACAGTTGAGATAATCTCAACTGTCGAGTGAAAAATCACCTTTTATTGAATTTTTGGGGCAAGTTTCCCTCCAATATTTATATATATTTTCACTATTGTCCTAATCTTAGCTCCAAAGTTTCACAATAAATCATCTCTTCAAATGAAATTTATAAAAGATAAGATGGCTACATCAATACACATGTAGACTCCTAACCTTTCTCTCTTTAATTTTAAGCATTTAAAATTCTTTGAAAATTTAGATTATATGCATTTATTATATACTATAACATGCTCATGGTTATAGGTTAGTCACCAGTAAATCACTCAAGTAGGACTCAAACAAAGTTAAGGTGTGTTATACACACCCATGTACACATTCTTTTTCCTTTAAACTAACAATTTTATTACTATATTAAAGTGGGGGGCGGGGGGGGGGGGGGGGGGGGGGGGGGGGGAGCGGGGGATGTAGACACTAAATCTGAATTATATAGAATTTCAATATTGTATACTTGGTAAGTACTTCTAATGGTTGTACCCTTTAGTTTTAAGACCTTGATATTATCGAAAGGCTTGCATTTTCTATCTCTTGTGCCTATTGATTATCTCTTAGTTTGATCATATTTTATTCTAATGACCAGGCCTCCTATACTACTAAAAGATATTAACTTGTTTATTATCATCCTATGTCAATTTTGGACCTGTACCTATTTTCTAGCTTCCTAAACACATACATCTTAACCAAATGCCTACATCAATGCTAGTGTTCTATGCCAAAGTAAGTGTTCAGTGACATAAAGTCATCAAATTTACAAATGAAATGTATCCCTATGATCGACCTAAGTGATTTAATGTGATGTGTGTGTGTGTGTGTGTGTGTGTGTGTGTGTGTGTGTGTGTGTGTGTGTGTGTGTGTGTGTGTGTGTGTGTGTGTGTGTGTGTGTGTGTGTGTGTGTGTGTGTGTGTGTGTGTGTATAATATATATATACACACACATAGCTTACCAAAAGCACCCCATCAAGAATTCAAGTGAGAAACTCTTCCTTATTCTCTCCTATTTCAATATTACTCATAGGATAACCCATTTACAAGTTTAAAGTACTAAAGTATCATGTGTGTGTGTGTGTCTATATGTGTGTGTGTGTCTATATGTGTGTGTGTGTAATAAATATGTATACACACACAACTTACCAAAATCACCCCATCAAGCATTCAAGTGAGAAAAGCTTCCCTATTCTCTCCTATTTCAATATTAGTCATAGGAAAACCCATTTACAAGTTTAAAGTACTAAAGTATCACTCTATGAGCCATACTTTCCAAGTTATAATCTAGGTCACTCTATGTACTTGATTATCACACATTGCATCTTGATACACACACAAGCCAACATATAGGGGATAACTACATAAGACTGAGGCCCTCTTCAGAGTATTGGCCATGTAGGATGTGCCAATTTCTAGATGGGTCCTTGGGGCAATGTGACACTATGTGCCCACTAACCCAATTTTCCCACAGTCACTCTAAGGGTGAAGAGCTAGTGTTTGATCATTTGAAAAAGCTTCAAAACCTATTCATAAGAGTTGAACACACCTGATAAAAGGTAATAAAAAACATATAAGGCTCCAAGTGGTCACACTCAACTCCAATCAATGTTTTTTACTAGACACCTACATCTAGTTTAGATAGTAGCATCAACACAGCCATTTAGATCTAATACAAGCATATGAGGTCAAAAATATAAAAGTCCAAAATCTAATGACTATTCCAAAATCTAGATCTAGTCCACTTCCAACCTTTTTCAACCAAGATCTACATATATATAGTAAACCAAAAAAACACTATTATTTTAAACTCATTGTAATATCAATCAATAACTATACTCTCCATTTTTAGCATTTCTCAATATTATAAATTAAGAACATTGTTTATCAGAGTTTGAAAATTAATTGGCTTGATATATATCTATTTTTAACCCTTGTGATTATTCATTTATATATTATTAACCCTATAATATATTTACCCATCTCAATTTATATTTTAAAACACCTACAACTCCTTTGGCTCTTCACCAATTTTTATGTAGCTTAGGTGATTAGGTCCTCGGCCAGTTTTCACATTGATTTTAAATTATAACTCTTGAAACAAACTTAGCCACCTAGATATTATCCCTCCTAAAATTTGTTTATTCACCAAGTATCGTAGGGTTTGGTGGTCAATGAATAACTCAAATGGAGTAGCCAATAGATAGTATTTGAATTTATACAGTGTGAAAACCATAGCTAAGGCTTCTCACTTAGTGGTGGTATAATTTTTATCTACAAGTGAGAGATTTCAACTTGTGAAATGGATATCATAGTTTCCATCCCATCTTTGAGATATCAAAGTTTCCATTGATTTGCCAAAATAATCCACATGGACATGAAAATGTTTATTCCAATAAGGAATACTAAGATTAGAGATATGACTAATCTCTATTTCAGATCAATGAAAGTCCTATGATATTCATGAGTCCTTTCAAATTTATATCCTTTCTCAAAAAAAATTATAATGGAGTTGATATGCTGGCATATCCTCAAATAAAATTGTGATACTATGCAGTATGTCTCAGGAATGATTACACCTTAGAAGATTTATCATGTGATTTCAATCCCATAATCATTATGATATTTTCTTGATTGATGAGGACCCCATTTCTATAGATAAAATATCATAAAAGAACACCAAAAGTTGTAAAAAATAATAATTTATTTAGATTACATGTTAATTACATATCCATACACCTCTCCAACATGAGCCAAAAATTTGAAAAATAATATTTAAACAAAGAAAACATAACCCAGTCATCTAGATAGACGTCTAAAAATTCATGAATGAAATCTTCAAATGCAGTGACAATTGGTCTAGAAAATATTGTAGGAGTGTTCTTGAGACTAAAAATCATCAAATTATATGCAAAGGACCCCCATTATGTTGTTGTAGAGAGATTTTGAGCTCTATATGAATTTAAACAAACTAAATCCAACTCAAAATACAAACTACCAATAGGAAGGATTTATAAAACAAATCACATTGATATAAAAGCTTACCAAATCCCTTGTTTTATGTTACCTCCTTTCAAGATTTGCAAGTGGATGATTAAACTCAGATTGACTCCATGATATCTTGATGTTGGATTATGATAATAGATGCTTTGATACTTGATTATGGATTTTCTATAAGATTTATAAATTGATTTTGGCATGGTTTTGGTATGGGCTTCCTAATTTCATTTTGACATGGTTTTGGTATGATTTATCAAGATGGTTTGAGGGTGGGGGATAGGTTACTTATATATATTTTAGGAGGGAAAATCAAGGGTTGTAATTTGAATTTGGAAAGATGAGATCAATGGATAAAAGCTATCTAAGGAATATTAAATTCCTTGGGAAACCTCTAGAATTAGATGTTTCTAGAGACTTGGAGGGAAGTCTCCAATTCTAGATACTTCTCCATTACCTTAGTGATAATGGAGGATTAGGTGGGGATTAGATGGGGAATTAGGTGAAGATTAGAGACATAGGGATGTAGGGAAGGCTAGGGTGTAGGTTATTAGGTGGGTAGGTGGGGTTATAAAAATTAAAAATTCCCATATAATGGATAAATAGTATTATATTAAGATAATGAGGATTAGGATAGAATTAATGAAGGGATGGGAATGATTAAGGTTAGTGAATTAAGGAATTATTGAAGGGGATTATTAGATATATGGCTAGAAATAGGATAACTTAGTAGAATAAAATAGGATAAGTGGAATTAGTGTCGACTAATGGGAATATTAGTCAACTGTAATGAAGCAAGTGATTTTAGGTGCACATAGTTGTTAATGTAGTCTTCATAGAGTTATCAAATGTGATAGGAACTTTGTGGTACCCACTAAACTTGGTTTTGAAATAATAAACATCATGCCCTATGATTGATTCTAGAACTTCATCTATAAATGTAATTGGGAATTGATCATTCGCATACATAATTTAGGTCTCTATAGTTACCAAAAAAATTGGTTTTTCCACCATTTTATTTGGTTGGACCACCATAGGATTAACCCAATATGATTTTTAAACCATATATATTATTCTAGATTCTTGCATTCGATCAATCTTTACCATGAATTTCATTTTCATATTTGGGTTCAATCTATATGGGAAAAGTTTAATGGGCCTTGTATACTCCTTGAGTTCAATATGAATTTCCCATAATGAAGGGTCTACACCCTTTAATTTTGAGTATTGAGTGGGAAATAAATCTTTGTAATCTCAAAATACTTTTACTACCTATAAAATCTATTAATGAGTCTAATAGTCTCCAATAGTTGTTAATATTAGTACAAAGTCTATATCAAAATTTTCAACTTTTTTTTCATTGTCTTCTAATATATTTTACTTGGTCAATCTATAATATAACCTCTTAACTTCATTTCTTATTCCTAATCCTAAATATTTAATTTGATAGTTGTGTTTATTCTATTTTCCTTGTGATATTTGCTTTAGGATTCTCAATTTCCTACTTTGGTTTGAAGAATCCTTTCAGGTGTAAGTCCTCTTCATTTTCAGTAGAATATTCTTTCTCTACACTGCCAAAAAAGCTATTACAATATTTTAATATAAATTCTTCTTTTTCCTTCTTAGCCCAATAATGTTTTTGTGTTCTACATCTCAATAACTGGTTCATCATATGATGTTTTCCTTTGTATAATAGGGGTGTCTTCCACTCACCCATGACATTAAAATATTCTAAATTTTTGTAAAGCCTTGTACACCATTATATTTTATTCTTCAAACAAAATGTCTATAGGAAGTCTTGTTTCACCTACAACCAACTTTTAGATTCATGTCTTCACTCTTGATGCATATAAAGTATCTAGGAAAAGGTGCTAAAGTATGATGAAATACATGCACCCAATATCTTGGCTCTAGTTGCTACAATTACCAAACCTCCACACATTCCTAAAAATGTAATTTAGGACATTTTCCCTCTTGAAAAAATGGTCACATTTTTGATATTGTAGGTGTCACCTAAACTAAAGCTCTCATAATTTCACATGCCTCTTCCCATTGAATTCGATTTGATCTATGAACTACTCACCAAGTCATAGTATCACCTTTTAAAGTATATTTCAACACACTAACTTTCAAATATATATTTTTGATATTATCTTCCATTCTAATAATAAACTATGTTAAATATTTAGTTGTAAAATATTGAGGTAACTATATTTTAGTAGTATTGACCATTATCATGGGCCTTACTTCATGGTCCCCATGTTCCCAATTCAACATGTGTGTATCTGAGTCACCACTTATGGAAGACACATATTCCCATAGTAAACTACCTTCATATGTGGACTCGATGTAATCCATGTATGTAGGAATTATCTTATACAAGAGATCAAATTTTGACCTATTAGGAAATCACATTAATGGAGACTTATATTAATCCATGTGGAATTGTGGAACTGTATCTATTGTCTGAATAGGTCAATATGAAAACTTCTCAGTTTGATACAACTGAGGGAACTATTGTGCCTACTATGTGAAATTAGTGAATTATCTATTTCTCATGCTTAGGGATTTAGTTCTAAGCTAAATTTGAACCAATAGTATCCTCTATATGTAAATGGAGATGAAGTCTATTTGGGATGGTATAAGTCTTAATTTTAGCCTTGTTCAATGATATGATAATGATATTATCTCCTTGATGTGCTTCTAGCTGATTATCTACTGTATTGATAGTCATTTGACCATCATAAATCCATTTCTTCCCAATTAAAATAAGATAATATGTTTCATTAGTTTTCATATAGATGAATTAAAAATCCCTATGTAGACTTAGATCAACTACTTTTATCTCCACATCATCGAGTCTCCCAATGGGTTCTATCAACCATAGTATGTGAAACTTAATGTGACATGACTATAACTGACAGTTGGTTTTCTAATCACTTCCCACATCAACCTTAGAATCATGCTCACCATACTCCTAAAATTAAATAAACATTAGGGACTTCATAGATTATGAGTTCTATGTCTGTTATGGCATCAACATCCCATGGAGTTTCAGTCTTTACATACCAAACCACCTTTTTAGCATATTGTTGTCCACTTTCTACCTAGTCCAACAAGTTATGCAATAAGTTTTTAATATTCTAATAAATATATTCATTATGTAGAGTACTTACCATATTGAGAAGATATATCAAGGTTATTACTGCTCCCTCTTGCCCTAGTATACAAAAAAATTAGACATATATCTACACATTAATTGGCATAGGATCTCTCTCATAAGAATTTTTTTTAATGAATTGGAGGAGTTGAGTTACTTCCCTTATCATGAATTTTTATTATAGGATAGGGATACTTATCCTACCAAACTTTTACAATTAGGTTCTCTTTAGGTATCTTTATTTGTGTTAGTGCTTGCTCCTTATATTAATTTATGGTGAAAAATTACATAAAATCCAAATACTTAGGTGAGAGTTCACCATATTGACATTTCACACTACCTTTTCTTTCCTTTGTTTCTCTAATTAAGGAAATCTTTAGTATTATTTTTCCTAGTAACTCTACAATATGCAAAATACCTCTACCTCTGTGGATTGTAAGGATAATTCTATGTGATATGATTTCCCTCGCCACATAGGTAACAAATAATTAGTTGTCTAGCTTGTCTATCCCCTTATTTGAGATTTTAGTATCCCCTTAGAATCCACCTCTATATAATCCTTCATATCCACCATATTATTTCTATGGGGAAGGAGGTGCCCATCATGATACGATTATGGTGCTATAAGAGTCCAACCTTGTTGATATTTAGGAGACATAGTTGTCTACGCTAGCTAATACTACAGAGATTATGGTGTCTAACCTAATTTGTATTGAGATTATTGTGGAGTATACTATGAATATTGAGGAATCCATCATACAGTATATTGTACTACTAGTGTACCCTAACCACCTTGCATTTCCATTACAACATTTAGATTTGACACACCTAGTTTCATAGTTGGATACTGTTGTGTAGCTACTACAAGGACATTTCAAGTAATATATTCCTTCAAATCTTATAGAGCTCAAAAAAATCATCATGGTTGTGCAATTTGAAAAAGTTACAAAACACACTGCAAGGTTACTACATGTATTATTGTAATAGATGACATTTCATAGTGGAAAGGTTGACCATGTGACAAATGTCATAAAATTTTATTTTGATCTTTAGACATTCATTCATCATACTACCAATCTAGGTATATTAATTTATTGTAGTTCCTCCATCCTATGTAAGATAACATCTATCTTTAAATCTATTTTGGTAGTAGGAAGACATTGTTTAAAATATTTTATCTATCCAATCCAGATTATAATGGATCAAACATTAGTTTTATTACTCAATTGGGCTTGTGTAGTTGAAAACCAAATATTATGCAACCCTAGAACAATTCTCTCAATTTTTGCCATATTTATTTTAAGTCTTAGATAGTCTAACTTGAATTTTTTTGAATTTTAAACTCACCAATAAATTTATATTTGACCTATTGAAATTTTAGCTATATCAAGTTGTTTCTAAACATGAACTCAAAGTCTCTACCTATCAAGGGTCTTAAGAGGTCACAACTTTTAACATCATCCATGGTCATGCCTTTGATCTACCTTTCATTTCATATATCAACAAATACTACTTCAGGTAAGACTACCCATCATATGTGTCTAAATTAACAAAATATCCTAGTAGACATACCATATTCATTATGATAGAACCAAATACTACTATCTTCTTAGGGGCTATTTATATTGTAGTTTTCAATTTTGTTGTAGTTGGGCTTGGAGTATTGTTAACTTTTTTGTCAAGAAAATTTTTAGTTTATGTGTTAATCTTTCAAAATTTCTGTATGAATTCATCAAATAACTTATTAGATTTTTTGTCTTTTAAGCTAATTTTCCCAAATGATAAATTAGGCATAAGGGATGTGTCCCCTTAGAGTGAATTGTACTCATATGGAGTATTTGTGTCACTAAATCCTGAACCTAAAATAACTCTACAATTTAACATGAATTCTTTTTAAAAATTCCATTCTTCATCCCTAAAAAATATATTACCTTATAAATTCTTCCTAAAATTACTATTAATCTACTTTATTTGCCTCACTGTAACTTCTTCTCACTTAATTTAGTCACTTCCTTCTTCTTTCTCTGGGGTGGTCTCAAAATCCCATACAATATCCATAGCTTCTATAGTATCTTCAATGTCTACAATTCCTTCAGTCTCTTTTATCACTCTAAACTCCTCTTATTTGTATTCTCATGGAGGTATCATTCCTCTTGATTTATTCATAGGTTCCTTACTATTCCTACTGAAAGTTCCTTGAGGATCATTTTACTTATTCCATATCTTTTGTGTTCATAGTTCTCATTGAATTCAGAGTTACCTTAAATTCTACTCCTTTATATTATACATATTTAGGGTTTGAGTTCAAGTTCCTTATCTCAATTATTAACCATTCAATATTTTTTAGTCCACATTCCTATATTTCCCTAAGTGACTACTCCTTGTTGGCTACGATTGGAACCATGGCCTTCTCCACAACCAACATTTTCAATAATATAAGAAGTTACTGTAAGCATTTACCTCAAATTCCTCTGACAAAAAAGTCATGTATATTTAAACATAATATATCCTTGAAAAACAAATTTAGTGACATATTCATTGATTTTATCTTTAAACAATGATTAATCACACAAGTCCAATCAATATCCAAGTTGTGTAGTTTTTCAAGATTTTTTCAGTCCCAAAAGGGTACTCCATTTATCTAGTTATGAAGCAACAATACTCAAGTCCAATCGATATCCAAGTTGTGTAATTTTTTAATATTTTCATCATTCCAAAATATTACTCCATTTATGTAGTTATGAATTAGTAATACTCAAGCTTTGATAAGCAAACAACTAACATTTCAGAGAACTCACACAAGAAAATGTGATAAATCTTTCCATGGATATGTTCAATGATAATTTATTTAGTAGAGCCTTCTATTCTTATATCTTATTCATTTGTGAATTTTTATATCCTTTCATTCAACTAGTGTTCAAGGTCTCTTTGATTGGGTAACCACTCAACATGTTTTACCATATTCCACACTCATTGCACCATTATTAGTAGTGGCCCTTGGAAAAATCCCATTATGACATGCTAGTGTTGAGTTATATGATGTGTTGATACATAATCCATATATGTTTTAGGAATGAATTAAAAAATCTCATGAATTTTGTTATGTATTCATTAACTATCATTTTTTTTATAATTATACAATTTTCAGTCATTTAGATCATTTAAAAGTGAAAACATAACACATTTAGGCCCAAGGAAGTTACAAATAATTACAAAAAAGGTCACATGAGTAAATCATGATTAACACAAAAAAAATTCAAGGAAAACCATCAATGATCTCTATTAAATTATTAAAACTCAATAATTATTGATCAATCATTTTCTTTACAAAATAAAGTACTTATAGAACTACAAGTAGGCTTTGACTCTTCATCTTTGTGGCCTTTCATTTTAGAATCAAGGGAGGATTTTTAGCTTCTAAAAACATTTAATATGAACCCATATTTTATACAAAATAGATAGTATCACACACTTATCACCTTTTTAAGTTAACAAAATATTCCTATGACTTAGGTTTCATATCTTAATACCAACAATGATGAATATAAGACAACATTTAAAACACAATAAGAGTTTATGATTGGTTGGTTATGCCATTCTATTTAACTAATGAACAAAATACATTAATGAGATTGATGAAAGTTCTTAAACCATTTTTGGGTAAGTTTTTCATTGTGTACCTTGATGACATTAATTTATAGTAAAATAGAGGAAGACCATTTGCAACATCTACGCAAAGTGGTAGAAAGCTTGAAAGATGAAAACTTACTTGTGAATTTGAATAAATGTATTTTCATGTAGAAAGAGAGAATATTTGGGATTTGGGATTTCTTAATAAGTTTTGAATATGGATATAGAAAATGTGTGACCTATACTAGATTAGCCATCATCACAAAATATATTTGAGATATATAGTTTTCATCTACTAGTTAGTTTTTATAGGAACTTCACCAAGAATTTTAGTGGAATATGTACAATGATTACAAATGTAATTCAAAAGATAAAATAGAATTTATATGGATAACAGAAGAAAAACATAGTTTCCAATAGTTGAAGAAGAATATAATAGAGTAAACAATGTTGCATTTCTATATTTCAATAAAATATTTTAAGTAAATTATGATGCAAGTGGCACTACATAGGAGCAATATTAAGTTAAGAAGGAAGACCTATTTCATATTTTAGTGAAAATTGGAATGATTTCAAGAATAAATATTTAGTATATGATCATGAATTCTATGAAATTATGCAAGAACTAAAGAAATGGAGATATTATTTGTTGTCAAATGAGTTTGTATTGTATACAGATCATCAAGCATTAAAGTTCATAAATAGTTAGAATAAGTTGAATTAGAGATATTTGAAGTGTGTTGAATTCATATAGAGTTATTCATTTTTATTTAAACATATAAGTGAAAAGTATAATAGAGTCGTTGATGCATTGATTAGAATAATTAATTTTTTAAATGAGTTAAGAGCACAAATCATAGGATTTGATATTATAAAAGAACAATATGAAGAAGATGAATATTTTTTAGAAGCATGGAAGTTACGTAGAGAAATAATGAGTAAAGAGAGATCACCATGGTTAGATTATTTTATTCAAGAAGGTTTTTTAGTCAAAGGAAGGAAATTATACATACTAAAAGGTTCAATGTGAGAGAATTTGATTTGGAAAAGCATAGTGGAGGATTGACAAGTCATTTTGGTTATGAAAAAATAATAACAAAAATGGCATAAATTATTTTGGCCAAGGACAAGTGTAGATGTGTAAAAATTTGTTCAAGAGTGTAGAGTTTTCCAGCTAGCAAAAGGAAGAAATCAAAATGCAAGGTTGTATCAACCATTGCCTATTTCAAAGAAACCATGGTATGAAATAAGTATGGATTTTGTTTTGGGTTTGCCTAAAATGTAGAAATGAAATGATTTAGTATTTGTGATAGTTTATGGATTTTCAAATATGGTACATTTTGTAGCATGTACAAAGACTAACATTGAAACAAACATTACTAATTTGTTTTTTAGAAAAGTTGTTAAATTACATGATTTACCTCATAGTATAATATTAGACAAAGATGTGAAAATTTTTAGACATTTATAGAGGACATCATGGAATAAGTTAAATACTACATTATTGTTCAATTTAGTGTACCATCCTAAAAAATATGGACAAACAGATGTAGTCAATGTAAATTTAGGTAATATTTTGAGATGTTTAGTTGAAGGTAAGTTAGGAACATGGGATGATGTTCTAACACAAGTTAAGTTTGCTTATAATATTTAGTAAAAATAAGTACAAGAAACAAACCATTTCAGATTGTTTATGGGTCAAATCCAAGGGGAGTTACAAAATTAAGAGACATGAATAATGATTAAAAGAGAAGTGTTGAAGCAAATTTTTTTCAAAGCATATTCAATAAGTGCATAAACAAGTGAAAGTACAATTAGAAAGGAATACATTGTAATACAAAAAAATTGTAGATAAGAAGATAAGATACGTTTAATATCATGTGGGATACTTAGTCTTAACATACTTGAGAAAAGATAGATTTTCAAAAGGTACATATGATAAGTTGAAATAGAAAAATGTTGGTTCGTGTAGAATTTTATGAAAGTTTGGAAAGAATGCATATGAAATATTACTTTAAGGTATAGATATATTACCTATTTTAAATGTGGTTGATTGTATCCCTATTATGAAGGAAAAAATATTGAGAATGCAAGTTCATAATATCAAGACATAGATTGGATATTTTAGATGTTTGAGAAAGAGCATGAAGAGATAAAATTAATGATTGATGTACAAGTTAGAAAGACTAAAAAGGGAAAGGAATATAAGAAATATTGTGTAAAGTATAAATGCCAAGACATAAAATATGCGACATGGATTCATGCATTATAATTTGAAAGATAAGGAATACCACTAGCATAGTTCTTAAAAGTCACATGAGTAGATGTACATGTTTATTTTATTACCTGGGTTGTATGATGTAGGAGCATTTGGGTTCATAATCCATATTACATAAACAAAAAACATGTTAGTTTATAAATTTGTCTAAGTGTTGAGTTGTGCATGTCTTATTGTAACCTTGTGCATGGATTTAATGTTGTGAAAATGATATTTGTGTTGTTTTACATTGCATTTTTTATTTATGTGTTTAGTAAATATTGGTGTTTCCTATTAGCACACTTATGTCAGTAATATTCTAAACATTCCTTTGTTACATGCATTTTTATCCATTACTTTATTTGAATCAATCTACAAAACTATGTAAATAAATATTATGATAACATTCTCTTGCTATATAACTGTGTAGAGATTATATGTATGTTTTTGTTAGCCTATGATATCTTTGAAAAACAAGATATTTGAGGGAGTTGATTTTTCACCATAGTAGAAAAGACTTCTCTTAGTAATTATAACTTCATTGTGATGTTAAATTTTTGATGATTTAAAAATCATACAATAAGTCATAACATCATTCTTGAAATGATGTAAGGATCTTGGTGAAAAGGTTTTCACGAAGATTGGTGACCGTGAAGTCCTGTGATTTTTTTATGAATGTGATGTGTTATGGAAGGGGCCATTGCTAATTATTTGGAATTTGATTTTGAAAGTTATGGAAGTGGATAAATATTCATTTAATAACTTTCATAACATATTTTGGGATGTGTCTAGTTCTAATTTGTTCTTGTTCCTTATAAATATAAATATATTTAATGCTTGAGACACACTAAAGTGTGTTAATGTTGTTAGTGGGGTAAAAGCATTTAATGTAAGTATATGGGTTTTTCATACATATAAGCATGCCCCTATGCTTATGCAAAGGATGGATTTTAATTAGAAGATTATATTTGAGAGTTCATTTGTAAATATTGTGATTTAACAAAGTTGAGATATATAAATTTGATGTTTTAATGAATCTCAATAGGAGGTCATTATTTGATTATGTCATGGTGCCTATTGTAATTCCTTTGATTAGAATCAAATAAAGATATGAGTTGTTAAATTTCATTTCAATTTATACTAAGTATTCTGATGGATGCATGGTTTAATGCATTTCTTAATTGAGATCCTTAACCATGACTACATCATAAACACTCACAATACATGCAATATATAAATCTAATGAAAGATTAAGGAAAGATAATACACAATTTTAATTCAGGTACCATTACTACCTCTTTATATTAAGATCTCTGGATTGAATTCACTATTATAACAATAGTAACTTTCTTTCATAATGTCCCCACCCAATGATTTTATATAGATAATAAATGAAGCTAAGTTTATATTCAGGGTTCGCGAGTATTTAATTATAGAATAAGTCTTCTTAGAGATAAGACTTACATATTATTAGAAGAAGACTATTAATTTAATACTTAATCAATGATCTTCTCTAATATCAGGTTGTGGATAAGTGTGCATCAATTAATACTTATCAAAAAATTAAATTACAAATTAATATTACAAGTTAATGTTAAACCATACAAAATTATATGTGCTATTAAATACACTAATAAGGTCTATATTGATAACATGGTGTATGTTTTTCAAAAATTAACAATGTGCTTTACAAAAAACCTTAAGTATTATTAGAAAAGACAAATTGAATTTTATATGCCAAGGAATTGATGGTTTGCATCTCAAATTCTATATTACAATATTTGTAAACATGGATGTATTAATATTTATAGTTGTTTCTAATGTTGGTTTTCATGATCTTGATAATATTCTCATTAAAAATATGAATATTTATTTACTATTGTCACTTTGAGTTGCACCCTTTCAAGAGGTGTTTCAGGTCTCTTCACCCAATTGACACAATGGTAACTCTTTAAGGCTCTGGGTGACCTATGACTAAAGAGAACCTCTGGAGAGGGTTGGCTCCCTTGATGCTACACCTAAGACTTATACTACACCTATTCAAATTTTCAAGGAAAAGGGAGAAAGAAATCATTGAGGAAATGACTATAAGGGGCAATGCACCAAATTTTTAGTTTCCTCTACTTGATTATGATTTCTACCATGGACTAAAACAATACTAAAATCTAATTTCACAACTCCAAAATAGTCCTTCCAACATAATTATTTCAATATGGAGGATATAGTTAATGCATCAATAAAGAGGGATAATCAAGAGATCTAAAGGAAGACACTAGTGAATATTTCCACACTCAACCTTTTAATACTACTTGACACACCATATGACCTATAAGAAGGTGACTTACTCATAAAGAGGCAAGAATGAAGAGGACACATGGAAGGAAGTTGAACACTATCACTATCAATCATCATAAGAACACTAGATGAAATATGGATAAGGCATAAATCACCTTTAATTAAATTTAAAAAGAATAAATAAACATAAATTTGGTAGGGCTATGACATAACCAACTAGAATATCCTTTACAATCCATTCAAGGCCAAATATATAGAAGTAGAAGGAAGAAGCAAGAGAAGAGGAGGTGAGAGAAAATGTCCTCATTGTTGGTACTCAATTCTAACACATATATCCTCATTTAAATAATAACTATAACTATATTCATAGCATAGTCCATATCTAAAACCTGGTTCTTTCAAAGTTCCACTCTTTGGGAGGAGTTACACTTCTTCATTCATTATTCCTCATGACCATACTCAATCATTAGCCCCATGTGGCATAGAAAATGTATATTATTGGCCTTGAAATAGTTACCAAAGTGGATCAAGTGTCTTTATGGATTAATTATACCTATCTTCCCTTTAAACCTACAAACTCATTCATGTTTGTAACTTGTCACATGATTTGCTCCATTCTCAACACCTTTTGACACATTGCTCTCTTGACACATGGTTATGACCTATTTTGAAGTCATCAAGAAGGTGAAAGGTATGAAATGTGTTCAAAACCATGAGATAGATATCATTATATCTGAAACTCCATGTTTTTGACTTGATTCTTTTCCATATACTTGTAATTCCTCATTCTAGTTTAAAACCTCTTAAGAAAACCTTGTTTTGGCTTGTCTAATGGCCTTATCTCACTATGCCAATGGACCAAGGCCATGGAAACACTTTAAAAATATTTAAATAAACTTATAATACCTGAATATTAATTTTCAAGGCATTTGGATCCTCCATTATTAAATTGTGCCACTTTTGGTCATCTTGAAGACCATTTTTCTCTATTTTTAGTAAAACTAGACTGTATTTTTGAGTTTTATATCTCATAATGTACTATAAATATATTAAAACACTTGGAAACATTTTTAAATGTTTAAAAAGACATTCAATCCAATTTTCATAGGTTTTTGAGGCTTAAAACTCAAGTTATTCATTTTTTTGTGAAATCTAGGTTTGTAGGGCAGCAAGTAGGCTAGTTTGCTTAAAAAAATATATTTTGAGTTCCAGAGGGTCTAAATATATGATTATTATTTTTTTGAGCCTTTATAAATCCATATAACCATTAAATTCATTAATTTTTCATTATCAAAAAAAAAATATAAAAAACAATCATTTTTAGGTCTATAACAACTCAGAAATTAGGAACAATAGACCTAGAGAAAGAGAGCACATAACTTGAGTTTTATTGCATTTAAATACCTGATTAATTTTTTTTATAGGACATTTATATAACCCTATATATCATAAAATAAATATATGCATTAAATACTCTTTTCAATCCTACAACATTGACACAATCAAGTTTGACATTTATAAGCATTTGTCTCTTGGCAATTTGGACTTGTAGTTGCTTGTTAGAAGCCTATGGGGATTGATGAGGTATTGATAAGGTTGAGAATAATATATTACACCTTATTAAAACCAATTTCATGACTTAAAATACAACACACCTTTAAGAACCTTGACTATCATGCAATAAAACCATCAAAACATGAGATTTCTTGGCATTAGATGACTGACCATAGAAGTTTGTCTTGAGTTTGATGTTGTATGGGTTATTAGAGGTATTTATAGTGGTCCAAAAATATTATATTGAATTAAAGGAGTTTTAAAATGTTTTAATTTTTTTCAAAACTGATCACCAGAGGTTTTGAAGGGTTTTAAAGGATACTAACTTATTAACAATTGTTCATAATGCTTTGGCCCTCTAACCCTGAACCTCTACCACAAATTTTTAGGGAATAGGGATTCCATACAAACCATAAGATAAATTTTCATGGTACATCCCCTCCTTCATGAAGAAAATTCATGAAAATGAGCCTTCTACTCTTGCAAATGACCCAATCGATATCTTGAGTGATTTTTTACCTTTTTAGACCTATAACTTTTCCCTGAGCATGGTTTTGGGCTTGATAAGCTAGAGCAGATTATGGTAGGATTTACCACCTTTTTCCATAATAAACTTGCCTAATGCATGTTTTTATCCACCATGGAAACCCTGTATAGTCTCTTCTCTATCAATAAATTTGTCCATTTGGGAGAAATGTTCTATTGTAGTTATGTATCAGATATTAATGAAGTCCTTATTGACATGTATAATGAGAATGTAATGTACCAAGAATATTATTTTTCTTCCTTTCCAGCCATTTCTCATGTTATGCCAATTTTGGATATTAAAATAATGAACAAAATAGTTTTTTAAATGTGAGTACCATTGGACAAAAATGGAATGACATCTTGGCTAAGTGTATGGCCATAAATAAGGTACCATATGATCTTTATCAAATGCCAAGTGGCCTAAAAGGACATTATTTAACCCCCACAATGGTGTTAGATTTTTCAAATTGATATTCCTTAAGAGAGTTAATTTTCAACATTTCAACAAGTAATAGAACAAAACAACATGAAACCTTAACTTCTCCAAAAATAGCTTAAACTTTGTTAAAAAACTTATATTTTGACCATTTTCAAGGTTATAAAACTCAAAACATTGTTTGAAAATACCATGATCAAGGGTGGATAAATTATCCAGCATTTTTGGTGACCTTCGGGGATAGTTTGCCTACTAAACATCTAGACTGGTAGCTTTAGAAGTCCATTGGGATATGTATTCATTCATCACTCAGAAATAAATATGATTTATAACTTGAGAACTGACTGCAAGTCCTTAGAAAAAATTGAGATAACTGAATATACCTTCAAGACACACAACAAAATAAAACACATGAAAAATAAGACACCACACTATGCCAAGAGGCATTTAGGGAAAAGAGAGTAGCAAACAACTAGGCAAACATTATTCTAGAAGCACTTAGAGAAAGAAAAAACTAGCTTAGTATGTATAAGTCCTCGAAGGTCTACTCCACTTAGATTAAAAGAATAAATTTCATAATATTCTTGACTCCATATGATCAAATTGGCACTTGATGGATGTAGTCTATTGTAATCTTTCGTTTGAGTTGAGAGGTATGCCTTACCTATTGAGATGTTGGCATGTTCATGATCTTTTTTATTTGTAATTAGGCATATCTCCTTCATTTATTTACCTATGGACTGATCATACAAGTTAGGAATAATGTCATACCTTGTCCAAGCTTGATTTTTTGATGAAAATAATGCAATTTATGCCTTACTCAAAGGTTGATCCTAACTAGTCATGATAAATTGAGGTAATTTTCTTTGCAAGTCAACTAGTGTATTCTGAATTGTGGTTTCACTATGAATTTTAGGAGATGTAGGTCTACTAAGGACCTCAAATTTTGCAATGAAATCAGTGTTATTTTCTTGACTTGTTATGATCACCCTCTTGTCCATTTGGGATGGAAACAACCTCTATGACACCCTCATTTTTATCCTCATGAGCTGCAGGCCTATCAATATCTTCAATTTCTTTACAAATGTCAAAGTATGACTGCCACAATCCATCAAAACCTTCTTGTTTTCCACTTTGAGCTACTTGATGTTCACTAAGAATCACTACATATTCTTTTGTGTCTTTACTTATTTCATGTTTAATATTATTACCTTATAGAACCACTACTATAATCTAATCTTCTTCTTATTCCATGATGAATGGAAGCTCATTTGTCCAATAAAACTCTTGTTCATACCCATGAATGCACTCTTGACTAAGAAGGATTGAATTATCTTCATCTAGATACTACTTTTCTTTTTGGCCACTTGATACATCTTGAGGAATGTTCAATTGCACCTCTATTGTAGCCACCACTTGAACATCTTCATCATAATATTATTGAGGTTAATTTGTAGATACAACTAAAATTTGAAGCTCTTCATCATGTTCACTTGAATACTCTTTATCTAATCTCCATAAGAAAGGTCCTCCAATGAAAAGGGAGATGGTGGGAGGGCAAGGGGATCTAAATTATGGAGTGGGGTATAATACTCATTATCAAATGTAAATTGAATAATTAAGTGTTCCCCTTCACTTTCCTTCTATACAATAGGTCCTCTTTCAAAAAGGGAGATGGTGGGAGGGAAAAATGGCTCATTTGGTAGAGTGGGATGAATATGCTCATGAGTTGGTTTGGGGTTTGAAGGAGTAATCTTCCAACTTGGAAACTTGGGGGTAATGGACTCATTTAGGAGCTCTTGGGGAAGAGGAAAAGAGTCTTGTGGTAAAGTTTATTTATTCTCCTCTTTCCATTTAGCAACCATCTTATCAATTTCTAATATACCTTCATCCTTATGAACAATTACAACTTTAGGAGTGGATGAAGTGAACAATAAACTTGGAAACTTTCTTATTTTGGATTCCAAAACTTTATCCCTCTATTGATTTTGAATTGGTATATGAGGAGTGGGTGAGAAGCTTGGAAAATTCCTTGGTTTGGATTCTACAACTTTCTCCCTCTCTTGATTTTGATTTGGAATATGAGGAGTGAGTGAGAAGCTTGGAACATTTCTTGGTTGAGGAGTTTGAGGAAGTTAAGCAAGAAATTTTCCAAAAACATTCTCTTCTTGATCAATTGATATAAGCTTAGTCTTCATATCACTAACAATTTGAGATATACTAAGATCAAGAAAACACTGACTTGGAGAAAAAAGGGGTATATAGGACTAATGGCATGCTTGGAAAGGTTGGTATGAAGGTTGAAAATCTTAGTAAGGCTATTTAGATTCATAATTAGATCCATATGAGGGGAAAGTGGGATAATTATAGGGATGATATGGCTCTTCATAAGGTTGATATGGATCAATAACTTGATCTAAATGTGAAAGATACTTCAAACTTAACCATGAAACTTCATGTAAAAAACAAAAACAAAGGGTGAATACTTGGAATTAATTCCTAATCTACTAAAACTAGATGAATGAACTTGGATTCACTATTGATGATTTTATAAGTGCCTTCAAAGGTTGATGTATTTAAGGACAACACCAATAATCCTTTAATAGATGAAGTAATTTGAGTACTTATCCCATCAGGCATGACAAAAATTGTTGTCACTTTGAGTTTCACCCTTTGAGGAGGTGTTTCAATTCTCCTAACCCAATTGACATAATGGGAACTCTTTAAGTATGTGGGTGACCTATGACTAAAGAGAACCTCCAGAGAGGGTTGGCTCCCTTGATGCTACACCCAAGACTAAATTTATACCTATTCAAATTTATAAGGAAAGGAGAGAAAAAAAGCATAGAAGGAATGACTATAAGGGGTGATGCACAAAACTTTGAGTTTCCTCTAATTTATTATGATTATTACTATGGACTAAAACAAGATTAAAATCTAATTTCACAACTCCAAAATAGTCCTTCCAACATAAGTGTTTCAATATGGAGGCTATAGTTAATGCATCGATTAAGAGGGATAATCAAGAGGTCTAAAGGAAGACACTAGTGAATATTTCTACACTTAAACTTTGAAATACTAATTGACACACCATATGACCTGAAAGAAGGTGACTTACTCACAAAGAAGCAAGAACAAAGAGGATAAATACATGGAAATTGGACACTATCACTATTATTCATCAATAATTCATCATAAAAACACTAGATGCAAGATGGAGAAGGCATAAAGTATCTTTTATTCAATTCAAAATCAATAAATAAACATCAATTTGGGAGGTCTATGCCATAATCGGCTAGAGGATCCTTTACAAGCCATTCAAGGCCAAATATTTATAAGAAGGAGAAGGAAGAAACAAGAGAAGATGAGATGACATAAAATGTCCTCAATGTTGGTCCTCAATGTTTCCACATGTATCCTCATGTAAATCATAAATATAACTACATTCAGGTCATAATCCATATCTAACACATGGTTCTTATAAGCTTCTACTCTTTGGGAGGAGTTATACTTCTTTATTCATTGCTCTTCATGACCATGCTCAATCATTATCCCCATGTGGCTTAGAAAACGTCTATTTTTGGCCTTGAAATAGTTACCAACATGGATCAAGTATCTTTATGGATAAATCATGTCCCTATCTTCCCTTTAGATATATAACCTCACTCATGTTTACAACTTGTCACATGATTTGCTCCATTCTCAATGTCTTTTGACACATGGCTCTCTTGACATAAAGATAGGAAATATTTTGAAGTCATTAATAAGGTGAAATGTGTTTGAAACCATGAGATAGGTATCATTATATCTGAAACTCCATGTTTTTGACTTGATTTCTTGCCATATACCTATAATTCCTCATTCTAGTTCCAAACTTCTTAAGAAAATCTTGTTTTGGCTTATCTAATGGGATTAGCTCATAATGACATTCCACCAAGGCCTTTGGAACACATAAAATATATTTAAAAAAACTTATAGGACCTTAATATGAATTTTTAAGGCATTTGGATCCTCCATTCTTGAATTGTGCCACTTTTGGTCCTCTTGAAGACTATTTTTCTCCATTTTTAGCAGACATGGACTGTATTTTTGGGTTTTACTTCTCTTAAAATAACATATAGATAAAATAACACTTTTAAAAGTTTTTAAATGTTTAAATATACCTTTAATTAAAATTTCATAGGTTTGGAGCCTTAAAACTCAAGTTATCCACTTTTTTGTGAAATCTAGGTTTGTAGGGCAATAAACAAGGTAGTTTGCTGAAAAAAATATATTTTGAGTTCCATAGGGTCTAAAGAGATTATTAATTTTGTGTTTTAAATTTTTTTAATCTATATAACCATTAAAATAATTATTTGGTCATTATCAAACACAAAAATATTCATTTTTAGGTCTGTAACAACTCAAAAATTAGGAACAATGGACCTAAAGAGAGAAATAGACATATATTGAGTTTTATGGGGAGTAAATACATAATTAATTTTTTTATAGGACCTATATATACCCATATATATCCTCAAATCACCACATGCATTTAATCAGTTGAGAAAACCTTTTAAAAACACTCTTTTTAGGCCTATAACATTGACACAGTCAAGTTGGGCATGCATACTTTGTTGTCTATTAGAAATTTGGACCTATAGTTGCTTGTTAATACTAAGTGGGATTTATGATTTATTTATAAGGATTATTAAAATATATTCCACCTTATTATAACAACTTTCATAACTAAAAATATGGTACACATTTAATAACCCTACTTGTCATGTCATAAAACCATCAAAACATGAGATTTCTTGGCATTAGATGAATGACCATAGAATTTTGTCTTGATTTTGATGTTTTATGGGTTATTAAATGTATTTATAGTTTTATTAAACTATTATCATAAATTTAATGAGTTTAAAAATGCATTAAATTCTTTTAAAATGGAGTACCTAGGGTTTTGAAGGGTTTTAGAGGTTGCTAACTTGTTAGTGATTGTTCATAAAGCTCTAGCCCTCTAACCCTAAAACTTTACAAAAAATTTTGAGGTAATAGGGGTTAAATTCAACACATAATATATTTTTTCTTGGTACATCTCCTAATGAAATAACTTGATGAAAATAACCCTTATTCTCTTGCCAATGACCTAATGGAGATCTTCAGTGATTTTTTGCATTTTTTGGACTTGTAACATCTACCTGAACATGGTTTTTGGCTTGATAAGGATGAATGAGTTTATGTTATGGATTTACCACCTTTTTCCATAATCTACTTGGCTACTACATGTTTTGATCCACCATGGAAAACCTGCATAATCTCATCTCCATCAAGAAATTTGTCCATTTGGGAGAAATGTTCTTTTATAGCTATGTACCAGATGTTAATGAAGTCCTTATTGACTTGTATAATGATAATGTAAGGTACCAAGAATCTTATTTACCTTCCTTTTCATTCATTTCTCATGTTATACCAATTTTGGATATTAATACAATGAACACCATAGTTTTTTAAATGTGAGTAATGTTGGAAAAAGATGGAATGACATCTTGGATGAGTGTATGGATAGAAATAATGTAAAAGGACCTTATTTAACCCCAAAAATGGTTTTGTATTTTCACACTTGATATTCCTCAAGGTATTTACTTTGCAACATTACAATAGGTAATAGAAAAAAAAACATGAAACCCTAACTTCTCCAAAAATACCTTAAACTTTGATAAAACACTTATATTTTGACCATTTTCAATGTCAAACAACTCAGCTAAAAAAATCAATAGACCTAAAAAATGGGCTTTGATATGGTTTTATTTGATCATAATAATGGATATTTTTCTTGGATGGTGGTGGTGACTATGTGGGACAAGGTTTGACATCCGAGGGGATTAGAGAAGAGACTAGAGGAAAGTGATTCATTGGGATAGAGAAAGATAATTTACAAACCAACTCAGGCTGCACAAGAAGAATTTGGGACTAGATTGATGTAGGGGCGGGAGTATTCCAAGCTAATAAGTTGTCATTTTCATTATTTCTCTATGAGAAATAGAGCTTCCTCATCGATGATGGTAGCTATTATGGATGAAGAGGCTTATAACCAACTGTGTAACAGATGTTTTGATCAAATCAGGTAAGAAAACCCTATAATCACACAATAGGTGGTTGTGTTAGTAATAATAGAGATTTTGGGATGGTCAAATTTCTTTTGGTACCATGGATTGTTCAAAAATAAAGACTTGGTAATGCAAAAACTAGTGGTATTGGAGAATGGATGAAAAGTGTTTGACATAATGTCTAAACAGGGTATAGGTCAAGTGTTTGATGAAATTCCTGAATGGATTACTGGGGAAGAGCCTAATAATCAGCAAGGTACAAAGGAGGATAAACCAAGGTTCCAAATCTTGGTTAAATCTCTTTCAAGAAAAATAATTTTCACTTGGGTGAAATAGATTCTATCAAGGCTTTAAAACTAAGTTTAGAGGCTTCTTTAAGTATCCCTATGGAATATCAATGTCTGGTGCAATAGGACAAAGAATTTCAAGAACATCTCACATTATCCTTTTATCATCTAGGCAAATATTTTCTCATCTTTATGACTTCAATACTTTGAGGAGGGGTGGAAGGATCAAATCAAGCTTCCCCTTCTAAACCTACAACTTTCAAAGAAGTAATTAGAAACACTGCCTCTAAACCAATCTCTGCAAAGTGTCCTCCTCCACCTCAATCTTATATTTTTGAACAAAAAAAGGAGATGCCTTCCATGGAGATTGTAAATGAGGAAGTGGATGATTATTTCATACTTTAATTTAAGGACATAGTTATGTATAGATTCAATAGCTTGTGACCTTCATCAACTGCTTTGTATTAATGGATCTATGAGACTTGATCAAAGAAATATCATATTTATTTATGCTCTAAGGGTTTTTTTGTTATTCATTTTAGTGAATAGGAGGATTATCAAAAATTTCTCTTGGAAGGCCCTTGGTTTTGGGGTAATGTGGGTATGTTTATAACTCCTTCATTTTCAAAGTTTGATCCAAACACTCTCTCAGTAATAAAGATGTCAGTGTGGGTTTGGCTTCCAAAACTTCCCTTACACTTATGGAATTCCCATAAAGAAATAGGTAATACTTTGGGGTATTTCTTAAAATTGTATAATGAGAGAACAAATATAGGTCTATGTACCTTTGCTATAATTTGTGTTAAAATTGATTTGAAATAAGGGGTTCTGGAGAAAATCATTTTGAAATATGGAAAAGTTCTTCATGCTTAAATTTTAGATTATGAGAACACAGCATTTAGATGCCATAATTGTAAATTACATGGTCATATTCATGCTTATTATCCCAAGGGTAATTTAAAATAGGGAAGAAAAAAGGGGAGAAGACAACATCGAACAAATGGAGTGCTCCAGATTTAGTGGTGGTTGTTGAAGATTGTTTTGAAGATACAAAAATTCATGAAAATGTAGAATTGGGAGGTAGAAAGAAAGAAGAGCAAGTAGTCTCTACTAAAGAGGCTGAGTTAATAATGGGGACAAGAGAAAAGGCCCAAAATCTTCCCTTAAATAAGACAATAGGGGGAGTAAAGAGATGACATGAATCTAAAAATTTAGATTTACACAAAGAGTTACTTGAAAACATAAACTCATGAATTCATAATCATGATAAGCAGATGGTTATGGTGAACTCTAGACAAGGAATTTGGTAGCAGGTAAGAAAGGAAAAAGGGAAAAAATGCAAGATGGTCAATCTCCTAGACTACTTTCCCACTCACTGATGGCTTGTTATTGTGGTTAGTTCTTGGCTGGTTGAAATATATGTTGTTTATTTGCCTATGGCTTTCTACCCACTTGGTGCCTTTGGTCCTTGCTTGGCTATGGAGTTTTAGCCTATCTGTTTGTGTAATCTCTTATTTTTATTTCATGTATTGTGTGGTTGTTTCTTGTAATAATTTTATCTGGATGGGGGCATAAAATAACTCCATATTTATATTTAAAAAAATGTCAAATAACTCAAAACATTATTTGAAAACCATGATTAAGGGTGGCTAAATTATCCAACATTTACTATTTTCCTTCTATCTTACATAGATTGGTACATTGTAAAAGATGTGTTAATGGGAAAAACATTTTGCACTACATGTACATGATGCTAAAAAATAAAATTATGTTCTTACAAGAGGATCTGACATGGACAAAGTTTGAATTGGGAAACATAAAGGCAAATCTAGTGGTTGCAATACCAAATGGGAGATTAAAGGACTTCAAGAGTATGGAGGGGAAGAAAGTCTATGTCGCCACCTTTGTGTGAAAGAATAACATTGGAGATGACACAAATTACAAGTGTGATTATTGTATTGATTTTTTCAATTTGTATCCTATAATTTCCATGTTTAATGTTATTCTTGAAATTAATCTAAATGAGGGATCACTATGCTTATGGTTTGGAGGATAAGAGAAGTGCAACTTTAACCTCTATGAGGAAAATAAATTATAAACAAAAGAGGGTTTTAAAAATAAATTTCTTTATGAAATTGTGTTTTTGGAGGCCTAACATTGGTTTTATTACATACAACAATTATCTTCATGAAGACATAAAAGGATAAGCCACAACATATTATGCTCAAGTGATAATAAAAGGGTAACATATGAACCTCACCTCTCATAAGAATTAGTCACCCACACATATAACCCATCTCATACAAATAGGAGTTCAAATTGATACAATTTGTGAGATTCAATATGTAAATGGTAAAATCATATAAAGAGACACTTATGTAATGAGGCAAGATTATAAAAACATATGGAACAAAATCTACAAAGTTGTAATTTCACAAAAATAAATTGATAATTCTCAATGCATGGCATATAAAGCACTTAGAATCATTTTTGTGATATGAGAAACCTAATTTTGAGCAAGACAAACCCTTCATAATGTGTAGCCAAACACCATGGATGCATAATATGATGGTTGAGCATTCACACAATTTTATCGTAGCCATGGATTCGATGTTTTCAACAAATAAATATGGGGCCCATTTATTAGGAAAAGTTACAGTGTCCATCAATTATTTTTTTATACAACTACGTATGTTATGATTTTATCATAATTATTTTGGAGAACATACTTGTTGAGTTGCTCATTTATGCTTTTATATCATTGTTCATTATATTATTTAGTTGTAAGTGCTTTTAAAACTTGCAACATGTTTTTTAATTGACATATGTGACTTTATTACATTTTTTATAGTATCATTTGTATACATTGCTTATGTTTGTCAAACAACAAGGTGTAATATTTGTTGCATTAGAAATCATGTATCGCGATATAGTGAAACACATCAAGTTTGGTTGATGTGGGTTCTAGAAGATGGTTGTGCATGCCATCTAGTTTAGAAATTTAATGCTTTCATGATGGATGATACTGCCACAAATATAAGAATCTATATGATATTAAAATATCTAACCATGTAGTATTTTAGATTTATCCATAGCTTATAGTAGAAAATTTCTATCGAATACTTAGCATATATTTATTCTTAGCTCACTACATTTTATATTAAATGAGAAACTTTGTTTATTTAAAAAATAAAACATATGGAGAAATTGTGTTATTTCAAACATAATTTTGGTAAAACACATGTAATTCACAACATGTTAATATGATGACGGTGGAGATATCATCCTCATCCATACATTCATCCCCATATTCATGATGCCTATTATATTATAAGAACCAAGAGTGATACATATTTTATAGCATTGTGTTATTCATTAAATTCACATCTTAATAGGATTGTATTATTCAATAAATTCATGTGTTAATAAATTTAAGTGAATTTCTAGTTCACTCAAAGTTGATTACAACAAAATACACCATAGAGATCAATGATAGATTACACAACATATGTGAAAGTATGTTATTTAGTTGAATTAGTGTGTTAGAAAGACTGTGTCATTCACAATGTTTTGACAAGACTATGTTATTAATAACATATTAATAGGGATGTGTTATTCACAAGTGTTAATACCATTAATAAGATGAGTGTGTTAGTACATATTAGAGAGGATTGTGTTACTTAATAAATTCAGAACATGTTAATACATATTTGATAGATGTTATTTTATAAACTCAAATCATATTACTAGGAATGTGTTATTCACAACATCTTAAAAGACAAAGTTATTCACAATTTATCCTTGACTTATAATAGGAAATTATTTTCAAATACTTAAGTTAAATTTATCCTTAGTCTAAAGTGTGTTTTCCATTAAATAATAAAGTTTATTTTATACTAAAAATTTATTAAGATATGTTATTTAATAAATTCATATCATGTTAATATGACTCTCTTATTCACAACATGTTCTGATTAAGGTAAACCCACCTTTAAATGTTGGTGTGGAATCTAGCCTCAGACACAAAGGGAGGCCCAGGTCTCTCCCCAATAAATTGAAAGATAACAATTAGGCACTCCTAAGAAAACATCCTAATGAAAGTGACATCTGAACAAAAACTCATCAAGGACCAATTACAAAGCCAACCAAACTAGCACCCTCTAGGGAGATAGAACCATCAATATTACAAAAGGACCCAAAACTAACATAATTATCAAGGAATCCAAATTAAAAGTGAGACAAGAGGGGTCCCAAGTGGAACCCAAACCAATTTAGGTAGTAACAAAAACCAAAAATCTCGCAAACCTTATGAGTTCCCCAAATGGACCAAAAATACAACCAACGAAGACCCCTTACAACCAACCACAAAGAGTGCATCACCCCAAAAGAGGAAAGTAATGGGTAGAAAGTAAAAAATATATAATAAGTATTCTTATCAATTTGAATGCCAAAGTGGATGAAAATAAAGAACCAACAGGTAGAATTAAAATATGAAAAGGCCTAGTAATGGCATGAATATATCCAATCAAGCTGACACCATACAACCATAGATTCCCTAGGAAGGAGGGTTAGGTTTGAGACTAAGTAATTGTATCTTTATATTTTATAACATTTAGGACCTATAAAAACTAGCGATGTAGTGTTAGACACTCCCACATCATATCGACATTCACAACAAATCGCTCCAAGAAAATTCCTAGGTCCTTATCTGAGAAAAAAACATCATTCCAAATAATAGAGATAATAAAAAGGTAATTAATGAGAACATCAGATAATATTGAAGGAATTTTAAAAAAAAAATCATTCATTGGAAAATAGATGTCCCTTTGATAGTCCCTTTGGATCCCAACTAAGCAAAATTAGAGAATCAAACCAAAATAGATGTCCTCTTTCTATTTTTCCCCCATCAAGAGATCATAAAATCAATCCATATAAATAAAACCATTTTTCCTAGAGTAGTAAAAAATAAGGGAAATGAAACATATCTCAACCCTGAAGAAACAATCTCCATCTATGACATTGGTAGTAAAGTAAGATATGAGCATGGTTAAAGTAACTTGCTTAAACTTAAGGCTCGTAAAAGGGAGATCGAGCACCCAAAAGATTGGGCTCAAGTCAATAGAATAATCAAGATATTACCAACTAAAAATATCCCAGATCTAACCACCCAAATTTATTAGGGGACAAGAAAACCAGGACTTAACAATGTTTGAGTTCTAAACAAAAACTCCCTTCTAATATTCAGAGTGATGGGCACTCCTCAACAAACACGGACCCCTATACCAAGGAATGAACAATTTCTAGGTTAACCAAATAAGATTCTAGCAAATCCATCTTTCACAACCATCGAGCACAATGGATTAGAATAATATATAATATCAAAGGACCCAAAGGCCCATCCACATGGGGTCTTTTAGCTTTTCTTCCCTTCCCCAAAATCTACAAATATTGCTAAAAAATATCCTTATCCACCAAATCTTCTGGCTAAAGGGAAATCATTAAACTCCTTCCCTTCATAAGACATCAAGGACTCAGCTAGAATATAAATAGACTCTTTTTTAACAACTTCTTTCTCACCTTTCTTAGAAGGATACTCCCCCAATTACAACTATTTCTTAACTAGATTGAATGAATCCTTGTTTCCTCTTCCTCAGCTTCCCTTTCCACCTCAAGGAGAAATTGAGACTCGAAGGTCCACACCGTGGATAGGAGAATTGTTAGATATATATTAGTCTTGTATCACTTGTTAACAACATGTTAATACAAATATGCTATTCACAATTTACCCTTGACTTATAGTAAAAGATCATTGTCAAATACTTAGCTTACATTAATCGTTAGCTTACAATGTGTTTTCCATTAAATGACAAAGTGTTTTTTTTTTCTAAAGTTTTATTATGAGATATGTTATTTAATAAATTCAAAATGTGTTAATATTAATTTATTATTAAGAATTATATTAATAAAACTATGTTATAAATGTATACATTGCATGCATATTGGCATTCCAACATCGGGTTATTTATTTTTAAATGGAATGCTCATAGGGTATGGTTTAAATAAAACATTACTGATGTATGTGACAATGTTGAAGGCATCAAAATGTTTTATCTCTTAGAATACATCATGAACAATTCCAAGGATGAAGTAATAGTATTGAATGGAACTAAGAATTTTTATGAAACATATGGGGCTATGGAGGTCAAGTTTTGTGCATACTTCAAAAATAATTGGGTTGATGGAGAGAGAAGAATTGATGAGAAATGTCATTATCCAATTTAATCCATCTTATAAATAATTAATACATGTCACTAATTAATATATTTTAATTTTATTTAAATGTGGACATTTGCATATCATGAATTTCTCCATCTAGGCCAAGGAAACAATCATTTTATTGAGTCCTCTTATTTTCTAATTAAAAATAATATTTTAATTGATCACCAAAGAAAGTGTGGTCATAGAATGGATTGGACTAGCCATTACCTAAGAGAGGATCAATACTTTAGAAAAAGATAATTTATGAAGAAACAAGGGTATTCATTAATTTATAAATTGGAAAGGATTCTCGATAATAGATTGTAGAGGATAGAAGAGATACCTAATGGTGATATTTACTATGATGATTTAACATCTTAAATTTATATCATCAGAATTCAAACAAAAATATTTATTACTTATAGTATGATAAAGTATGATGATGATAATAAACTAACCTTTAATTTTATTAACATTTGTATTCTTTTATATTTTGTCCATGGAATATTTTGTTTAACTTGGATCATTGTTTGCTACCAAGATTCTCCACTTGCTAGTGTTTGTGGTCATAGAGGGGAAACAAATGCAAACATATTTTTAAAGTCATAAAAATGTTTCCTACATAAGAAGATGTGGTTGAATGCAACTATTTTTTTTAATTATTTTGGATTCAATGCACATAATTTTGACCTAAAACCCTAATAGAGACCTGATGGAGGAAATATTGAGTAATTTTCAATAAAATACATTTAAATGTCTTTGGAGACACTTGAAACTCATATTTCACTTTGAGGAGGTCTTATTCATGATATTGGTTTATATGGACAGTTGTACAGATCCATCAAAAAAACCATTTTGGCAAGATTTTGTGATGAATTCAAGGTAAAAATTTATATGAGAGTTGAATAGAATGGAAGATGGTATTTTGAAACATATTTCACCTTTTAAAATCACAAACCTCTCTCAATTTATCTTGTAAATGTAACTGCAGGTCTGAGCTAAAGGGCCAGTCCATAAATACTAGTGAAAGGTGACCTAGTCACCTAAATGAACAAAGGTTGCAGGTGTGCACTATTTAGAAGGAAAAAATCATAGTTTAATATGATTTATTAGACATAAATCATACTCACCTATTCTGAAGGTTCTATTTAGGTCTTATAGTCATCCAAATAGATAACACTAGGTGACTAAGCCTAGTTGCCTAGTAGACCTATTTTAGCAACAAGAAAATATGTTTGTTGGCATGAGAGGTTATTAAATGAGTAAATGGAAGTCCATAAACACCCTTTTAACTAGTATATTGAATAATTTAGGCACACTTCATGGCCATTATGGAGGATTAGGCCATTTTGACCTAGTCATCATGCATAAAGGGAAGGTAGGCTACTAAATGCTTCATAGAGGCCTAATTGGACCACATTTCTACCTTGTAACTATCACGAGGAGATAAAATTGAATAATTTTTCATGATAATGTTGTGTATAGAGTCAAAATTGGCCAAAAATATACATCCAATACCAAAAATTCTCATTGAACACCACTCACCACTAAGGCACATAAGAGGGAGTTATAAGAGCTAGTTTTAACTGCTCATTAAGTGAATTATGTTAATTCATGACCTCCCCATGCCTTCTCCATTCTAAATTATCTACTCTCTCTTTATTATGTTCTATAAATTAAGGATCTAATTCCATTATACTTATCCCTTGACTAGGTATGATGAAACTCTACCTAAATTATATCTTACAAACATTTTGAACCAATAAGGACTGTTTTAGATTTCCTTACTAGCTTAGTGTGTTATGTGTTTGTTGATTTTCAAAAGTGGTGAAGTTTCATTCCCATTTTTAGGTCCTTGTCCTCACCTAGTTACAAGGATATTATTATATTTATGTCACATGATGTGTCAAAGTGTTGCTGACTGTGTTTGAAGTGTAATCTAGTTGATAGTGCCTTAAAATAGACCCCTCATCTATTCCCTTCAAGTTGCAACAATCTACCATAATATTCATGTGAAGTACTAATGATTAGCAACCTCTTGGAAAACATGCTTCAGTCACTAGTCTTTTTTTGATTCATAAAGTGTTATTGAAGGATTAGTTAGAGTGGACAAGAATATACTGGGGCATCAATCTCCCCTTAGGTTTCATTTCATGTTTCCCTTCTATCCCTTTTCATCGACAAGTTATTACATTTAGGATTTGAGATAAAATTGATGTACCATGGGAGCTAGCCCCAAAACTAGAGGTTTAACCCATCCACATGTCATCCACAACCTTGGACTAATCCCATGTTATCCCAAACTTTAAAAGGTCTAAACAATTTTCTCCTAAGGGTGCAGTTTGGTGGTTAACAATAAATTGAGTTTTTTTGCCTTTCCTCTATAATTTTTTTGAATGTGTAAAAATTCCCTTAACAAAGATTTTCAATCATATTTATAAATTATAGGAGGATGTAACCAACCATAACTAACTCTTAGAGTAAATATTCTATTTTAACATTAACCTTTCACCTTTTTAATTTTCAAGGTGACTTTAGTGATACATTCATAATACATAGAGTGCAATTCAAAAATATAATAAATGAATAAATCTAAGAATATCCTTTTGGAAATTGTTTTTTACTTTGTAGTTCCACCTTCTGAGTTGTCTATATAGAAATGCTTTAATCTCCTTCCTGTGATTTCTTCCAATTGGTAGTTTAGAATATGGTCACAAAAACACCTATACCATCACTTTTGAAAATGACATTATTTGTTAAGTGTACTAGCCATATATCCATGACATCAATCATCTCATCAACTCCATTGAATAAGTTGGGAATAATTTTACTAAATTTTTAGAGGGCATTGTATATGTCACTCAATTTTTTCATTGCCTAAACATTGAAATTATTTACTCAAAATAATTCTTCCTTTACCAATTTATTAAATTGCTCTTTTAATTTAGTAGTTATGTACGACTTGAAGTCTTATTCTTTCAAAATTTCATGGTGAATTGACCAAATTTTATCATGAAATTTATATTTCATGTCATCACACTTCTTCTATTGATTTTATAGATCTTCAATAGCATCTTCCAAAGCATTAATTTTCCATTCAATGCTTTGGGACCACAAGTGACAAGTGTTATCTTCAGCTTGACTAAAATTACCTTCTAACACATGAAATTTCTCATTAATGGAGCCATTTATTTTAAATATATGATTAATCCTCTCCATATTATCAATTATTGCTTCATATTCTTAATTTCTTCAATTATTTTGGCTTAACAATCATCATTAGCTTGAATGCTTTCCTACTCTCATCAATATGTTCATCAACAATTTCTCCACCAATGTATCTATAACCTTGCCATGACTATTAAATTTTATGACATTATTGATGGTTACTTTGTTAATACCTTCAACAGGAACAAAAATCAAGAGAGAAGCCAATGGAGTGTCACTCAAGTTCAAGAAGGATTTGATATATGCAACAAGTGTGTGAACCCATTCATCCAATTATTCTTGAGTCAACCTACCTTCATTTGTTCTCTTTAAAAAATAACAATGGAATATTTAAAGTTTTAAACATAATTCTCATGACTTATATCTCCCATGGTATTTTTTTTCAAGATATAATCAATCAAGGTCATGTCCTCTTCATTCTTATCAGTGAATCATCCTGCTAATTCCAAAAATTATGCATCTAAAGAATATAAGACCAATCTTAAAGTGATCTTCACCTTATTATTAGGTTAAATTTTTAGGATAATTTCTATTTATTTGAAATAAAGTGTGGTATCCTTTAATTTAGTTTTATTATTATTCAATAACTAATGGATTCAACCAAATTATGCATCATTAGAGGAACATACAATTTGGACATCAAAATTAGAAGGGATTCCCACAAAGAGAGTGGGATGATTTGGTGGAGGATGAAAATGGGATGAATGTGTCTTCTTAAAATTATGTGGGGGAAAAATAAGGTTAACTTGAGTAAGACCTTGATCTAATGTCATAAAGTTTGGTGTTGTATTACCAATCAAAATGGATGACTCAAAAAATGAGGAAGAAAGTGTTTCATCTACCCAAATAGGAGGAATAAGAGAATTTTTTATTTAAAATTTGATCCTCAATGAGGAATCTTGAAAACAAGTCATTTTGGACATGTTATTATGATTAATTTCTTCTTCATCACCTCTAATTTATTTTATTTCCATGGATGATGAAGGATGAGAATGAACATTGGTGTTGTGTGATTTTTTTGCCTATGATAGTTGATTTATTTGTACCCTTTGAATATATAACAATATTTTAACTACCTACTCTAGTTAAATTAACCAATTTATTCTCAAATTATTTCTTCTATCTATATAAGACCAATTGAGTATGAAAATCTAAATCTAATACTTCCTAGCAAGACTAGTTTAGGTCAAGTAGTGACACGAACTTGAACTTGTTTGTGTACAATTGGTATTATAGATCACTTTCACCATAAATTATACATTTGGTAACCTAATCCAATTTTAAATCCTTCAACTAATCTAATCTCATTCTTGTATAACTGATCTGACTTACCTCAAATTCATCAACACAATCAACCCAATAAGCTTTGATGGAAGGTTCATGAAGGTAGCTAGGATCCATCTTGAGATGGGTTTTCACAAAATATTTGAAATCAAATGGGAAACTTTTAGTTTGAAAGTGCATATGGAAATTAATCATGGTTGTTTTAATATTTTATGTATTTAATGATTTTCTCCAAATGTAGTGGCCTAGTTCAATGGGAAATTTTATCTTAGTAATGTGCTTCTCTTTGTATATTTTTTTATCTTCTCCTAATTACCTAAAAAATTATATGAGTAAAACCTTGTCATTTTTATTGTTAAGGATTTGGTATGGGCTTCACTCAAATCCACATCCTTTTATATTGGTGAACTTTAGAAATTGAATGAAGTATCTCCCATATTGGTTAACTAGTTTATCCCTTTTGTTTAAAATTTTGATTGATGCATTCCCCTCCAAGTATCTCACCATGAACATAATAAACAAGCCACTAATGCATCTAAATCTCTTCTTAAATTTTTTGAAGGTGAATTGAGAAGAATACTTGTAAGTCATCCTACATGGGATAAATTATCCCTCTGGACTAGGACCAGGCCATGACCTAAAGACTATGACTGATTAGACTAGATACGTGGTCACATAAAAACACTTTGTTATCTCAAGTGTTGTCAATTTATTTTACAATGTGTCATTGATGATATGGCCCTAATATATGAACTATTTTTATTCATAGATGATGTTCATAAACATTTAAATCCACTCATGAAAATATCCCATAGTTTGGTTTCCCATAACTTTTTTGAGAAAAGTAATCATGTCAGATAGTTCTTTGTGAAATTATGATCTTTAGAGAGATATTAAGATTCTTGAGGGACATTTTATTTATTATTTATCTAGGTTTGGTTAACCATGTTGAAACATTTTTTGTGTTCTAATCCCAATATTCTTGACCAATCTCCTTACACATCAACACAAATTATTCTCAAGAAGGAATTCCAAGAGTGATATTTAGAGAGTGGCCATCAAGTTTGGCCATTAGGATGTCCTCAATAGTCTAACACTCCATGTTATCTAGTTTTTAATGCTTGGCACATGCAAATACTAGGAGAGTTCATTGTATTAAGGTTGGGAAACTAGTGGCTTGTGGGAGCCCACTATCATAAATGCAGTACCTAATGACAAAGCATTTACCTTATATAATTATGTCCCAAAAATATTCTAGGTCAATGTGACCAATATTTTAATCCTCAATATATCAAATGTTGGTCTCCAAAGTAGAGACAATCTTATAGCCTATATACTTGTATTTCATTTTTGAAGAATTTATGGAAAGCAAAGCAACTCCTGTAAGCACTTGCGTTTTTTAAGTATAGTTTGGAGGAAGGAGATGTTTAATTGAGCTCAAGGGAGAGGATAAGATGGTCATAAAAAAATGGATGTTTATTCCTTAAATATTCTTTATAGGTTGCATGATTCAGCCAAAGATTCAAGGTGATAAATAGTACCTCAAAAACCTAAAATGCACTAGAAAGCCCAAAATTTGACCAAAATTCTAAAGGAAGATAAATACAGACATTATAATTAGGATTTATATGGTAGGGGTTTTGAATATTGAGACATGAAAAAAATATAAAACCTTTGTAAAGATGCCTATAACCCTTATAAATATTGATGTTTAGAAGACATGCAAAATTGTGAGACAAACAAAATAGGGCATGCATTATTGAGGGAATGAATAATTTGTTGATGTTCTAAACTCAAGTGCATGCCAAACTAGATATTTGAATAAGTCTGAGTGGAAAAGGACATACTTTAGGCTAAAAATCACCCAAAGAAGATGTATAAATTTTTCATTGTGAATAATAACGAAAGTAACCTTTTATAACTTAGTAATATGGCCTTGTAATTTAATACACCAACCCCTATTCAAAATCATATATTTCACTTATTTTTGGCCTTTTGGACCCCTTTTTGCCTTGTGTTTTTCATGATGGATGTAATAGAAGATTTTATTGTAGTTCAATATGACTTTTTAATGCCTATTTCAATGATTTTATGCTTTACATGCGTCACGTGATCTTCATAAAATTATTATATTTCATGATGGTCATGAAAGCATTATACAATCTAAATTATTATTTCCTAATTTTCTTGAATCGTAGACTTCATGATTTTTTTACATCTCATAAAGTTTCCATATACAACTCATAGACCTCACATATTTTGTGCATTTGGAGCATTTCACGAATGTCATTTATTTATTATAGTTCAAGCACTTTTTGAAGTTCTTTAGGTGATTGAAAGAGTTAAAATATATGGAACTAATTATGATCTAAAAACACATGGTTTGGGGCTAAGTGTTTACAGTCATAATTTGTCCTTGAGAAGAGGTTTATTCATTGGACCAAAAAAGACAGATGAACTCCATAATCTATTGGTTTTGTGATCAATGCTTTATCCATTAGGCTTATAGAGTCATATAATTTCCTAATACATCTTGACAAGACATTAAAAAGAGAAAAGGCAAATTAAAAAATGGAAATGTAAAAAATTGGAAGGAAAACACACTAAAATGAAAGGCAAACATACCAAAATAGAGGGGAAACCCAACAAAATCTAACTTACCAATGTACATTTAGGGGAAACCCCAAATTTATTTAAAATAATGCTTCAAATATTTCCCACTATAGAGTAATGGGAGACATGTTCCATCTTTGTATGCCAATTAGTAAGTGTTTTCACTACAAAAGTGATGAATTTTGAAGGCCATATATATAAAGAGTTGAAATTTAAATGACTACCTCTCGGCTCTCTCCTCTTATCCTAGAGGAGAAAAAAGGTCACCAATTTGAAAGTCTATCTAGAATTATTTTTAAAGAGATTCTTCACTTTACTTTAATATTCAATTATTTTATCAATGAATGTGAGTATTCCTTCCTTCAACTTGTTTAAATGCATGATTCTTTTATCTAGATAATTTTTGAAATTCTTGTCTTCTATTACTCTTGCCAACTAAAGAGCAGATAACACTAAAGATATAGAAATTATAACATATGTATCATATAAATTTGAAATAGGGATATGCCAATGGATCTCTTATGAGTTATGCATTATACACATATGCATCATATAATTTCTTATGTTAGTTCTTTTGATTCTAATCCACTATTTTATGAATGATGGTAACAATGTTTTTGTTCTTGATTTTTATTGGCCATTCCCATAGGGTTAGTAGTCACAAGAGTGAGACAATGATATTACATACCCATATCATAAATCCATGAGTTTATATGAATATAAATTGGAAGCATTATCTATCACAAATTTATATGGTACACCAAATTTGATTAGAATATTCTCTTTAATAAAATTGCACACCACTTCAAAAGTAGTATAATTCAAAGGAATGACATCGATCCACTTTTTAAAATAGTCTATTGTGGTGAACACATGAATGTGACCTAAAACTAATTGTGGATTCAATGTACCAGTGAAATCCAAACCCCATTATTGAAAGGGATCTTATATCACTCCATTTATAAGAGGAAATACTGCAAGTTTTGACCTTTTGACAAATTGTTAGCATGATTCACACATTGAGACCCTTTCTTGATAATATTTGAAGAGTATAGGATGGTAATAATGGGATTTTAGAATTTTGAATACCATGACAAGTGAAAAAAATTGACCACCACATGCTTGATTATACAAATATTCCAACAATCTCTTATGTGGTTTTTATCAACACATCTTAGAAAGAAACCATCTAAACCTTTCTTGAAAAGAGTATTATCCTGTATTACATACTTGATGGCTCTCAATTTAACCTACCTTTTCTCCTTGGCACTCAAATGTCTTGGATATTATCTATAGGTCATAAATTAATAAATATTTTAGTATCATTCATCAACAAATTCAATGAAGACCACTAATGGCATATATTTAGATTCTTCTTTATTAACCTCTTCCATTGTAACTTTCCTCTAATTATCTGCCTCCTCTACAATTAATTAGCATAAACCTCCACCTATGACTAGGTTTGTTGGATTTATTTTTAATTTTTTCTCCTATTCCTTAGCAATATATACACCATTTTTTTATCCAATTTATTATTGTGTTAAGATAGACATGACAACTATGTTAGGAACCATCACTATGGTGTGAGAATTCAAGATGTAGTATATGAAATGCTTCATAGCTTTGATTATGGCATAGGCATGTTATTCAAATACAATTTTTTTTGAGTTCAAGATATTTAAAAATGAAAAAAAATAAAATATATCTAGGATTGTATACCCTCTTCATTCTTTTGCACCAAAATCATTGATAGTGTATATTCAAAAGAGTGGTGATAAACAATGATTTTTTTATTAAATTTTAGACACACTAGCATAGGAGTGTTAGTGATAACATTTTTTATTTCATAAAAATATTTTTCATCATCATTTATTAATTTTAAATACACCTTACCTCGCATAATCTAAGTGATGGGTTTGATAAGTTTTGTAAAATCAAGTACAAATCTTCACAAGAAATTTACCTTAACAAATAAAGAATATGTTTCAGGCTCATTGGTAGGAAAAAATAGATATTGATTTACCTTCACCATTTTAGTATCAATTTTGATTCTTTAATTTAAAATTATATGGCCCAAAATATTCACTTTAGTGATTTCAAATAAGGTCTTCTTAGGATTTAATGAGACACCATGAACTTCACTGATCTATGAGGATCTAGGCCACTAGATCTTATTATAGTTTATCATTGTCACATATACAACCTCATACTAATGACATCAACATATGTATGGGGTTAAACACCTACATGCCAATTTTAAATATCAAGATCAACTCCTAGGTTACTTCATAGCTCTTAAAATTTTATTAATGTGGACCACAACTCATCATTACTAGCAGTTAGTCACATCATAGCATTCATTAGTTATGAAGTGGTTGTTTCCAACTATTGTAATGGTTAAACTCATGCTTCATATCCCTCAATTTTATATTAATGTACACTTCCATTATTTTAGTAATTTATAAGAAGATACATGAATTTATGGAGTACATAAACACCACACATATGATCTCTTAGATATTTTATAAGAACTTGACATGATACAACTTTGTTATTATAGTTATTCATTAGTTGTCCATAGTATTGTTTTGTTTCCTTGTTCTTTAATGAATTTCACATTCATATTTTCTATCATTTGTAATTTAATTCTATTTATAACCCTATTAAATATGTTTAAGTAGATTGTCCACTAGGGTTCTTCCTCGGCCCTATATCAATGGTATCTGAGCATACACACTTCATATCATTTATGAGTAGTATCATGGTGTATGTGAAATTCATATCTATTTGTATAAAAAATCATATGAGCTTTGATTATATGAAGTTAGGTCTTGATACCCATAACCCTTCATCATACCTTCCTTCATGTCCTCAAATTAGAGATAAATATTTGGTGCTACCAACTTCAGAATTATTCTAAAAAATGATAGAGGATGCATTGTAAAGATAATGGAAAGATTAGGAAAAAGGTCATGCATGTAAATAAGCAAGTATCATTTATCATTTCTCTCTACTTATTAATCAATGAACTCCTCCCAACACCTTTCATTCACGTCGGTCATTTGGTGGTTGAATGCCATATATGGTACAAGTCAATCTAGACATCCCTATGTTTGAAGGCAAAATATATGCATATGAACTACATAAATGGCTTAACCTAAAGTGTTCATATTACATGGTTAATTAATTCTTTTACCGAGAAAAGATTACATTTGATATTTTTAAAATTTCTTTTTCCATAAAGAAATGGTGGGAAAACTATTGCACTTCACATAAAAAATTGTGAAGATGAAGTTAATTTAGACACATCTATAAATACATGGAAGGGTCTTGTAGAAGCACTCAAAGAAATATATTATCTTATTGTCAACTATGATGACTAGTACATCAAGTTATCTAGGTTGTGCCAAGGAAAATAACAACATGTGCAATAATACACAAATACCTTTCATACTTTGGTGTCCAAACTTGGGATTTAGGATTTAGAACAAAACCTTATTTTGAGGTATAGGTTAGGATTAAGACGACATATATAGTTAGATATGGATTTATTACATATCTCTTCAATTTGAGAAGCCTATAGATTTTCTTGCAAATTTGAAGTAAAGGCTAAGGCTAAGACTAAGATATAAAATTCTAAGTCTTAGACCAAGAACCCATCTAAATCTTCCAACCAAAATTACAAACTATGGAATAGATCCAAGTGGCCTCCATAGAAGAAGCAAAAATCATCAAATGAATAGAATAATTAGTCTAAGATTGGCAAGTGGTGTTTAGTTCACAACTCTAGGAGTGATTCTAATGAGTAGTTATGTGCTAGGAAGATTCTACTTACTCAGCTTGAGGCAACATGTGTAAACACTAAAACATTGTAAAAGGGTAAAAAAATAATGGAATTTGAACTTAATGCTATGGTGGGAACCAAAAATATATCTACTACCCTTACAAAAATAGAGGAAGTAAAAATATTTTTTCATTATGAAATATGTATCAAGATCAACCAATACACTTCATCATTGATAATGGAAGTCAAAATAAAATGATTTCCGCTAAAGTAGTTATTAAATTTAACTTTCCACTGACACCTCACCTTAAACCCTACTCTATTAGATGATTTAGTGTAGGATATGAGAAACATGTCACTTAACAATGTTAATTGGTTTACAACATCAAGCCTTTCTAGGATATTATCCTTTATGACATCATTTTTCATTAAAGGTAAGTGATGTCTTACTTGTTCAACCATATATTTACCATCAACATGTAGTTTATAAGGAAAATCATAGAAAAAATATCATTGATGCTAGTGATAAGAGATATTGTTGACCAAATTTGACTTTTAGGTTAAATCTAGACCCCTATAGGTAAAAAACTTGGTTTTTTAGATGTTTACGGATCTAAATATTTATCATAGGATATATCATAGTTCATTTGATGTTATATAACACATTTTTAGCCTTAGCCATGGTCTAATAGGTTTATTTATCATTTTGAGTCATTTGGTGGGATTTTAAGGGACATAAATGCAAGTGACACAGTTCCTAAGGTTCCCAAGTGTCCTTTTTTCCCCTTAAAATGTCAATAAGGTCATATTCCCTATCAAGGATGTTAATTGCATCAAACTATTTTAGTTGTCTAGCTGAAATTCAAGAAACCAACTGAAAAAGGGAGCATTTGGCACTTGTACATCCCATGGGGAAGCATGTCATGTGGAAGAAGATCATGTAATTACTATTCATCTTCCTCACACTAATATAAACATTTTATTTTCTCTATAAGTTTCATTTTTAAGCCAAAACCATATTGCTTCTATTTTGCATTTCTAGACATACAGAAGTGACCATCAAGTTTGTACTTGGTATGGATAGCTAAAGAGCTTTCAGATAATATTTTTTTGGGAGGTGATTTTAAAATCATATACCTTCATTTACATATCAAGAGTGCAAGGATTGATCAATTTCGGTTTATGAACTATCCTCATGAGGTTGATTGTACTTTTCTACTAGTTATTTCATGCACCCTTTAGGTTTTTCTACATTTTGGTCAAATTTGTATGAGCCAATTCACGATGTTAACTATAGAGGATGTTGGATACCTTATCAAATAATCTCCATACTTATTTTCATGTTTCATAGTGTTTTAATGAGCAAGTTAGTCCATGTTAAAAGAAAAGTGCCACCATGTGCAATCTCAATCAAAATTATCCTTATTTGTAGAATGTTGGTTTCCTGTAGAGATCTCATGTAGTTGGAATATGGTGTATCACAAGTCTAAAGGCCATATATTTCACCTCCTTCAATTTTTTGTTTAACCATATCATCCTTAGGCCAAATTTCCATCTCGTCATTCTCTATTGTCAACTCTTCACTCCTCCCCACTTGTAGTCACCTATAAAGCTTTTTTAGCTTGTTCATGGAGTTGTAATCATGGTATTTTAGTTTTTTAAAACCATTAGGAACTGAAGATATTTATTTTGATTGTTAAGGAAGAGATAAGTGTGGTTACAAGTTCACTCATCACACCAACCAGTCCTTTTAGAGACCCATGCCTGCTTTATTCCAAATGTGTGCAAAAGACTTTCACATTGGAATAGTGTTATGGATCTATTTTAAATTCCTCCTTGATAAAAATAATGTATTTTAAAGGTTTGACTTTGAGTTTGACTTGTTTTGAGGCCATTCATCAACCTATTGTTGTTCCATTCCACACTCACTACCTATATATAGCCAATAATCACCTTTAGGAGCCTTTGTTGACATCATATTGGGTTTAAGATCTTAGTGAAGAGGTTTCAATCCTCTTGAGACATTAAGAATACATTTGGAGTGTTTATAATGGCTCACAATTCATGAAAGGTTCAAAGCATGTATGGTGTTCACATTCTCCCTTACTACCTATGTATACTGATGACCACCTATAAGTGGTACCTCAGAACTTTGGACACCTTGAAAAATAATATTTATAGCATTATAGGGTCCTTATTCAAATTATACAATGTATAATATCCAAAGGTAGACCTATTTGAAACACCATGTAGACAAAAGGAGGTGTAATCATGTTGAAGAGACAAGAGACTAAATTCTAGGAAAGTTTCCCCAAAATGTGAAAATAGAGGTCTAGAGGGGGTTTTTGTAGACCTCTTATGACATGTTTTCTAAGGTTTTAAAGGCATATAAAGAGGTTAATATTGTGGCCTCTAGCATATACAATACCTCTGCCAAATATGGGTGTCAGAAGATAAGTGGAAATAGGTTTTTTAGGGTCTCAAAGTTGCCTTAAAAAACACTGAAACCTTGCTTCCTTATCTATAAGTTTTGAGGTGTGAGTGAGAATTGACATTTCAAGAGAAAACAAAGCAGTATCTCATAGTTAGAATGACCCTATTGATTTAATAATGTGCAAATGGGAATGGGAATCATCAACATGATATTGGAATGTAGTATTTCAATCCTCATGGACACCTATAGGTGTCCAATGGAAAAAAGTGAACCTACAGTTGAGTATGGAGACAAAGTTGTAATATTGGTGCCTTAGTGGTGTTTTATCCCATTCAAGGTAAACCCAAGCATTATCAAGTTTCAGGTGATTACCAAGCTTCAAATAATGTTTTCCAACAAAATAACTCAAGTCCAAAGAGCTAATGTGTACCTATACCAATCAATAGGCAGAGTATCTTAGTCAAACTAGTGACCCAAACTTGATGCCAAAAGTGGTGTTTTAATAATTTCAAAGTTGATTACTAATTCAAACATACATTGTGTGACCTATAGGGATTTAATTAGTTCCTCTAAACACCATGAACAAGCTCAATTGAGGATCATGTGTACCTACAGTAGTCAAAAGGTAGAGTATCTCAATCAACAAGTAGAGAGAACTTAGTTTGATGATTTAAAGTGCATAGGAAGGGGAAAATAATGGTTAACATGATGAAATATATTTTTAATACCTCCATGAATATCATTATCACTTATATGAACTCTTATAATTATGAAATTAACTTACCCAAACCTCTTATAGCCATGAATTCACCTATAGCATCCATTTTTCAATCTTGGGTATGATTGAGGTTAGAGAGATAAACTTGCTTACCCACTTTTCCTATTGCCCAAAAGTTGTAGTTCATACAGGGGAGCTAGGAAACCCATGTTGCTCAATGGGTAGAAATGAAGAGTATAAGAGATAAGAGTTATTTTAGGTGAATTTAAAGATTAATTATCATTAATTTCATATGAGTAACATGTTTGGAAATCCTAATAGTCTTGGGTTTATCCTTGAGGAGTCATTCTTGGGAAGAAGGAAAAAATGTAGGAAAATAGTCTTTTTAGATGCCTTTTTGGGGCATTTTGAGTTGGTTAGGTGCCTAAATGAGTAAATTAAACTAATAAATTTAATAAATATTATAATTATGACATAATATAACTCTTAAAATATTCACTTTTCCTTTTTAATAGGGATATAACTCATTGTTTTGTCTCAGAGGTCAGCCAGTCAATAAAAATTAGGGTTTGGCAAAACACGCAAGTGAAGCCAAAAGGGATAAATAACTTGATGGAAATATTGGGAAATTTAAAGAAACATATTTTGAGGTGTATTAAAGGTAAATATATTCTAATAATCACTATTTTAGGCTCAAACCTCTCAATATGACCAAAATACCCTTGCACATAGTCTAACTAGATAAGCTTTCACTAAGCCTAGTTGGTGAATGAGAGAAAAGGATGAAGAGGATTGATTGGGAGGTTATGTGATGGTTTTTAAAGATTTAATAAAGAATTAAAAATCATGATATACCATCACAATCATGATATATCATTTCAAGTAGCTCAAACTAGCAGGGTGCATGCTAAGCCTATTAGGCCTTGAAGGGACCTATAACCAATTGGGGGTCTAACCTCATTTCTAGCTCTTGATGGGATATATTGATCATTATGACATGTTAAGGAGATGTAATTATACATTTATAAGCTATTATTATGCAAATATACCTATGGGAAATATAATTTTAACTTAGATATAGTCCAAGCATGCAAGAAAGCTAGAAATAAGCTCGATGGGGTGATTTCAAGTGCTCATATCTCCTCTGAAACTATGCATGGATACCAAAGGGATTTTTAGGGTTTATTATGGTTCCTTAAAATCAGTTTTGTGTAATTTTTTTCAAATTACAACATAATATATTTATGAAAAAATCTTAAGACTAAAAACTACCTAAAACCCTACTAAACCCTTAGTCAAAATCTGATAGAGAAAACAAGCTTGGAGAGCTATCCAAATGACATATTTTGACCATGAAAGTAATTTTAAATTTTAAAGGACTCACTTAGTATCCCTCCCGTACTTTTTATTTTTATTAATTATATAGATAGGGTGAAAAATAAGGTATTTTTGACCATTTTATGTGTTTTACAGGTTCTAAAAGAGGTCTAAAGATGCAATCAAGTTTGGGAGGAAGATATAGACTAAATATAACTTCCTATAGCCATATAATTATTTTAAATAACTTATAAGTGTTCAAAAAATAGCTTTCATCTCAACCAGTCAAAACTGGCATAGTGAGCACAACGGTGAGAAGGGTGAAAACTCTAAGTGTGAACCTTTTTAAGGTGTACCTAAGAAATATAAGGTTGTGAAGAGTAATAAAAGTGTCATTAACTACCTCCCATTTATTTTCATTTAAAAATTAAGCCAATTTTGAATCCAATTGTGATGGGTGACTAAAAGAGGAGTTTTTAGACTGTAGGCAAGGATGGCTTCCTTCCAAGAGTTTTTAGATGAGAGGACTACAACCAATGCAAGTACAGGCATGTCTAAAATCATTACCTCTCATTCTAATCATCATACCTATTCATAGTTAGTTTTGGGATGTTCAAATAGGTTCAAATCATGAAGGCAATTTTTTGAGCTAAGACAAGGCATTTCATAAATTTCATAGCTTGTATAGACACTTGGACTTCTTGACATTGTGTGGTTCATTTCACACCTCTTTATCATGTAAATTCAACCTATTTTCTTAGATTTATAGGTGTCTAAGTGACCTTTGGACTTCCCTTGTCTCTCCCCTCTTCCAAATGCTATAAATATTAACTCTTTTGGCTCTTTTTGGTAGATTTGAAATGAATGGTCAAAAAGAGGGTTTGAATCTACTAAATTCCTCTACATTAGAAAATATCATGACTTTATACAACCTCTTCACATGATAAGATGGTATTTATCTACAAAATAAATAAATGTTGCAGAGACATAAGGTTGCTTAATATCAAAGTGCATGCAAAGGAGGAATTGGCACTCTTGACGAGGTTTACCATAACATCAAATTCATTAAGTACTTATATTTTCTACACATAATTCTTCGAGGTGTTGGTAATGGTGGAATTTTTTGAGAGTGTGTTTCAAAAATTACTTTCATTGTTCAGAGGTGGGATGACATTTTCTTCATTATATATTTCCATAAAAAAAAATTGATGGTTAATTTCATCATTATTTGTTTCTATTAAATTTTCTTAATTCATGGGGGTGAAGCATCATACATAGACTCATCATCAACAAAATAAAAAACATGGAACATTGAATGTAAATTCCAACATTATCTAATTCCCTCCATTGGTTGATGGCAAAAACTTGGCCAATTTTGTACTTGAATGTCTATTGAAGTAATAAAAAAAGTGAATTTTCCTACTTATATGTTGTACAATTGAGTGTTGTTGTAGTCTTGTTAGTCTTTTCTAGTAGAAGATGATATTTTCTAGCATGTTATCCCTGATTGTTCACCAAATGTGTAGAAGATTAATTGTTACAGGTCTTTATTAGTGTTTTATTTAAAGTGTATAGGTGTTTTATAAGTGGTTCATAATTGTATTCTCTAAAGAAATCATTCATTACCCTCCTAAGTATCAAAATACCTTTTGAACCTAACATATGAAACATTGATGTAACAATTTATCTTGTGTTGTGATTTTTATATGAAGAAGGCTTTTGTTTTGCTCTAAGTAGTATAATTTTAGTCAATAGGAGGAAATTAAATATTGGTTCATCACCTTTTAGTTTTCTTAGTTTGTCTTCTTACTCCTTTTCATACCAAGTCGATAAATAGAAGAGTGTTTCAAAGAGTGCATCAAGGGAACAAACCCTTCTAGAGATTCATCTCATCAAATTATTACCCAAAGTAAGTGATATGTTTCCATTTTGCCACGTAGATGAGGAGAGATAAACATCTCCTCAAGGGGTACAAATCCAAGTGACAACAATTTTTGGCATGCCTGATGGGATTCTAAGTCTTAGAAGATTGTCTAGGATTGGTGTTGGTCTTGGCATATTTGTAGCTACAAGAACATCTGCATTCAGTACCTGTTGACTCAAGTAAGTTTTTAACTCTATGGTTATTGATCATTCCTAAATTTCCATGCCAAAGGTGACCACTAGGTCTGATGCTAAAGGTATACCTTTTGATTTTGTGCAATTACCTTTTTATTCTATCAAGAGATTCATATTTGTGAACATTCATCCTTATTCAAGGGAGTTGGTGTTTAATAAGTCTAATTTCATACTTAGCTCAACCCCTAATACACATAAGATACATTTTAATATGGCTAGGACTTTTCATTTTGTAGCTTTCACTGGATCATCTCTTTTGAATCTTGCTCAATATAACCAAATTCCTAGAGCAACCCTTACAAGTGTTCCATATTTTAGTGGAGAGGGTCCTACCACTTCCATTGATCATATTAGGAACATGGAAAACTTTTTCAATGTCTATAATATCACTCAAGAGAATGTATCCATTAGGTTATTTCCATTGTCTTTCAAAAGGAAAACTTTAGATTGGTATGGGACTCTACCTAAAAATTCCATTGCTTCATGGGATGAACTAGGAGATTTATTGTCTAAGAGGTTTGGAGAGAAATGTGATTATCTATCACTAGTTGATAAATCTACCACTATCAAGAGGGCTCCTCAAGAGCTTATGCAAGATTTTAACACTAGATTTTTAAAAACATGGGATAGGATCCCAGCCCTTATGAGACCTACTCCAAATTATGACTTCTTATACTATCTAAAAGAATTAAATAGTGATGTAGCCATGATGATTCAATCCATGGGTGGGAATACACTATTTTCTACCTATGAGATAGTTATTAGTGTTGAGAATTTTCTTGCTTAAATAGGGAAGATTTCTCCTAGACCACCAATTCCATTGTTCCCTAATTTGTAACCTCCTAGTCAAGTTGCATTACCTACCTTGGCTCTTTTTCCTAATAGTCAATAAAAGTCTACCCTTGCCCCTACAAATGAGATTCATGAAGTCAATATTTTTCTTCAAAGTGTTACTAATGAATTGGTTTCTCTTAAAATGAAACAAGCTCAAAGTTATAGGCCTTACCAATCCTATAATCAGTTTGGTCAAGCAAATAGGCCTCCTCTTCAAGGTAATGCTCAAGGACAAGGTCAAATAACTCAATTTAGACCTTAACAAAGTTAAAATCCTAATGCCCCATCATCTTCTAAAGCTCTTTTTCCCACTCAAAATAACTTTGTTCAGGAAAAACCATGCTATCCTTCCTATGACCAAATTAAAGACCAAGTTGCATATGCCAATGAAATTCATAATCAAGCTGTGACAATGCAAGGTATTCAAACACCTCATGTTTCCAATTTTGAGGTGCCAATGTAAAATGTAATGAAAAGTGGAATGGAAAATGGAAAAACATAATATGATTCTACTCTTATCAATCATTCGGGAAATTCAAGTAATGTGAATGTTAGTGAATCCTCTAACACTAGGTCTAAGAAGAGGGTTTTTGAAGAGACACAAGGGGGTAATCAAGGAATTGTTTTGACTCCTAAATCATCTCTAATGGTAAGTGGGTATAAATCATCTCCTAAGGTGCAATAGAATTTTTAGAATGCAAGGTCAGCTCCTACACATCCACCTTCACAACCTCCACCATAAGGTACTAGTGCTTCCAAAGAGCCTCTTAAGGTGATAAATGCTTCCATCAATGTTTTGGATCATATGAATAATTTACACATGAATATTTCATTATGGGATTCATTGACAATACTAGGACAAAAAGATATGTTTCAAAAGGAATTGCAAGGTCTAGGTAAGTAAGTTGGATCATTTAGGACTGAATATATTGTCTTAGTGAATGGAACTTAGCCCATTGATGGACAAGTGAAGAAAAATGATAATACTCCTACTTTTCATATATCCTTGATCATTGGTGATTTCCTATTTCACAAATATATTATAGATAGTGAGGCTAGTACTTTAGTTATGCCCAATTCAATAACAAATAAACTAGCCTCAAGTATGAACCAATGGCTAAATGAGTCCTACAATTGGATGGATTACCAACAAAGACTTTGGGAATAGTCAAGGATTTGAATTTTATTTTACATGTGTGTCCTACTTTTTTTATCCCTCATGATGTGGTTGTGGCATATTTACCCCCACACTTTGCTCTTTGTTTTTAAAAAGAGTTTACAATTAAGATAGGTGGAAACTTGGTAACCAATTGGTCCTATATGGTTTTTAGGACAAAGTATGGTACTAAAGTGAATATTGAATCAGATCCTATTCATAAAAATCATCTATATACTTACATTCCTAAGGTTATAAATGTCAACTATGTTATTCTTGATGAGGAGGAACTTCACATTGATCAATCCCCAACTTTTTCTCTTGAAGGAGTTTCTGATTTATATCTAGATGAATGGGGAGATGAGAATTAGGATCATGATCCTTAAAATTTAATAGAGGAGGATGGTATTGGAGTGTATTTCATTCATGAGAATGACTCTTTCATGCCAATCTTGATGAAGCTAAGTGAAAATATGGATGGTTTATGGTAGCTATTCTTTGATAAATCTAGAAGTAAGGTTAGATCAGGTGGTGAAGCAATGTTGGTTTCTCTATCAAAGTAAAGGTACTACTCTACTTTCATATTTCACTTTAATTTTACTTGTAATATGGTATAATATGAGGCCCTCATTCATGGTCTTGACTGGGATAGGAAAAGAGGTATGAAAGAATTACAAGTGTATGGGGATAGTGAGTTGATTGTGAATCAAGTAAGAGGCCAAAATGTGACTAAGAACTCTTTGCTTAATTCCTATAAGCATAGAGTGTGAGATCTTATAGAATATTTCCAAGCCTTCAACATCCAATCTATCCCAAGAGAAGACAACAAGCATGTTGATAGGTTGGCAGCAATCGAATCTCAGTTTGATGTTCCAAAGGGGATAAGAGAGGACAAGAACTAGCCTTATCTCAAGGTGATTATAAGGCCCTCTATACCTGATAATGTTACTAATTGGAAAGTGTTTAATAGTGACCAACAAATATCTATTTTTATATGAGAGGAGGCTGACTTTTCTTCCAAGAATCAGTCTAAACTATAGTAGCAATATGGAGGGTAGATTATACAATTGAAGACAAACAAGCTCCATAAAGGCTTAGTCACACTTGAGAGTATATTCAATGATGATAATCAATTGAATAAAGATAATCTAAGCATGTATACTAAGAAAAAAAACTATGAGAGAGTACAAATCTTCAAAGATAAGTTACTTGCTCTTGGGAAGGTATGTACTAGTGAAGAGAAACATGCTTTCATTGAGTTATGCAAGGAAATTTTTTGATGTCTTTGCATGGGAATATAGTGATTTAAGGGGGTTTGATCCAAACTTATCTCAACATACCATATATCTAGATGAAAATTCTAAGCCTATCAAGCAAATGAAAATGCAAATCAATCCTAAGATTGATCCTCTCATGACAAAGGAGCTTACAAAGTTGATTGAATCTAAGATCATTTTTCCTATTAAGCATTCATCTTGGTTAGAAAAATTAGTCCTGGTAAGGAAGAAGAATGGGTAAATCAGGTTATGTGTTGATTTTAAGGACTTTAATAGGGTTTCCTTGAATTTTCATTATCCTCTTCCTTCCATGGAGCAAATTTTGCAAGATCTGGTAGGTAGTGAAAGGTTCTCACTTCTTGATGGATACTCAGGGTTTAATCAGATTTTGGTAAAGGAAACTAATCAATATAAGACAACCTTCACTACTAAATGGGGTATATATGATTATAGGAAAATTCCTTTTATTTTGTCTAATTTTGGATCTAAATTTCAACGTGCATTGGATATGTCTTTTCAAGGGATAATAAATGATATAGTGTTGGTGTATCTTGATGATATCATAGTCTTCTCCAAAGGTGTAAAGGATAATTTGAATCACCTTATGCATATTTTTTAGTAAGTGTAGAGAATTTTTAATCTCTCTCAATCTAAATCAGTGTGTGTTTTCTATCCATGAAGGCAAACTTTAGGGACACATAGTCTCAAAGAAAGGCCTATCCATAGATCCTGAAAGGGTGAGTGAAATCTTGGCATTAACTTTGCTCAAACATAAGAAAGGTTTGAAAAGTTTCTTTGGAAAAATAAATTTCATAAGGAGGTTTATCCCTCATTTTTATAATTTATTCAAGCCTCTAACCTCAATGTTAAAGAAAGATAAAGTGATCACTTGGACAAGGAGAAGGAAGGAAAGTTTTGAAAAGATCAAACAAGCTACTACTCAAGCTACAAATCTTACAAGTCCTAATTTCTCAAAGGATTTAAACTTGTATACCTTTGTAAATGAAGAGGTAATTTATACCATGCTCAATAAATCAAATGAAGAAAATTTGGAGCGGCCTATTTCCTTCTTTAATCAAGGATTGGAATGCTATGAGGTAAGATACAATTATGTCAAGAAGCAAGTAATTTTAGTTGTTAGAAGTTTAAATAAGTTTAGGAATATGTTGTATAACAATAAGAGTCACATATTGGTACCTCATCCTAGTTTCAAATACTTCCTTTTGAGAAAATATTTAAATTAAAAAAGGGCTGGTTGGATCACAAAAGTGATGTAATATGATGTAGAAATCAAGACAACCAAGTTAGTGAAAGGAAAGGGTTTATGTGAGCACCTTGTTTCAGATTTGAAACAAAAAAAAGAGGTTTTTTTATCACTTCATGATGATCCTATGAAAAATTCTCCTTCATCAATGAGGAGTTGGAAACAAGAAATGATCCATTTACTTCAAACCGGTGAGTGTCCACAAGGCCTAAATAGATCTAAAAGAAGGTACTTTAGATTACAATCTTTTACATTTGTACTTGATGATGGAGGTTGTTTAGGAAGTATTTCTCAAGTGTGTTATTGAGATGTGTTGAATCAAATTAGGTTGAGAAAATTTTACTTGAGTTTCATGATGGATTAGTTGGTGGTCACTTTGCTCCAAGAACCACAGTTTCTAGGATTATGAGAGCTAGATATTTTTGGCCTATTTTGTTTAAATACACCCATGCTTGGGTAAATAAATTTCAAAAATGTGATCTCTTTGATGTTAAACAAAAACTTGCATCCTTGTCTCTTTATCCGATACAAGTACACCAACCTTTTATGCAATGGGGTCTAGATTTCATAGCCCTAATTAACCCACCTTCTAGTGTTGGCCACAAGTGGGTGTTAACTGATATAGATTACTTTACAATATGGTTGGAGGTTGTATCTCCTAAGGAAGTAATTTAAATTTCAATTTTAGACTTCTATGAAGGCATAGTGACAAGGTTTAGGGATCCTTCAACAATAATTTTAGGCAATGCAATAGCTTTCTTTGGAATGAGGACAAGTGAATGGGATTTAAAACATGGAATTTATCTTAGTAATTCCCCCAACTATTATGCACAATGGACTGGACTATATGAGTCCATGAATAAGAATCTAATCAGGATCATAAAGAGGAAAATGGAGGAAAACCAAAGAACTTGGCATTCCAAGTTGAAGACAACTCTTTGGGTTGATATAACCACCCCCAAAAGACCCATTAGAAACTCACCATATACACTTGCTTATGGGAGAGAAACTAGACTACCTATTTGACTTGATTTACCAACCTTGGATGTCACTTACCAGCTAGAGTTGATGGAAAATGAAAGCATGGAGGTTAAATTGTGTGAGTTGATGGATCCTGAAGAAACAAAAGATCAAGCTATGCAAACTATGAGGGCTCATCAAGATCAAAAAAAGAGATACTTTGACAATAAATCCATGCCAATAGTATTCTAAAAGAGAGACAATGTTCTAAAGTTAGATGAAGATAGGGCTAAGCCTGGAAAACACATAAAGTTTGATACTTTATGGAGTGGCCCTTATGTTATTACCCAATGCAAGAAACATAATGCTTTATAACTCTCAAATTTGGATGGAGAGGATCTTCATATCATAGTTAATGGGATATATCTCAAAAAAATCTACTAAGGTTCTCTCTCTTTGTACATAGTTTTTTTTTCCCTTGTTTTCCATAAGTGTGTATGCACATGTGTGAGTCTTGTTTATGTCTTGCTTTGTCTTATGTTTTCTTGGTATGTTGTGGTTATTTATGTGTTTCTTAGGAAATTCATTTATATTTATATTCAATAAATCATTTAATACCTTGGCCCATGATAGGATAAGGCTATTGGTCCTTAGTGTAGTAGGTATGTTACCCTTATGAATCACCATTTTATTGACCAAATTTGACTTTTAGGTCAAACTTGGACCCCTATAGGTTAAAAAATTAGTTTTTTATATGTTTCAAGGTCCAAATATTTATCATAATATGAACTATATTTCATTTTATGTTATCTAATGTATTTTTAGCCATAGCCATGGTCTAATAAGTTTATTTATCATTTTGAGTCATTTAGTGAGCTTTTAAGGGTCATAAATGCAAGTAGCATGGTTACCAAGATGACAAGGTGTCATTTTTTCCCTTAAAATTTCAATAATTTCATATTACCTATCAAATATGTTAGTTACATCAGAATATTTTAGGTTGTCTAATTGAAATTCAAAAAACCAACTGAAAAAGGGAGCATTTGGCACTTCGATGACCTATGGGGAAGTGTGCCATGTGGGATAAGATCATGGAAGGAATATTAATATTATTCACACTCATCTCAATGTTTTATTTTCTTTGTAAGTTCAAATTTTAATCCAAAATCAGTTTGCTTCTTCTTTGTATTTCTAGACATATAAAAGTGACCATTAGGTTTGTATTTGGTATGTACAACTGAAGAGGTTTTAGAGAAAATTATTTTGTGAGGTGATATTACACTAAAAATCCTTAATTTCCATATAAATATTATAAGGATTGATCAATTTTTCTTTATGAACCATCCTCATGAAGTTGACTATACTTTTCTGCTAGTTATTTCATGCACCCTATAGGTTTTGCTCCATTTTGGTCAAATCCATATGAACCAATTGGTGATGTTGACTCTATAATATTTTTTATACCTTATTATATGATCTTAATACTTATTTTCATGTTTTATGATGTTTTTATGAGTAAGTTAGTCCATGTTGAAAGAAAAGTACCACCATGTGCAGTCTCAGTCAAAGTTCTTCTTATTTGTAGAATGTTGGTTTTCTATAGAGGTATAATGTAGTTGTAATATGGTGTATAAAAGTCTCAATTACATATATTTTACCTCTTTACATGTTTGGTTTCACCAAATCATGCTTTGGGTAAATTCCCATCTTGTCATTCTCCATTATCAACTCTTCACTCCTCCCCACTTGTAGTCACCTGTATAAGTTTATTTAGCTTGTTCATGGAGTTGTAATAAGGATATTTTAGTTTTTTTAAACCATTAGTAACTTAATATATTTCATTTTATGGTTAAGGAAGAGACAAGTGTGGTTACAAGTTCACTCATCATACCAACCAGTCATTCTAAAGACCCATGCCTGCTTTATTCTAGATGTGTGCAAGAGACCTTCACATTGGAATAGTGTTATGGAGATATTTTCAAGGCATCCTTGATAAAAATAATTTATTTTAAAGGTTTTATTTTTATTTTGAGTTGTCTTGAGGCCATTCATTAACCTATTGTTGCTCCATTCCACACTCATTACCTATATACAACCAATAATCACCTACATGAACCTTTACTGACATCATATTCGGTTGAAGATATTAGTGAAGAGGTTTCAAAACATTTTAAACATGAATAATACATTTGGAGTGTTGATAATGGCTCACAATTCATGAAATTTTAAAATCAAGTACATTATTCACATTCTCCCTTACTGCCTGTGTATACTGATGACCACTTATAGGTGGTACCTCATAACTTTGGAGACCTTAAAATGGGAGATTTATAAAATGATAGGGTCCCTCTTAAAATCCTACCATGTATAACATCCCAAGGCAGATAGACCTATTTGAAACATCATGTAAACAAAAGGAGGTGTAATCATGTTGAAGAGACAAGAGAGTGAACTCTGGGAAAGTTTCCCCAAAAAGTGAAAATAGAGGTCTAGGGGGTTTTTGTAGACCTCTTATAAAATGTCTTATAAAGTTTTCAAGTAATATAAATAGGTTAATCTTGTGTCCTATAGCATATATAATACCTCTACCAAATATGGGAGTCATAAGATAAGTGGAAAGAGGTTGTTTGGGCCTCAAAGTTGCCCTAAAAAACACTTAAACCCTACTTATCTATAGGTTTTGAGGTGAGTGACAATTGACATTTCAAGATAAAACTAGGAAGTCTCTCATATTTATACTGACCCTATTTATTTAATAATTTGAAAATTGGAATGGGTATCATCAGCATGATATTGGAATGTAGTATTTCAATCCTCATGGACACCTACAGGTGTCTTTTTATGGAAAATAGAGAACCTACAGTTGAGTTATAATCTTGGTGCCTTAGTGGTGTTTTATAAATTTAAGGTAAACCAAAACATGAAAAAGTGTCAGGGGATTACTAAGATTCAAGTAATGTCTCCCAACATCATAACCCAAGTCTAAAGAGCTAATGTGTACCTACAATAGTCAATAGGCAGAGTATCTTAGTCAAACCAATGACCTAAACTTGATGCCCAAAATGGTGTTTTAAGACTTTAAAATTTGATTTATAGTTCAAAAATACACTTTTTTACCTATATGGATTCAAATTATGCCCTCTAAACACAATGAACAAGCTCAATTAAAGCTTGTGTACCTACAATAGTCAAAAGGCAAAGTATCTCAGTCAACAAGCGGAGAGAACTTAGTTTGATGATTTCAAGTGCGTAGGAAGGGAAAAATCATGGTTAACATCATGAAATATCTTTTAAATACCTCCATTAATATCATTATCACTTCCATGAACTCTTGGAATGATGAAATGAACTTATCCAAACCTCTTACAACCATGAATTCATCTACAACAGTCATTTTACAGTCTTGGGTATGAATTGAGGTTAGAGAGATGAAATTACTTAGGAAGAGAGTGAGTGTTTGATAAAAAATCATAATGGTTTATGAATTATCAACAATATGTTTACACATACTCTAAAACCCCTTCAAATATGATCACCCACTCTTCCTATTGCCCAAAAGTTGCAGTCTGTACAAGTGAGCTAAGAGACCCATGTTGCTCAATGGGTAGAAATGAAGAGTCTAAGAGAGAAGATTTGTTTTAGGTGAATTTAAAAATTAATTATAATTACTTTGAGATGAGTAACATGTTTTTAAATCCTAATATTCTTGGATTTATCCTTGAGGATCTATTCTTGGGAAGAAGGAAAAAATGTAGGAAAACAATCTTTTTGGAGGCCTTTTTTGGGCATTTTGAATTGGTTAAGTACCTAAATGAGTGAATTAAAATAATAAAATTGGTAAAAAGTCTCATTATTACCTAATAAAACTCATAAAATATTTATTTTTCCTTTGGTAAGAGGGATATACCTCACTATTTTGTCTCAGAGGTTAGCTAGTCAAGAAAAATCGAGGTTTGGCAAAACAAGCAAATGAAGCTAAAAGGGCTAAAAACTTGATGGAAATCTTAGGAAAATAAAATAAACATATTTTAGGTTGTATTAAATTTAAATAGATGATAATAGTCGCTAATTTAGGCTTATACCTCTCAATATGACTAGAATACCATTTTACACAGTCCAACTAGACAAGCTTTCACTAGGCCTAGTTAGTGAATGAGAGAAAAAGATGAAGAGGAGTGATTGGGAGGTTATGTGATGGTTTTGAAAGATTTAATTAATCATTAAAAATAACTATATACCATTCCAATCATGAGACATAAGTTCAAGTAGCTCAAACTATCAAGGTGCATGCTAAGCCTATTAGGCCTTGAAGGGACCTAGAACCAATTGGGGGTCTAACCTCATTTATAGCTCTTAATGAGCTATAAAAATTATTGAGACATGTTAGGGAGATTTAATTAGACATTTATAAGCTATTTTTATTCAAATATACCTATGGTAAATATATTTTAACTCTGAGATATTCCAAGCATGCAAGAAAGGTAGAAACAAGCTCAACAGGGTATTTTCAAGTGCTCATATCTCCTCTGAAACTATGCATGGATACCAAAGGAGTTTGGAGGGGTTATTTATGTCCCTTAACATAAATTTTGTGGAATTTTATATTAATTCCAATGTCATATCTTTATGAACAAATATTAAGACTAAATTGCCTAAAACCTTACTAAACCCTTAATCAAGACTTGATGGAGAAAATAATCTTTGAGAGCTATCCAGATGACATAGTTTGACCATTAAAGTGATTTTAAATTGTAAAGGACTCAATTAGGTTCCCTCCCATACTTTTTATCTATATGGAATTGTATAGACAGGGTAAAAAATAAGGTATGTTTTAAAAGTTTATGTGTTTTATAAGAAGTCTAAAGATGAAATCAAGTTTGAGAGGAAGATATAGAATTAATATAACTCTAAATGTCCATATATTCTTTCAAATAACTCTAATTATTAAAATAATAGCTCTCATCTCAACCAGTCAAAACTGGCATAGTGAGCACAATGGTGAAAAGAGTGAAAACTCTAAGTGTGAGCCTTTTTAAGGTGTACCTGAGTATTTTGAGGCCATGGAGAGTATTTCCAAGTTTCATTCACTCCCTCCCATGTATTTTCATGAAAAATTGAAGCCAATGTTGAAGCCAAGTGTGAGGGGTGACTAAAGGAGAAGTTTTTTAGACTACATGTAGTGATGTCTTCCTTCTAAGATTTTCTAGATGAGTAGTACTACAACCAATGCATCAAGAGGCATGTCTAAAATCCTTCCTTCTCATTTCAATTATTAGACATATCACTAGTTAGTTTTGGGATGTTCAAATAAATCCAAATCATGAAGGCAGTTTTCTGAGCCAAGACAAGGAGTTTCATGCCACTTTTCATAAGTTTCATGACTTGTATGGACACTTGGACTTCTTGAAATTTCATAGTTTGTTTCACACCTCTTTTCTTAGCTTGACATGTGTCCAAGTGACATTTGCACTTCCCTTGTCTCACCCCTCTTCTAAATGCTATAAATATTGAATATTTTGGCTCTTTTTGGTAGCCTCCATTGGTTGATGGTGAAACCCTAGCCAATTTTGTATTTTGAAGAAATAAAACTAGTGAATTTTCCTACCTATATTTTATACAATTGAGTGTTATTGTAATCTTGTTGGTCTTGTCTAGTAGAAGATGATCTTTTCTAGCATGTTATCCTTGATTCTTTACCAAATGTGCAGAAGAGTAATTGTTATAGGTATTTGTTAGTGTTTTCTTTTAAGTTTATAGGTGTTTAGAAGTGGTTCATGACTGTATTCTCCCAAGGAATCATTCATTACCCTCTTAAGTATCAAAATACCTTATGAACCTGGCATGTGAAACATTGATGTAATAATTTGTCTTGTGTTGTGAGTTTTGTGTGAAGAAGGATTTGTTTGGATCTAACTAGTATAATTTCAGTCAATAGGAGGAAAATCAATATTGGTGCATCACCTTTTAGTTTTTTTAGTTTGTCTTCTTACCCCATTTCATATCAAGCTGATAAATAGGAGAATGTTTTAAAGAGTGCATCAAGGGAACTAGCCCTTCTAGAGATTCATCTCACCAAATTGTTAGCCACAGCAAGAGATATGTTTCAATTATGCCACTTGGATGAGGAGAGACATGCATCTCCTCAAGGGGTGAAAATTCAAGTGATAATAGATACCACACAACATAAGTAGTTATTAAGATATCAATCATTAGTGCCTATAGTGTAAGAAGCTTGTCATGGATCCCAAGGCCCATGAGGACTCCTAGTGGAAAAATTAATTTAGTGGATTTAAGAGGGTTATAAATGGAATTGAATTATAAATTAAAAATAATATGAAGGTGCAATGCATTAAAAATAAGGAAAGAAAAAAGGTTGTTCCATTCTCAAACATGAATAATTACTCAATTATACTTCATCATTGATAATGGAAGTTAGACTAACCTAATTTTTTATAAATTAGTTTTCAAATTGAACCTTCCATTGACACCTCATTGGTGCAGGATATGATAAATGTAACACTCAACTATCTTAATTGGTGTATAAAATCAACCCTTTTTAAGATACATTCCTTTGTGATGTTGATCCATTAGAGGTATTCAATGTTTTACTTGGTCAACCATATATTTACCATAGACATGAAGTCTATAAGGAAAATGCTATAAATTTTGTCATAAATGTTAATGATAAGAGATATCACTTACCAAAAGTAGTTTCTAAGCATCAAGTAGTCTAATAATCTCACCACATTTAGTAAAATATTTTTGATTTTTATGGTGAGATCTAAATGTAATAATATCATTGTGATGTTAATCTATACCACAATTAATCTAACAGTAGCATTATAGACGTCAAATTTGAACCATAAGTTATAATAATGTAAGGATCTCTTCTAGTCACAAAAGGAAGTTCCTACACATTATGTAGTGAAGAAAACTATTGAATTGATTCCTAGACTACCTCTACCTATTTCCTCTTTATATAATAGATCATTTATATAGAATGAGGATATAAAGAGGTAAATCCATGAGCTAATGGATAAAAGACATATGAGTCCCACCCAACTCATTGCCTTGCAAAAAAAAATCAAACCAAATAAAGATGAAACATGGAGGTTGTGCATCGATTATAAAGATCTCAATAATATCATAGTGAAGGACTACTACCTTGTTCCAAGGATTGAGGGCTTGATGAATGAGTGCCAAAATGAAAAACATTTCACCAAAATTAATTTTAAGTTTGTGTATCATCTAATTCCTGTTAAACATATAAATGTATGTAAGACATCCTTCAAGGCTAAAGAAGGTTTGTTTGAACAGTTAGTCATGCCATTTTACTTGACCGACACACCAACTACAATCATGTAGATGATAATTGAAATTATCAAGCCATTCACTAATTCATTTGTTGTAGTTCACTTTGATGACATCCTAATCTTTAACAAAACATAGGATGAACATTTGTATCCCTCATGATACAATAAAAAGTTTTGATTAAAAATAGATAAAAGTAATTTGGTGCAAGACATGTCAAACACGACATAATGAAATATGGAATGTTGCATAATATAAAGCCATGTAAAATATCTACATAGTACCACATTTTAATCACCAATTCATTGAATTGTAAAAATATCAATTTGCACCATTTACACTGGTTGCCTCCTTCACTTACATGGATTAGGAAATGGAAGAATTGAAAATTGTGACCTTGATAGTGTACTCCACTACATGATATTATCATAAAATCATCATATATATGGTTTTTTGTCTAAATTAAGCATTTAAAATTGAAATTTGTAATTAATAATCTGATTTAGGTGTGCAACATATGATTTTTGGGAATAGTGAGATGTGATTGCATCCAATTAAAGCACCATAAAATATTTGATTTGTTGGCCACTTATTTCCATATTTATACAATGCTAAGGGATTAAAATTTCAACACAAAAGTACACTTTTTTTTAACATTAAATTGGATGGGGGGATAGCCTACCTTGGTGGTATAATAGGGTTAATAATATAGAAATGACAATGCACAAGGGCGATAATCAGATCTATAACAGGCTAATTGGGTGCTAAACTTAGATATAAGTATACACTAAATTTATTATGTTGAGTATAGGTCAAATATCAAAAGTAAAACTAAGCTATCAATGAAAATAACAAAGAAGTAATATACTTAGATGGTTATGATTCTAACACAGTGCTAGATCTAGAACATACAAAAACCAATTTGGAAAGAGACTCTAGAATAGTCATCAGATTATATATATGATGCCTTTAGCACTCTAAACACTAACATCAGCTTGGGACAGTTATGTCAACACTATTATCTAGGTTTGACACAAGTGTCATGTAGAAAATACTTGCTATAAAAGGATGCAACCACATATATGCTTTTGGGTTTGACTTCATCTTCACTCTAGTGCATTTAGATATGGGTTGTGGACTGTCATTCCTCATAAATTTACAAAACTCTATCTCTTCATCTTCATTATGACCTTGGAAAAAAATGGCTTAATGGGCACATGGTGTCGATCTGACCCCAAAAACCATGTTTTTAGTGGGAACTAACTGCATATCTAATACTTTATAAGAGGGCCTCAAACTCATGTAGTTCTCTCCTATGTGTTGGCTTGTGTGTGAATCATACAATATGTGAAAAACAAGTACAATAGTGGCATAGCTTGTAACTTGGAAAATTGGGCTCTTGGGCTAATTTTTTAGTAATTCAGACCTGTAGATGTGTTATACTTATGACTAGTATGGAAATAGGGAAGCTTTATTCAATTAAATTATTGATGGAGTGCTTTAGATAAGTTGCCTTGGTCTCTTTGATTTTTTGCTAGATGAAGAATAAATGAGGGTTGATATTGTATTTATATAAATCCCTTTAGAGTAATAACTTACATTAAATAACAAATGTTGACCATTAGGATATGTTTCATTTGCAAAATAGATGACTCTAAGACACTAAACACTTGTGTCAGATCAGGACACTAACATCGATGCTAGTGTCCATCTCATACATTAGTGTCTAGAGAGTAGGAAAGTAGGTATAGGTTCAAAACTTGCAAAGATAGAAGATAAGTACATTTTAAGCATTTTGGACAAGATAGAAGAATTGGGTCATCAACATGAGATTGGTCAGAATAGAGATATAGGTCAAGGGGTATAATATAGAGTAGGTATAAGACTTACAAAAATGGGAAAGGTCTAGAACTTAGAGGAACAATAAAGGTCTAAGTTTACCAAGTATATCAGTCTAAGGTGTTAATAATCCATAAATATCATCTACATTTCCCCCCCTTTAACCAAATAATGAAATAGATGGTTTAAAGTAAAATAATGTGTACTTGGGTGTATATAACACACATTATCTTTATGTGTGCCCAAATTGAGTGTTTTACTAATGACTAACATGCATCTAAGAACATGTTACAATAGATAATAAATACATATAATCGAGGATTGAAAGTATCTGAGATAGATTGAAATTAAAAAATAAAGGTTTAGGAAATCATATATGTGTCAATGTAACCACCTTGCCTATTGGCAAGTTAATTTTAAAAATATGTATGATTATAAGGAACTAAAACTAAGATTAAGACAAATATAGATACATCTTTAAAGTGTATATATCCAAGTAGATAGATAGATATATAGAGAGATAGATTTGAAGGCACATGCCCCTAATCTTAGATCAAAAATGAGTTACCACCTGGTAGTTGAGATTATCTCAACCGTGCAACCCAATCATACTTATAATCTAGTGAGGTTGGATGATAAAATCAAATTCAACCTAAAAACTTGGAAAGTTTGAGTTATTTAATCACCTCAACCATACCAAAAATTGAACCAACTACTATAGTAGATTGGCTCAATAAAGTCTATAGGATATCATTATGAAAAAAGACAGTGATATGGTAATACTCCATTAAAGAGTTTTAGAATTTAAAACTGATTTGTATTTTGTAATATTAGGCACACATTACATAACATATGTACCTTAGATATGATTGATGCTGAAAATGTGTATAAAAATGATACCAATGCATATAATTCTACCATAACTATGAATCTGAATCATATAATTGTGTGTTTTAGCCAATTTGAAAAACTATGTAAGTGTAGAGAACATGCCTTTAAATCATGCCCCCACTATTTATGGAGAAATATAAAAACTAATATAAGTACCAATGTGGAGAAAATGTTTCCAAAACATACCCCTAATGTAATATGGAGATGTTGAATACTAAATAGGTGTGGAGAACATGCTTCCAAAGCATGCACCCAATGAATCTAAAAATTATGAATGTGTGGAATCTATGCCCATATGACATGCCTAAATTGAATGTAAAAAATATCGATGTGTGGAATCCATGCCCATATGACATGCCCCCACTAAATTTGAGAACTGATAGAAATACCAAATATTAAAATGAGTGTGGAAAACATACTTCCATAGCATGCCCCCACTGAATCTAAAAAATTATGCCAAGTGTGGAGAACATGCTTTTATGACATGCTCCACTAATATGCCCCCATTTAAGGTGAGGGAAATATAGGAAATGGTAGTTACCTCACCTCAGAAGGATAATACAACTTTATAATTTGTTAATGTAATCATGTAACATATAGAAGGAACATGTCTAGATAGATATATCATTGAAGTACATAGAAAAAATGTGATCACATGATGGCCTAATATGTATGATAAGGATCATGACAATGTCTAGATAGTAATAGTACAAGCTCAACAAGAGAATAAACACACACACAAGAGCACTCAAAATCAATTCAAAATACAATGGTCAAATGAGATCACAAATAAGAGGCATGTTTAAATACCATACAATTGAAGGGACATGACTTAGTCAAATATCTGTAAAAGTAATAATGACATATTCAAATGTCTATGCAACAAACAATGACATATGAAAATGTCAAAGTAATCAAACATAGGCATGGGAGCTATTGTTCCCAAAATCTGTCACTTGTTTTTGTGGACAACATGCTAATCATTTTGGTCCTGCAAGCCAAAACGCTCTCTTTTATTTCTTAAAAATGTTTTGAGCAGTTAAGTTTTTCAATTACTCAAGCCTTTTAAGCTAAGGAAATTACAGGTTCAACAAGCAGACTTTCTCAAACGGAAGTTCAAAATACTGAAGGCATTTCCTAAGTGTTTTAAGGATGGTTCAATTTCGAGGTTTAATCAAAAGACTTAATGACAGGGTTCACAAAATTAGAATGAACCATTAAACCCCACCTCCAAAAGGTTCAAAGGTTCAATGAGTTTAACAAACTTAAATAATAAAAGGATCCAAAGAGTTAGAATGAACCATTGAACCATTGGACCCCACCTTCAAAAATTTCAAAGGTTCAACGAGTTCAAAGAGTTCAAAGTTCGAGCAGAAGCTTCAAGAAAATGGATGAAGTAGAATATTTCAGAAAATGGTTCAACCAAAAAAGAAAACTAAGTGAGCGTGGCCCTTTACAAAACATTGAAATGTCAAACCATCAAACTATTGAACCATTGAACCAAAAGAGTTCATTTCAAGGTTCAAAGTGGTTCAAGAAACTGGTGATGTCCCCGTGGATGTCAAATTTAGGGTGATAGAATAAATATTGATTTTCAAAAGAGCACAACCCTGAGAACAAACTCAGTGACCAGCCAAGAAAGGAGTCAAAGGAGCCAGCTGAAAGTGAGAAGATAGCCCTGAGAGCTCAGATCACCAAGAAGAGACAAAATATAGAAAGGAACGAGGAAATGACTATAGAAAATCTAGAAATATCTACAAAGGAGTTATTCCAGTAGGTGGAAAATTCCACCAAGTGGACCTCAGAGAACACAAACATTCAATAGTGCACCCTATTTTTCTTCATTAAGTAAAGGTGAATGGACAACCGTGTAAGCATCATAAAGAAGACCAAGCAACCCATGCTTAGGAGAAGACATTTGAGATGATTTAGAATGCCAAATTTAAGGTTGATGACCTATTCCAGCATGGCCCCTTCATAGCATTCAAAACATTCAATGCAGCATGGGCCATTTCATGAAAACAAGCACCCAAGTCTTTCTGTAGATGTTATATATTGTAATCTCTCATTTTGTATAAGAGAGATCTCTCTATTATTAGAAGTGAAGCTTTGCACAAATTGAAAGGCATTCTTCAGAGTTTGAGCTCAGACTGTTAATCATATTTTTTTAAGTGAATGAGAAAGTAAGTGACCTTTCAGACTTTGTGTTGAAATAGCTTGTGTTATCTAGAAAATCATTCTTATATCTTTTTCCTAAATACAGTCTTGTCTATTTAATCAAATAAGTAGAACAAGTGGAAATAATTTAGAAGATGTCCTGAAGTCGATTGTGGGAGACTTTGTGCTACCATAATTTTTTTTAGTATGTGTTTTGTATAAAGGATATTGGAGATACTTTGAGTTCCCCTTATCCTTTGTAATCTTTCATTCTATTGTAGTTTTAGGTGGAGACTTTGGGCTACACTTCATTCTACGGTGTCTTTGTCCTAATTAGTAGGAGAAATAATGAAAGACTTTGTGCTTTTGTGGGTTTCTTGTGGATCCAGTTACTGCCTAGGAAGGATTCTTGTTGTTTGTTGAACGTCATTTATGAAAGAAGAGAAGTGCCTTCAATAATTACACCAAAATTCTCCTCTGTTATGTGAACATCATCTCTGAAAAAAAGGGATGGATGGTATGATTTCACCCTTGAGTCTATTTTTAGCTTATATATATATAGGGAACCTCCTCTTGTTGAGAGGAGAGATTTGTCTCATTCTGGCTGTGGCCAGCACATCCATTTTATCGTATAAATCTCTTTGTGTTGTGGTTGATATACCTATTTTTCCATTAGTTAGTTGATGATAAAATATTCACCCAATAGTTTTTGGTGACTCTACTAGGGAAGAACGAGTAGTTTGAAGAGAGCTCAAGGTATTGTTGACCCTGTATTTGAGTTGGTCCAACTAATAATTTTGATCTTTTTTCTTCACCATCTCACCTTCAGTGAACTAAGAGTTTTCCTCCTACAAATGTCAGACCTCCAATACCAGGTAAAGCTACTCTTTCCTCTGCTAGTAGAGATTTATTATCCCTCCTTTCACCTGTCATATCATGGCAGCTGTAGGCCCCTAGGGTAATACTTTTGGTCGTCTGAATCTAACCCCAACTTTACATGAGTTACCCCATAGTTCAAGGAAAAAATTTCTCAAGTTCCATGGTGATGGGAGAGTTCATCCTGATTAACATATCATAGCATTTTGCATAGCCTATGGTGTAATAGGCATTGAATATGAAGACATAATAGTCAGACTATTTGTGAAAACATTGTAAGGCACTATTATAGACTAGTTTTATCATCTGCAAGCATAAACAGTGACTGATTGGAACACTCTCAAGGCTAAATTTGAGGCTAGATTCAAACCTACAAAAGATGCACATGCCTTGTTAGCCCAGCTTACACAAATGAAGAAGGAGCCTCATGAACCTATGTGAGACTTCATTGCTAAATTTGACAAGCTGAGGAATAGGATTCATATAATTACTCAGTCAAGACTTAAAAATATTAAATGCTTCTTCATCAATTCTCAACTTCTTGAAGTGAGTTTCCTATTGAGGTGGGTTGGCCACATAGATCTTGCTGCAACTCAAATTTGGCCACTGAGATTGAAGATGATCTTATCTTGGCAGAAAAGATAAGAGATCCTAACAGAAATAAATCTTCTTCATCTTCTAAAAAATTTTCTACATGCACCACTGATCCTATGGTGTAAAAGCTAGCAAATGAATTGCTAGCTCTAAAAAAGCAAATGGTACAAGGGATGTCTACTCCTCTTTATTGGAATATACCAAAGAGGATGTTTCCCACCTAGTCATATCAGGGCATTTTGTCTAGGAATCAAGGGCAACCAAATCATCTTTCTCCCCCATAGGGGAAGCTTTCCATTGAAGCAACACCAACTAACTCAGCATTTAGTTATCATGAAGCTGAACATGATTTCTCTATCAAACCTGAGTTGGACCAAGAAGATGACATTAACCTCTTTATAGAAGGTGAAGAATAATTAGCTGGTGACTCTAACATTAGTTTCTTGAATTACCAGGATGGAGCTAGAAGTAAAGGAGAAGTGTTTGATGGATCATATGTTTTATTTATTAGGTCCCAAAACCAATCAACTCAACAAGTTGATAAAAGAAAAATAGGAGAATAATCTCAACCATTAATTTCAATTACTAAATGGGGGACTTCACTGCCTTTCTAATCAAAGAACCTGGTGATCAATAAAAAAGTAAGTACCTCAAACAATCCTACACCTTCTGCTTCAATTTCTCAGACCGGTACCACACCCAATAAAATCCAAAATGATGGACTTCTTTCCTCTATTTCTAGTTCATTTCATTCATTTGATATAATTGATCATACTAGGAAGACCAAGATCTAAATGTCTGAGTTTGAATATTTACAAGCCAACTCTTAGTAGCTGGATAGGTTAATTGAATGCATCAAGAACAAAACCATCCCTGCAAGACAAAATGTTTCAAAGGTAACCCATGATCTCTCAAATAAAACATCCACCTGAAACAATCTTGTCATTTCTCCTCTTGGGAAGACAGAACCTTTTTGTGTTTCCTTGCTGATAAATGGTCATAAGTTGAATAATTGCATAATAGATTCTGGCACCTCTGACAATGTGATGCCCACCAAGGTGGCAGAGTCTCTTGGGCTCATGCTAACTAAAAATTTTAGGATATATTTCTCTATGGAAAATAAATAAGTGCCACTTTTGGGATAGATTAAAGATGCTCAATTTACATTTACAGCCTTCCCAGATAAAAGAATTAAAATGACAATCTTGGTGGCTGATGTTCTAGCCTCCTATGGCATTCTGCTTAGGTAAAATTTTTGCAAGGATGTTGGTGGAGAGTTGAACATGAACCTGTCTAAGGTGAGGATCCTTGTCAAGGGCATCATGTAAATGTTGCTTCCTAAGAAGGAGTCAAAATACATTGTCACCTAAACATTAGCCCCTAAAGCTCAAATTTTGTTTGAATCTTCAGGCATAGATAATTACTTTTTGTCTACTGAAGATGTTTCTATTTTAGCAGATGAAAGTTTACTAGGTGACAATCCAAAAAAATTAGACAAAACATTATAAGAATTGGTAGAGTGTAGTACAGATGAAAGAGGATATTCCCTCCATAATAAATAAAAAATTGATAGAAGATCAGATTCTAATGACGTCTAGATTCTTAAATTTGATGACAGTAATTCTTCTACTGGTTCTAGATCTGGAGTTGTTTTGATATCTCCTCAAATAAATATTTTTGCCTACTCATACAAGTTGCAGTTCAGTAATACCAACAACACCACCGAGTACAAATCTTTGCCACTCAGATTAAAGGCTACTCAAGCTAAAGGCATCAAACTTCTTCATGCCTAGGGAGATGTTGAGATGGTGGTTTATCAGGTAAAAAATCTGTATCAAACTAAGAATGAAAGATTGTGACATTATCATAATTTAGTGTGGGACTATCTTGAAAGTTTTTATGCTTTTAGTATTTCTACCGTGCCCAAAGAATTCAACAATCGAGTAGATTCCTTGGTCATCTCTACAACTCTCATGGTTCCTCACTAAGATTTTAAAGAGCACAAGTACACTATTAAGCTAGCCTTTTGACCAAGTGTACCAAATAATGTTGACTATTAGTAGGTATTTAATGGTGACAACCAAATAATTTTTTTTTAGAATAGATGGACAGCTTTGAGAAGCTTCATTTTGAAGGCAGTGAATCTCCATCACAAGAATCAGCACCTGAAACAAATTTAAAAACTGATGAAGAGTTTCTCTAGCTCAAAGGAAATAAAATTCCTAAAGGATTAGTCTCTCTTGAGAAACTATTCAATAAGCATGATAGGTTTATCAAGAAGCAACAAATAGATTTAAAATCCCCCAAGGATTTTAATCAAATAAATTTAAGTATAGAAGATAATCCCAAAATGGTCAACAGTGGGAATTGTTGCACTCCTAATGAAAAACTCAAATTCATTACTCTGCTTCACCATTACATTGATGTTTTGGCATACTCTTATGATGATCTAAAATCTTTCAGTCCTAAAGAAATTTAGCATGAAATTCCTCTCAAGGTTGGGTCATTGCCTTACAAGCAGAAACAAAGGTAGTACAACCCCAGGATATCAGGCACTATTCTTTCTGAGATACAAAAAAATGTTGAATGCAAGAATTATTTTCTCAATCCATCATTCCACCTGGATTGCAAACATAGTCCCTATGAGAAAGAAGAATGAAAAAATTTGCTTGTGCATTGATTTCAAAAATATAGATCAGTCATCTTTAAAAGACAACTATCCCCTGCCCATCATGAATCAGCTACTATAAATAATGATTGGCGTAGATATGTATCAATGTTAGATATTTTTTTGGGATATAATCAAGTGGAAGTTGGTGAAGTAAACCAACACAAGACCACTTTCATGATACCTTGGGGCACCTTTGCATATTGCAGAATTGCTTTTATCTTGATTAATGCTGGCACCAACTTCTAAAGAGCAATGGATCTTACCTTCAAAAATGAAATGAGGAAGTTCATTGTGGTCTACCTTGATGACTTGACAATTTTTTTTAAACATCATCCTAATCATGTGCATCATCTACAACAAGTGCTAGAGTGATGTCAGAAAAATGGTATTTCTCTTAATCCCAAGAAGTCAATTTTTGGGGTTATAGAAGGTAAAATTCTCAATCACACTGTATCCTAAGAAGGCATAAAGATCGACCCAAAAATATTCAAATTTATCTAAAAGCTTGCTCTTCCTACCAGTAAGACTATAGTCCACTCTTTCTTCAGAAAGGTGAATTTTCTACGAAGGTTCATTCTTGAATTCATAGAAAAGACTCGCCGCATTGTCAACATGATAAAAGGTAAAGCTACTTTTAGCTAGACTAAAGAAGGTAAGTCATCATTTTAAGAAATCAAGGAAGCTATCATCCATGCCCCAATCCTAGTTTGTCATGATTACACTAAAGACTTTGTGATTTACAGCTATGCTTCTGAACAAACACTTTTAGCCATTTTGGTTTAGTAGAACAAAAAAGGTGTGGAGTCCCCCATATCTTTCATGAGTTGTTCTCTCAAAGCTCATGAGCTAAAATATTGAAATATGGAGAAGCATGCTTATGTTGTGGTTAAGGCAGTAAAATACTTCTATTTTTACATTCTGAACTCACACACTATTGCTCTGGTTCCTAATACAACAAGAAAGTCCATTCTAACTCAACAAGAGTTTGGAACTAAAAGGGGTAATTATATTGCTAAAATCCAAGAGTTTAATTTTGTTATCAAACTTATGAAGCTTGTGCAAGGAAGAGGTCTCTGTCAATTAATTTCTAATAACATACCAGAAGAAGCAGGGCATGAAGAAACTAAGGTTGAAGGCATGCCTATAGTTCTCTTTGTCACCACTACGAATGAGTGGTATTCTAATATTGCTCATTTTCTCACATATGGTGAGTGTCCTACCCACCTATCTCATAAATAAAAGAAGACTGTTAAGTTGAAAGCTGCTAACTTTGTCCTATGGGACAATGGTTTGTACAAGAGAAACCTTAAAGGGGCATTTCTTTATTGCATGGATAAAGTGCAACAAATCAAAATTTTAGAGTCTTTCTAAAATTTAACTTGTAGAGGACATTTTTCTACACCTATGATTGCCCATAAGATTCTGTGAGCTAGGTACTATTAGCCTACTCTATTTCAAGATTCATACGCTTGGGTGCATAAATGCGAGCTGTGTCAATAGTTTGTTGGGAAACCCAAGTTGGCTGCATTACCTCTCAAGCCTATGGTGATTGAAGAGCCTTTTCAGCAATGGGGAATTAATTTCATTAGCACTATAAACCTATTCTCAAGTGCTGGACATGACTATGTTCTCACAGCCATAGACTATTTTACCAAGTGGGTGGAAGCCATTCCAGTCAAGCATGCTACTTCAAAAGTGGTATGTAATTTCTTCAAAAAAAATATTATTTTTTAGTTTAGAGTCCTAACCAAGATTGTAATAGATAATGCAAGCTATTTTTCTTCTCATGAAGTTACCCAATTCTGCTAATATTATGGGATTATCCTCTCCCACTCTTCTAACTATTATCCGCAAGGAAATGGTCAAGCAAAATCAAGAAACAAGAATTTGGTAACTATTATCAGGAAGCTAGTAGATAACTATTAGAGAATCTAGCATAAAGCATTGCTTGACACTTTATGGGAAGACAAGATTACACCTAAAAGGGTTATAGGTATGTCACCATTTCAACTTCTGTATGGTTTAAATGTAGAGATACCAATCACCTTGGATTTATCAACATTAAAGTTCGCAAAGGAAGTAGAAGATTCAACTTTTGAAAGTTCCATCGACAAGAGGATCATGTGCTTGATTGAATTAAATGACCAATGAACTATGGTGGTGGATCGTATTGATGCACATCAAAGTCTGGTAAAGAAACTCTTTGACTAGAAAGCAAGAATTTATGGTTTTCAGATTAGAGATCAAGTCTTTTTGTGGGACAAGAGGATAGAACCAAAAGGAATGCATGTAAAATTGGATTCCTTATGGAGAGGTCCATTTTCCATTCATCGACTAAATGATGAAAATAGTTTCTTACTGAAATATCAAGACAGAATGCCATTTACATTGCCTCACAGTGGGTAGCATCTGAAGCACTTCAATCTTTGAAGTATCAGATAAGTCTAATTGTACATATGTATAGTCTTTCTTTGTTTTGTGTTGTTCATTTATTTTTAGCACCTTTCTTTTTTGGGTAGCATGACTCCATAGCCCAATAGCATAAATGAAGGCACTGAGATTGTAGATTCTACTCCCTTCGATTGCTTCAAATTTTGATCAATGGAAGTTCTCCAACTGGAGCCAGTTGTTGTTCTCAAAATCTATCACTTTTTTTTATGGACAACATGCTGATCATTTTGGTCTTGGAGACTAAAATGCTCTCTTTTCTTTCTCAAAAATGTTCTGAGCAGTTAAGTTTTTCAATTACTCAAGCCTTTTCAGCTAAGGAAATCATAGGTTCAATAGGTGGGCTTTCTCAAAGGGAAGTTCAAAATACTTAAGGCATTTTTTAAGTGTTTTAAGGATGGTTCAACGCTGAGGTTCAATCAAAAAACTTAACAGTGGGGTTCAAAGAATTAGAATGAACCATTGAACCATTGAACCCCACCTCTAAAAGGTTCAAAGGTTCAATGAGTTCAAAGGTTCAACGAGTTCAATAGACTTAAAGAATAAAAAAATTCAAAGAGTTAGAATGAACCATTGAACCTCACCTCTGAAAGGTTCAAAGGTTCAATGAGTTTAAAGGTTCAAAGAGTTCAAAGTTTGAGTAGAAGCTTTTAGAGAAGGGATGAAGTAGAAGATTATAGAAAATGGTTCAATCGAAGAAGAAAACTAATTAAATGTGGCCCTTTACAAAACATTGAAATGTTGAACCATTAAACCATTAAACCATTAAACCAAAAGAGTTCAAGGTTAAAAGTGGTTCAAGCGACCAGTGATGTTCTCATGAACATCAAATTTAGGGTGATGGAATAATTGTTGATTTTCAAAAGAGCGCAGACTTGAGAATAAACTCAGTGACTAGCCTAGAAAGGAGCTAAAAGAGCCAGCTGAAAGAGAGAAGATAGCCTTGAGAGCTCAGATCACCAGGAAGAGACAAAATGTAGTAAAAAAAGAGGGAAAGACTACAAAAAATCTAGAAATATCTATAAAAGAGTTATTCTAATAGGTGGAACAGTCCACCAAGTAGACCTCAAAAAACACAAACATTCAATGGTGCGGCCTATTTTTTTCATTAAGTAAAGGCGAATAGACAGCTGTGTAAGCATCATAAAGAATACCAGGCAACCCATGCTTAGGAGAAGACATTTGAGATGATTTAGAATGCCAAAGTTAAGGCCAATGACTGTTAGGAACTTGGAGTACAATTGATTACTTTTGTATAAGCAACTAAACATGAAATTGAACCAGAAGTAATAAGTAACTAGAAATACGAAACAACAAATAAGAGGAGATATGAGAAACAACCAATATCTATTAAACTCTTCCAGAATATAATGAAGAAATATCACTCTTCCCACACCTCTTGGGTGTACATTATTTCTCTCTCAAAATTTTTCTCTCTCTCTCTCAATAAATTACAATCAACTCAATAATCGAGTTATTATACCCTTCTCTTCAGCAAATCTTCTTGATCTTGCACCTTGCAGATCTAATTAATCTTGCTTACAACTTTAATACAATACATGCCCCATGGGTCTCTTAAATAGGATCCAAGGCAAACAATAATTAGAAAAGTGGACTCAAGACTAAAATTAGTCTTTACATGCAAACACTTTGTCCTCTTAAAATTAGACCAAATCTAATTCTAAAAATGCATGCAAATGCACACGCACACAGGTGACCGATGCCAGTCACTATCAGTCTGCATATGATTGACGTCAGTTGATCCCTGACTAATGTCAGTCAGTTATGATCCATGCCTAACCGATGTTGACAATACTGTCGATGCCGATTACTGGTTAAGCCTAGTAACCTCCACATCTGCTCACATGGTGAAGCTTTTAGCTCCACAACTCAATAATCTCCCACTTGGAGATAAACAGTTGCACCTGTACCTATACAGAAACATCTCTATCTTGTTTCTCTAGCTTGTTTCTCCCTCTTCAAGTTCAATCTTGAAGACCAATAAAAGTTGAATGAAGATTCAACTTCTCCTTTGTTATCGGCTTTGTTAACATATTTGCAGGGTTCTTATCCATATAGATCTTTTCTAGCTTCAACTGTCCATCCTCCAATATCTATCTAATGAAGTGGTACCTAAGCTATATATGTTTGGTTCTTGAATGAAAGGCTGAATTCTTTGCCAAATGAATTGCACTTTGACTATCATTGTACAAGCTGTAACTCTCTTGCTCCTTTCCCAACTCCTCCATGAACTGTGTCATCCATATCATTTCCTTGCTAGCCTCTATGACTGCAATGTATTCTGCCTCTGTAGTATATAGGGCAACAACCTTCTGCAACTTTGAAATCTAGCTAACCACCGTTCTACCAACAGTGACCACATATCTTGTGGTGTTTCTCCTGCCATCCAAGTCACCTGCCATATCTGAATCTACATACCCATGTAGAGAAATGTTTGACCCTCCATAGCATAAATACCTATTATTGGTTCCTCTCAGATATCTGAGAATCCACTAAACTACTTTGCAATGTTCCTTTCATGGATTGGCCATAAACTTGCTGACAACTCCCACTGCTTGGGCAATATTATGTCTAGTACATACCATAACATACATCAAGCTTCCAACTGCTGAAGCATATGGAACTTTGCTCATGTACTCAACCTCATCATGTGATTTAGGACACTATTTTTTTCTCAACTTGAAGTGTCTAGCCATAGGTGTGCATACCAGTTTTGCATCCTGCATATTAAACCTCTCCAACACCTTATTCACATAATCCTCTTGAGACAAAATCAAACTGTGATTTTTCCTATCTCTCTTAATACTCATGCCAAGGATTTTTTTTTCTACTCCTAAATCCTTCATGGCAAATGTGTGAGCTAATTTTACCTTTAGCTTAGTAATTTTTTGCATATGTGAACCTGTAACAAGTATATCATCCACATACAGTAATAAGATAATATAATTACCATTATATAATCTGGTAAAATAAACACAATGGTCAGATTAACATTTATTAAATCCATGCTCTATCATAAACCTATCAAACCTTAAATACCATTGTCTTGGAGCTTTCTTAAGACCATATAAGCTTTTCTTCAACCTGCACATAAGTTTCTCCTTACCTTTGACCTCAAAACCTTTCGGCTGATCCATATATATCTCTTCATCCAAATCTCCATGAAGAAATGTTGTCTTAACATCAAGCTGCTCAAGGTGCAAATCCTCAATAGCAACTAAAGACAATACAATCCGAATAGAAGTCATCTTTACTACAGGAGAAAATATTTCACCAAAGTCAATACCTAGTTTCTGTGCAAATCCCTTTACTACCAACCTGGCCTTATGTCTCATTTGTCCATTCTCTCCTTCCTTTAACCTATAAACCCATTTGTTTTTTAGTGCTTTTTTTTTGGCTGGCAACTCAACCAAATCCCACATTTAGTTCTTTTCTAAGGATAAATTTCTTCATTCATGCCATGCTCCCACTGTTTCCTGAATTCTACTTACATTGCCTCATCAAAACTTTTTGGTTCTCCACCATCAGTGAGCAACACATAGTATAAAGAAGGGGAATAATGAATTGGAGGTTTACTTACCCTTACAGTCCTCCTTATGGGCATTTGAGACTCATTGACAGCTTGCTATCTACCTAAATTCTCTGACAGTGATCGATCCCAGTCATCTCTCAGTCTATACCTGACTGATGTTGGTTTCACCTGACCGACATCGATCTCTGTTTGATCGATGTCAGTTCTTGCCTGATTGACGTCAGTTCCTACCTAACTGACGTTAGTTCCTATGTTTTCTTGTGAGTGATGATTTTTACCCATGAGCTCATTTTAGATCATAACCTCATCTAAATCAAGATTGCCCTGCTCAAAATTATTTAGCCTCTTGAGTTGATCACTGTACATCACCTTCTCATTGAAAACTACATCACAGCATCTAATAATTTTGTTAGTTTCTAAATTCTACAACTGAAATCTAAAATATCCAAAGCCATAACCAATGAAAGTGCACCGCATAGATTTAGCATCCAACTTCTTTCTATTTTCTTTATCAATGTACACAAAAGCTTCAGAACCAAAAACTCTAAGAAATGAAAGATCTACCTTTTTACCTCTCCACGCCTCTTTTATAATTCCACCATCTAGTGCAATAGAAGGTCCTCTGTTAATCAGGTAAACTGTAGTATCTACAGCTTCTACCCAAAACTGTAAGGGCAAACTAGCATGTAACCTCATACTCTGTGCACGCTCCATTATTGTTCTATTCATCCTTTCAGCAACTCCATTTTGTTAAGGTGTCCTTAGAACCATCCTTTCCCTACGTATTCCACTCATAGAATAGTAGCTGTTGAATTTATTGCTGCAGTACTCACCACCATTGTCAGATCTAAGGCACTTCAATATCAAATTTATTTCATTCTCAACCAAAGCTTTTCATTTCTTAAATGTGTCAAAAACATCAAATTTCCTCTTTATGCAATAAACCCATACCTTTCTTGTAGCATCATTAATGAAAGAAACATAATACCGTGATCTTCCAATAGAAGCTACCTGAGCTGGTCCCCACACGTCTGTGTGAACAAGCTCTAACTTGTGCTTCTTCTTTGTTGACCCAATTTTGAGAAACCTCACTTTCTTCTGTTTTCCAAAAATAGAACGCTCACAAAAATCTAGATCTATGATTTTCAAATCTGAAAGATTACCTTTTGACTTAAGAACATGCATTCCCTTCTCACTCATGTGACCAAGCCTATAGTGCCACAACTTTACATCTACATCTGAAGTAGATAAAATAGAAGGAGAACAATCAGTAACACAAGTAGATAGATAAAGTGTACCTATTCTCTTACCTCTTGCTAATACAAGTGCACCCTTGGAAACTTTACAAGATTTAGCTGTGAGAGTTACTGTGCAACCCTCATCACCCAACTTTCTTGTAGAAATCAGATTTCTCTTCAAGATGGGTACATGCATGACATCTTTCAACACCCATGTGTTGCCATTCTGCAATTTTAGCTGCACTTTTCCTTTGCCAACAATTTGACAAGGCTCACCATCCCCTAAATAAATTTTTCTAAAATCTCCATGGACATAATCATTGAAAAATTCTCTATTTGGGGTTGCATGGAAAGAACCACCAGAATCTAAAACCCATGATTATACTTGACTATCCAAAGAAAATATAAGAGCATCCTATGCAACAATACCTGCAACATTTGCTTCTTTATTACCTTCACGCTGATTTTCTTTGTTATCTTTCAACCAGCAATCTTTCTTTGCATGCCCTTTCTTTCCACAATTCTAGTAGGTTATACCTCCATTTCTGGATTTGGATCTCCTTCCCATCTTTGACCTTGATTTCTTTTGCTTGCCCTTCTCTCTTTGCCTTCCCCTACTTTTAATACTTAAAGCATTACCTGATGTTTCCTCTGTGCTTTTCCTGTGAATATCTTTATTCAAGATTACACTAACAACATCATCAACTTCAAGATATTTGAAGCAGATGCAGTATTACTTACCACCATTACCAAGTTATGCCAACTTTCAAGTAAAGAGCATAAAATTAAGAGAGCCTTAATTTCATCATCAAAAACTATTTTGACTAAATTTAACTGATTTACAATTTCATGGAAATCATTAAGATGATTATATACAGATCCACCTCCTTACATTTGCAAACTAAATAATTGCTTCATAAGATATACCTTATTCGAAGCTGAGAGTTTTTCATATACTTTTGCCAAAGTATCCATTAACTCTACCATTGTTTTTGCTTGTGATAAGTTGGAAATCAAAGAAGATGCCAGGCTCAACCTTATAGATCTAAGAGCCTTTCTATCAAGAACATTCCATTCTTCATCTTACATATCTGTGGGCTTACTTAAAACCCCACCCAATGGTAAGTACAGATCTTTTTGATACAGATAATCTTCTATCTACATCTTCCATAATTGATAATTCTTGCCATTGAATTTTTCCATTCTTAGCTTACTTTCTTCTGCCATTGTTTTACTCTCACTCAAATAAAAACCCCTGTGAGTGACCTGTAATAAAAAAACACTAACCCGCTCTACCACTTGTTAGTGATCCTAGCTCTGATACCAGCTGTTAGGAACTTGGAGTACAATTGATTACTTTTGTATAAGCAACTAAACACAGAATTGAACCAAAAGTAATAAGTAACTAGAAATACAAAATAGCAAATAAGAGGAGATATGAGAAATAACCAATCTCTATTAAACTCTTCCAGAATATAATGAAGAAATCTCACTCTTCCCACACCTCTTGGGTGTACAGTATTTCTCTCTCAAGAGTTTTCTCTCTTTCTCAATTAATTACAATCAACTCAATAACCGAGTTGTTATACCCTTCTCTTCAACAGATCTTCTTGATCTTGCACCTTGCAGATCTAATTGATCTTACTTACAACTTGAATACAATACATGCCCCATGGGTCTCTTAAATAAGATCCAAGGCAAAAAATAATTAGAAAAGTGGACTTAAGACTAAAATTAGTCTCTACATGCAAACACTTTGTCCTCTTAAAATTAGATCAAATCTAATTCTAGAAATGCATGTAAATGCACACGCACACAGGTGACCGATGCCAGTCACTATCAGTCTGCATATGATCGATGTCGGCTAATTCTTGACTGATGTCAGTCAATTCTGATTCATGTCTGACTGATGTCAGCAATACTACTGATGTTGATTACTGGTTAAGCCCAGCAACCTCCACATCTGCTCATCTGGTTAAGCTTTTAGCTCCATAACTCAATAATGACCTACTCTAGCATGGCCCCTTCATAGCATTCAAAACATTCAATGCAGCATGGGCCATTTTATGAAAATAAGCACCCAAGTTGTTCTTTGGATGATATATATCGTAATCTCTTATTGTGTATAAGAGAGATCTCTCTGTTATTAAAAGTGAAGATCTACCCAAATTGAAAGGCATTCCTGAGACTTTGAGCTCAAACTGATAATCATATTTTGTTAAGTGAATGAGAAAGCAAGTGACCTTTCAGACTTTGTGTTGAAATAGCTTGTGTTATCTAGGAAATCATTCTTATGTCTTTTTCCTAAATACAGTCTTGTCCATTTAATCAAATAAGAAGAACAAGTAGAAATAAGCTAGAAGATGTCTTGAAGCTGATTGTGGGAGACTTTGTGCTACCATAATCATCTTTAGTCTATTTTTTTTGTAAAAGATATTGGAGAGGCTTTGAGTTCCCCTTATCCTTCATAATCTTTCACTCTATTGTAGTTTTAGGTGGAGACTTTGGGCTACACTTCATTCTATAGTGTCTTTGTCCTAATCAGTAAGAGAAACAATGAAAGACTTTGTGCTTTTGTGAGTTTCTTGTGGACCCAGTTACTGCCTAGGAAGGATTCCCGTTGTTTGTTGAACATCATTTTTGAAAGAAGAGAAGTGCCTTCAGTAATTACACCAAAATTGTCCTCTATTATGTGAACATCATCTCTGAAAAAAGAGAGATGGATGGTATGATTTCACCCCTAAATATATTTTCATCTTATATATATATACTATAGTTTATAGGGAACCTCCTCTTGCTGAGAGGAGAGATTTGTCTCATTCTAGTTGTGGCCACCACATCCATTTTGCCATATAAATCTCCTTGTGTTGTGGTTGATATACCCATTTTTCTGTCAGTTAGTTGATGACAAAATATTCACCCAATAGGGGCCACAAGCAAAATATCATATTCAAATACTCAAACAAAGCATACAATAGTAATGTAAGAAACTTAAGGAAGTGCATAAAGTAAAGCATAAGCAACCATCATAAACATGTCATAGTAGTATATGGATCCAATGTGTTAAGAAAAAATGTCAATTATATAGCATATCAAGTACCCTATATAAGATATAATCATGGATAAATGCATATGTAAGTACATATTAAATCTCAAACATGATAATGTAGAATATCCATCAAATCATATAACTTGTGTCTATCAAGATCAAAAAATTGGATGCCCCCAATGTCTAAATGAAAACTAGAGGGAAGATCCAACATATAAAATAAGAATACATCATGTATTTGTGTATTCCTCTACCACACTCAAGTACAAATGTGACACACATGTGTATGTAATACTAAGTATTCCATCTATTAACATGGAACTAACACATAGATGACAAGGAGGTTATAGAACATGTAAGTGTCAAAAGTATTTTTTAGATTTTTGAATATTTTTTAATTTTTTTGGTATTTTTAGAAAGTTTTATGACAAAAGAACACCCTATCATGCCATCCAATGGATAGCCATAGATATCTCTCCTCTATGAACCTAGTGTAATAATCTTGTGGCATTGTCAATGAACACATATAGGTTCAATATCTATCATGTTAGTATTGGTGATGCTCTACATATGTAAAATAGTACTCTATGGTTGTAAATTAGTATTAGGAGAAACAGGATTAGGGGCTCATGGAACCCATCATTGAGTTTTTTGTGGTTTTTTTGGAATAATAGTAATATGAACATGTGTAGGTGCTCTAGATATCTAAACATGGTGCATAGTAGATGGAGATTTTGTGGAATCCACTGTATGTCTTTGATTTAATCATCTTTCAAGTATTGGACTAAAGGGGATTACTTTTTGATTACCCTTTTTTCAAGAATGAGCCTTAGTAGGTTGGGTAATTAATTATCTAGGTATACGTTTTTCTTATTCAAGAGGATGCTCATATAGAATTTTGGAAACTATAATTACCCAATTGGCATGAATGTATTTAGCAATCCATGAACTATAGAAGGAATTGTTTAAAATGTATGGATCTAAGGTCTTCCTAATAACATATCAAATATTCTCATGAAAATCATGACTAAAATGCTAGTAACCACCTGTGTAGGACTACCCTGTAAAGGTTGATCAATATTGCAATAACCTTCTAGGTGGACCCATTGAATGTTCTTATTGATATAGTAGAAGGATGTCAATCATTATGAGTACAAACCAAGTGTGTAAATAATATCATGGTATAAATTTTCTTTCTTGTACCATTATCAATCATAAAACTGCATATAGGGTTTTTATCAAGGTATCCTTGAATGAATAAAGAGTGAAGATTAGAGTCATCATCCTTAATAACATTGTCATTGAAAGTAATAGAGGGTCTTTGAACCATAGGAGGTATATGTCATATGTAAGTACCAATAATCCCATCTAGTGAGTTTCCATAATGTGGTGGGGGATGATGTGCATTATATGTATTTTGTACTTATGGTTCCTTATTATAATGGTCTTGTAAAAGATTGTTAAATATTTTTTATTTATGGTGATCACTATGTTTTGAGCCTGATTCCTTGGGAGGATCCTCAAATATAATATTTTGGTCATTGATAAGATCATGGATATTATGTTTTAAGGTAAAACATCTGCATGTAAACACCTAAATCTATCCACCGATAACCTCCAACCAGGTTTTGATCAATTTCCACTCAAAATGCACAATTTGGCTTAAAAACACTAAAACATATTAAATGAGTTGAAATTGATATATTCAAGTGCTGATTTTTTCAAGGATATCACTAAATGGGATAATGCAATTTATGAGCCAACTAACTTTGATTAAATCATTTCGAGTCAAAATGCCAATTTTGCACCTAGGTGCTCTGGATTGCTCTTTTTTATCAAATCTCTTGCACAAGATGTGTGCCTTTTTTATTTTGTGTTGGTAACATCTTAAATGGGATAATGGATCCAATGAATCTAAAATTGACTTCCAATTCTAATCCAGTCAAATTTTGGACCAATAATAGGGCATTTTGATTAATTTGAGTAACTTGTGCACAAAGTGCTTAATCATGATTAAGAGCTAATAAAGCCATATTTAAAGCCTAATTAATAATTCCATGGAAACTTTTTAAATACTTGTTTTTAGAAATGAATATTGAATATATACATCATCAGGTGACATCATTTCTTGGAAAGACATCCCTAGGCCATAAATGCCATAAATATCAAGATTCATGCCTCCCATGCCTCATCAATGCCCCCCATGCCTCTTAATTGATCCTCTATCCCAAATATTGATGGGCCTATTTAAGAATTTTAATTTCAAAATTAGATTAATCCACATCTCAATCTTGAGATGGACAGTCATGGTTGATCCTCAAAACATTCCAAAAGTCTCTAAATAGAGAGGCCATGAACATCATTTCTAAGCTTAATTTATGCAAAAGTTACCATGCCAAATTGATTCCAAAAGCCATTGCAATCAGTGTTATAATGTCCAAATTATTGAGCCAAGCTAATATAAAGTCAAAGGTGCCAAGAGGAGATGAAGGTAGCCACACTCCATTGAAGAAGATCTCTTGAAGCACAATCTGAACAAGCCAAAGAAGGAGCCTTTTGGAGCAATTGACGATTTGGTAAGAAATTGGTGTTTTGTGTTTATATTTCTCATTTATTTCCCTTTTTAGTTGTGTTTTCAAATGGTTTTCCCTGACTATGATCTCCCTAGTAACTAGGCCTAGAGATGTATGCTGGTTAGTGTGTGTTTTATCAATTTATTTTTTATTTTGTCACTAACAAGATACTAACACCTCTCTTGAGTCAAATTCCTAGTTCACATAATTGTACACCTGGTGGGACATGAATAGCCTCACCGAATTGATCACAATGCTCTTTCAAGCAACTCACTAACATTTGTTATATAGAATCTTAGAGTGCGAGGCTCAAAAGAGTGAAAAATTAAGTAAAACATGTTTTTTTGTAAGTCATAGATTTGTTTAAACACAGTCACAGGATTGTCATTCAGAGTCGCAGTACTATGTTTAACTATTTTTTAGGACTAAATTTACCTTTTTGTGTAGGTTTGACAATACTGCTACTCACTCAATCATGGGATTATCCTAAAACTCATGGGATTGTCACTGCAAGTCATGGTATTATGTTCTATGTTTTTTGGCTGAACATTTGTCTCTATTTGCATGTCTAGTAGTGATATTGACAATCCCACTACTCGTAAGTAGTGATATTGTAATCTCGCTACTCATAAATAGAGATATTACAATCCCACTACTCTCAAGTGGTGGTATTGTAATCCCGCTACTCTCGTGATAGAGTGGCGAGATTGTCACTGTGAATCATGGTATTGTAGTGAGATAGGCCATTTTTTGGAGCTTTGTTCTGGTTTATTCGGACTCCTTTTTTCAAAAATTTTTTTTAAACCATGTGATTTCTTCTAAATTTTCTAAATATGCAATTTTTTTCACTTGAAGTTGTATAAATTTCTTTTAAATCTGTTAAAACCAAGAGTAGCAGGATTGTCAACCTGAATAGCAGTATTGTCAACCCAACTCACGGTATTGTTACCCTAAGTCATGATATTACAGACCCAAGTAGTGAGATTGTTTTTCTTTGTTAAAATAACCCAAATAGCAAAAATTTTGGCCCAAGTGGTAGTTTTATAGAGTTGTAAGATTACACTATCAAGTAGCAGGATTACACTGTGTCAACCCAAGAACTCATCTTTCTAAGTTGATTATTTCATCTTCAATAGTGCTTCAAAGCCAAATGACTTGTTAACATTTTTTTTACAAGATTTACTTTAAAAATCATCAAACCATGCTTAAATATATATTTTTAAATTTCTTTTGGGGTGTTTTAAAAAGAATCAAACCTTTCATTTTGGTGCTTAAAAGAAATCATTTAGGGTGTTATTACTTAAATTTTGTAGTTAGATTTCAAAGTTACAAATTAAGACCAAGGAGTCAAAAGAACACCACCTAATTTTTCAAATTGGTGCTTAAAATTGAACTCACTTGTCTAATTTTTGTCTTCAATGGTTTAGTTTTTTATTGGTAAAGAGAAGGATGTCACGTGTATGCTCTTCCACTTGTCCCCTTTAGGGAACCCTTGAAATCAAAAGTCTCATCCTTATTTCAAAAAGCCTAGTCCAAGGCTTAGAAAGAATTTCATCTAAAGCACTTCTAAAAAACTCATCATAGTTTGGGTGACCTTGAAAATGACCCTAAAGTCTTTCTTTTTATGTCTTTCATTTCATTGCAACTTGGCTTATGAGGGGGACTTCATTACCTCCCGTGAGTACTTTAGGGAAGCTTTGAATCAGGGTTTCATCTCCTGGCACTAACTTCATTTTGCTCCATATTAGAGTTTCACATAGGATGTATCTATACTTTAGACCTTACACTACACCGAGCAAACAATAGGAAGTAATGGTTATAAAAAGGACTAGACCTTTTTGCAACAAGCCAAGTGTTGCAGACACCCAATTTCCATGCTTTTCATTTGCAGCATTTGATGTGAAATTCATTGTGCAATTGATTCCCCTAGAAATGTTTAAAATCTTGATAGTATAGTCAACCCCACACTATCATACCCTTGCTAGGATTTAGATGATCATACCTAGTGTATTTTGGTCATTTTTGCTTGGTATGTTTTGAGACTAAAACTTGTTTGTTTGTTCATAAATCCATGTCAAAAAACTTTTATCTATACATCACTATTTTTTCTAAAGAGGTGTTATGCTAGCCATATTACACCACACTTGTGCCTTGATTTTTTTTTTTTTTAACTTGTTTGTGTGTGTATCAATTGAGTTGAGGAGGGTAGTGTTATGTTGCCCAAATCATGTCAAACCATTTTTACCCTTTGAGTCTTTTGAAACATAACATAGATCACAGCATTCAATCATGCTTACACCATTAGACCACTCAATTTATTTCAAGACTTATTTACCATTGTATCAAAACCTATTTGTTTCAAACCATGTCATGTATACCATTTGGACCTTTGTCTTGTGTGATTATGTTGTTCAATCTTGTCTAGCTTGTTTGGTCAAATCCTAGTTTTTAATGTTAATTTTTCAATTAACCTTATCGAGTTTGGATTCAAACATTGATTGATTTCTATTTAAGCCTCAATTTATGGGGCTAATACACAGATCTTTCTCTTTTAGGTTGCATAACTTCAATTAATTAATTACCCAAATTTGAAAACTATTGATCATTTGTTTGTTCAATGCCTATCCTCGTCATTGTTTGTGCCTTTATTTGGGAGAACACAACCTTTTTCCAAAAGCCTTTTGCCTCATGCCTCATGCCAACTAATCATGTTTATATTTGATTCCATGTGTTAGGCCTATGTCAAAGTTGTTTCCAAACTTTTTAGATTAAAACAAATCACATCATGCCTTTGTTTCAAGTCTAGCTTTTGATGTCATTTGGCCAAAAGTCCTAGCATAGCTTGTTTGAGCCAAGCCTTTGACTCTATGTTTGGACAAAAGACCTAGCAACTCTTTTCCCTTTCCTAGTTTAGACCTTGTTTGGAACACTTTGACCTAGACTTTGACATGCTAGTTTTTATTCATACACTTCACCTTTTATGTGTATGACATTTGAAGTTGGACTATTTTATGCCAAGTCTTATCACAAACTATTTTAGAGATACAACTCCACCTTCAATCAAGTTAGACCAAGTTTGAATCATTTGTCCTTTGGACATAGTTTTTTAGAGTTTGTATAATTATAAGCCTTTTTTTTTCAAATATTTCATCATTTATGTGGATACGTCTAGCTACACCTATGGTAGAGTCATGTATAATCTAACTTATGATATAATGGCCGCATAAAATAACTTTTATGGATTTAGTCAAGACCCCAATGATGCTAATATGGTTTGTGAGATAGATTTTTATCCACCTCATAATAATCATTCATGGGAACAAAATCATGAAACAACTTATGATCCAACTCAAGACCTTGATTGGTATGAAAAGGCTTGTGAGAAGGAATTTGAAGACCCAACTATAGACAATATTGTTTGGGATATGTATCAATACCCTCTTTACAATAATCAGTATATAGAACATAGTCAAGAACCAGCTTATGATCCAACTCAAGATTGGGATGATATGGTTTATCAAGAAGCCTTGGATGCTTTGGCTTGTGCAAGTAATCAGGCTCCACAATGTCCTTTTATTATTCGATCATTGGCTACCCCTAACCCTCCATTGGGTTATACGAGCTATCAAGCTCCACAATATCCAAGGAATACCATTACCATTCTGACACCTCATCCTTTGGCTTATGTGAGAAATTAGGCTCCATAATGCCCAACCATTTATATACCAAGAACTCATCCTTTAGCTTGTGTGAGCAATCAGGCTCCATAATTCTATACCATTTCTATACCAGGACCTCATCTTTTAGCTTATGTAAGTAATCAAGCTCCACAATACCACATTATCATTCCAAGACCTAGTCCTTTGGCTTATAAGAACAATCAAGTTCCACATCACCCTATCATTACCATTTTAGGACTTCATCCTTTGGCTCATGTGAGAAATCATACTCCTCAAGGCCCTACCATTATCCAACCACAAGTCATTCCTTATCTAGTACCAATCCAATCCAAACCTCAACCAATCCAATCATTTGAAGGCCAAGCTATGTTCAAAATTGGTATTTTCTAACTCATTAGAAACTAAGGCCAATAAAACCAACTAATCCAAGATGTTTTTATTAAACCAACCACTTATGATAAGTCAACCTACTATGAATCACCCATTGATCATATACTTATTGTCAAGGAGACTCACTCTAACGAGCCAGTCTTTTTTGAGTCATTTCTTAATGATTATAACTACCTTTGGGAAAATCATTACCTTGATCATATGCCTATTTTTTAAAAGCTAACTATTGACAAAATAATCTATGAGGAGTTGTCTCTTGACCTTTTCCCCATCATTGAGAAGTCTCACTTTGACAACCCAATCTTAGTGGAGCCCATTATGTCATTACAGGTTATTACTTGTCCAATACCAAGCATTCAAAAAGACATTATTATAACAGAGTACCCATCAGATGAAGAATCAGAGTTAGAGTTCGGTTCTATTTTTGGACTGACATTAGATTTAGCATTAGAGTCAACATCAGTCTCAACCTTGAATTCTATGTCCCTTGAGTCAAAATCAGATTCAAAAGAGGAATATGTTCATGGTTATTACAACATTGGTTACACATGCCTTACAAATTAATTTGAATACATTTGTGATCTTTTTCCATTTTTTGAGGATAATTACTTCAGCTTCAACATGAGTTTCCTAGTATCTTCTATGAGGATTATGCAACCTCTCCTAATTCCATTATCGTGCCACATAGCATTACCATAAACCAACATATCCATATTATTGACATTTCATCTCCCATAAGTGTTGATTGGGATTGATAGAATCACATTTATTTGAATTGTATCTATGGCAACAAAGTAGTTGAAGAAGAGCAAGGAGGCCAAGACCATATTCATATAGCAGAAGAACACTCTCCTAGTGAAACATTTTTAGAGGTGCTAGGGGGGAAGCAAAGTTTAAACATAGCATCTTATAGTGAAACCTTTTCAGAGGTGCTAGAAGATAGTCAAATTCAAAAACCAATGTTCATTAGTGAAACATTCTTGGAGGTATTATGGGAAAATCAAGACAAATTCATTAGTGAAAACCTCTTCAAGGTGCCAATAGCTGAGCATAAATTTTTTTCATTACTTGATAAAGATAATATCAAAGATCAAATCAAAATAGCTTCCAATCTATAGCCTAACTAGATGGTAGCTACTCTCAAAATTAAACGAAAAAATCTGATGGTCTTATTGAGAGAACAAGTCTTCGGCCCTGCCATAACTAAAGTCATGTCAAATCTAACATTAATAACATTACATGTGACTAAACATCCTAATCTTCATTTGTTTCCCCACCATTCCACATTCCATTATCATCTACCATTCCATTTCACAAACAAACCTACTATCCATTATTTGTCCCTGTTTACCATCCATGGTTGTATTGTCCTTTACAAAGACTAAAAAGATACCTTGTCTCAAGGTTTGAAAGAATCAGAATCAATGACCAATGAAAATCACAAAAGCATTTTTGACAACCAAATATACATCAAGTTCTTGATAGAGTAGCTATTCAGATGAGGTGTGGGATAGCAATTAACATGATCAAGTATTTTATTTGCATCATTTGTTGATTAGGATGTGCATCTCCATTTCAGTAAGAACAATAGAATCATATGCCATTTATCATACCTAGGTCAAAAACATGTACCATACCATTTCATTGCCATGCCATTACCATTTTTACATATCCTATTTACCATTATTACATACCCAACCATTTGACCCATCACTTGGTGGCAACCCTCTCAACATCCTTATTTATCATTCTACCATCCTACCATTCCATCATTATCCTTAGCAAGACCATGCCATTTTACCATATCATTCCTATCTATATTAAAGCGTATTTTTAGTCAACTTACCCAATCCTATTTTGATCTTGGTTCCTGTTGACCATTTTTGGTCCAACAATCCAAAATCAGTCTCCTTTTTCCCCTAGTGATTCTGAGCCAGTTCAATTTTGGTTGCACAAGTATTTCAGTAGAAGATGAACCAGTTCAAAGAATGCAAGGGCTTTTACAAAGCTTCTTCGGACATTTTGTCTGAAGAAATTCACAAGGAAAGAGAGCTAAAGTTGAAGACATGTCTCTTAAAGTTGAAAAAATTGGTTCAACGACGGGGTTCAACAACTTGATCTATCCAAAAGCTTTGAAATTTGAGCTTTGAACTTAATAAGATTGAACCATTGAACCATTGAACCGATTTGGTTCAAGCAGTTGATTCAATTGGTTTGGTTTAACAAGTTGGTTTAAGTAGTTAGTTTAGTCAGTTTGGTTCAACGACTTGGTTCAGTCGGCTTGGTTCAAAGAAATGGTTCACTCAATTATTTCAAGAAATTGGTTCAATCAATTGGTTTAATCAAATGGTTTAATTTATTGGTTTAATCACTTGGTTTAATCGCTTAGTTCAATCACTTGGTTTAATCACTCGGTTCAATCTCTTTGAGCTTGAAAACATTGAACCATTCTACTGTTGAACCATTTTTTGTTCAAGTGGTTGGTTCAAGAGATTGGTTCAATCACTTAGTTCAAGCACTTGGTTCAAGTGATTGGTTCAAACGGTTGGTTTGAATGATTGGTTTAAGCGCTTGGTTCAAGTAATTGGTTCAAGCGGTCAAATGAACAAGTAAAACATAGTATTGAACCATTAAACCATTGAACCGTTGAACCAATTGTCAATTTAATCGATTGGTTCAATCAAAAGGTTCAAGGGAGTCTCTCAAAGCCTAAAGGATAATTGCCCTTGCAGAGGGCAGGGAACACTTGCAAACAGACCAAGGCGATGGGCACGTGAACGTCAACTTCACGGCAATGAAATAGCCATTGATCTTTAAATAAAGGGCACAAATTTGAAGGAATTCAAAGGCTTAAAGCTAGAGGGAAGAAATCATCGAGGAGGGAGTCTAAAGAGCCAAAGAATTAGTAGAAGATAGCCCCTGAAGGATGAAGGAACCAGAAAAGACAAAGCCAGGAAGAGGCAAAAGAGTCAAGTGCAGAAATGGACAAAATAATCCAAGTGGCAAAGGAAGGTGTCGACTCAAAGAGTTACTCTAGTAGTTGACACAGTATCTACCAAATGGTCATCAAGGGGCGTGAATAGTGAATGACTTGACCCATTTTTCTTCATTTTTCATTGATGAGTAGACAAACACCATGAATGCCTTGAAGGAGAGGTCTTGTTTGCAGACAAATGGCATGGCCCATAATTTCACATATGACATTTAATATACCTTAAATGCCTAAAATCAAAATAGGAGCCAACACAACATTATCTGTCAAGCGGCTTCCTCTTCCCAATGCTTAGAACGCACATGGGCCATTTGTAAAAGGGTGCTAAAGGGCCTCTTTCTTCCTCTATATATTGTGAACTTCTCATTTTGAGAAAGGGATCTCTTGGCTTGTAAGGCAGAGCTCTACCAGATTTTACCTTGAATTAAGACATAGCATTTTTACCTCCATTTTGAGTTTGCACTTTCATATATGTCTATGGCTTTGTCTTATGTTAAGTCATTTCCCTTTATGCTTTCATAAAATGATTCCAGCATGTCTAGTGTATTGTGAGTTCTTCTTTTGTAGGTTAGCCAGAAGTGTCCCTAGAGGAGTACAGGTGCATGTGAATAGGCTACCAAAGTGTGTCTTAGAACGCCTCTAGTAGTTCTTCCTCCATGTATCTCCATGGACCCCTAGCTCACCAATGCAAAAGAATTTCTCGTATCAAATGAAGTGTATGTCAGCTTGTTCTTGGTGGAAAGTGTAGGTTCAAGCTAAGTAGATAAAACTTTTTTGGTGTATCACCATTTAGTTTAGGTTTTGTTTTTAGCATTCTTCTCCCTTTTCACCCCCCCCCATTGTTAGCAGTAAAAAATCCTAGACCACAGAGATACATCAAAGGGAGCTAGACTTTATCTAGAGACTCTCCCCCCAATTTTTATAGACCCACAGGAAAGAGGGAAGTTTCAATCATGATGCATGGAAGACAGGAGCTCAACCTCCTATCAAGGGTGCACTCAACCACATCAACAGTTTTTGGCATGCTCGATGGGACCATGTTTTAACACGCAAAAAAGTTCCAAGATTGGTGTTAGTCCTATTACAGCAGAACAAACCATTAATACAACATCTGACCTTTAATCAGGTGATGGTGGGACATTTCATCTAAAGAGTTAAAGATTTTTGGTGTGTTCTTCAACCAACCAGCCTTTGGAGGCTTTTTTCATGAACACCAATGGTGACTCTGAGTTGAATCAGCTGGTTAAGCAGTCCAGGTGCCATCAATAAATCTCATTTTTTGTATGTATAATCCCATTGCTCAAAATCATGGGCCCCTTTTTCCTTCATATAACTTTGATCAAGCTCAAGTTGTTCATGGAATCACCTCAAATAGCTCTCCTAGTTTCCCTTCAATAATAAGGGAAGTAGCACTAGAATTTGAGAAGCAGGTGATGGAGATAGACATATTGGATGAGCAGTATAGATATTATTAGGAGCTTATGTACAAAGAGGAGTGTTTGTTCAGGAAAGTTCAGGCCTTGCGATCCATGGAGAAGGAGGTAGCAAAGTGTAAGAGTCCATTCATTTAAGGTAGTCAGCCTTGTGTGTCCCCTAACTTATTCTAAAGAAAGCCCCCTCTTATGCACCAGATCCTTTCTACCAGATAGCATTTGCTCACTCTAGCACATCTGATGCATTAATCACTCCTGCTCTTAACCCCTTGCATCTAGCTTTCCAACATCAAAGGGTGTTAGAGAAACCTCTCATGAAAATGAACCTTCTCAATTCCTTGGAATGTGAACCCTCCTTTGAAATGAATACCATGAACCACCATGCCTCTCTTTAGGAAGCTCTTCCTGTACATCAACAGTCTCTTCCTAATCTTCCCCAACCTCCTCAAGTTTTTTAACATGATGTCAAGATTCCAATTTAGAAGAGGGAATATCATGAACTAGCTCGGGACCTTGAAGAAGATAAAGTTATTGCCTCTTCCCAAGGAAAAATTTCTAATCTTAAGGTCATGAGTTGGAAGGAAACAATGGAATCATGAGGCAGAAAGGAGGAGGAGAAAGGTTTTGCTCAAAACCTTGAAGAAGATGAATCTACTCTTACTCATCATGATGATGCTTGTGACCTCCAAGAAAGGCTCTTCCAAGAAAATATAGCTAAGAGAATTGTAGAGTTGGAGTCCAAAGCGAGATTCCTTAGCCAATGTGTGATGGATGGTTCAAACCAAACTACAGATTCCATGTCTAAACACACCCCATCTACACACCTCCAAGAGAGGTATCAAACCATATATGATATAGATGAAGTGTTATCCAAATGGAAGGAGGAGAATCATTCGATTCTAGATCAAGGACTAACTCCTCTTCAACATGGGTTTAATCATCAGCCTTCCACTTCATCCCTTCTAAGGGAGGAACATGTTTTGCAGAAGATGAGTGAATAGAAAAGGATCCAATTTGCAGCTGCCCAAGAGGCTATCATGGATGTCAATGAAGATGAAATCATCATGGATGCTCCTTTTGAAGACATCATCAATAATGGAGAAGACACAGGCCATGCATACATGTGGATGTTTCTACAATATGAAGAGGAATGTAAGCATGGTGAGCTCTCTCCTCCTTTGTTTGATGAACCTCCTTATTGCTTTGATGAGGAGGATGACCATGCCATGGAGCCTGAGTTGGAGGAGGATCAGGAGGATGTCTTTGAATAACTAGAGACTCTGATCCTTGAGCAGGAAAAGGAGAAGCATGTCTATCTTGAGAACAGCTTTGAAGAAGAGAGACTTGAACAAGGTGATGTTCTATGGGATGAGCAATCACTATGTGATTCCATTTCAGACATCACAATAGTCACCCTTCTTCAATAAAGCCATGAAGGAGCAAAAGATCAGTTTTAAAAGGTCTTCAATGTAGCAGAAGCGGATGGGTCAAACCATCATGCATGTCAAAGTGATTATGCATATCAAAGGGCTTATGGTGATGAGCCAACAACCATCAATTTCTTGGTAAAACATGATAGCATGAAGAACCAGCATTTGACAAGATTCCAAGAACAAGATGAGTACATATATGTTGGGAGAATGTTTGACTTTGATCCACTCAAATGCTAGCCAATCGAGGTGGCAGGCAAGAGGAGTAGGTCACCAAGTCTCCATTCCATTCAGCCACTTGTTTGACACCATAAGTTTCCTTGTCATGAAGAAGACTTAAGAAATTTTCCCTTTGATCCAGGAGGGAGGAAAATGTACTTGGTTAGCTGTATATAGTAGTTTGCTTTCATTTTTCTTTTCCTATTTTCCCTAAGTGATGTTTACACAAGTAGTGTTTTTAGCCTTGTGTGTGTTTTCCTTTGTGTTTTCATGATTGATTCTTGGATCTATCAGGGTTGTTGCTAACTTTTTTCAAGTTGTGTTCTGACTCCGTAACTAATGGACTTTAAGGCAACTAGATTTTAAGCATAGCAGGCATGCTTCCCCTAGGAATCACCAAATTATTGACCATTTTTGGTCTAGCAAGCCAAAATCAGTCTCATTTTTCTCTGTTGATTTTGAGCCAGTTCAATTTTGGTTGCACAAGTCTTTCAGCAGAAGATGAACCAGTTCAAAGAATGCAAGGGCTTTTACAAAGCTTCTTCAAATATTTTGTCCGAATAAATTCACAAGGAAAAAGAGCTAAAGTTGAAGACATTTCTCCTAAAGTTGAAAAAATTGGTTCAGCGATGGGGTTCAATGACTTAATCTATCTAAAAGATTTGAAATTTGAGCTTTGAACTTAATAATATTGACCCATTGAACCAAGTTGGTTCAAGCAGTCGGTTTAATTGGTTTGGTTCAATGAGTTGGTTTAAGTAGTCAGTTCAGTCAGTTTGGGTCAACGACTTGGTTCAGTCGGCTTGGTTCAAAGAAATGGTTCACTCAGTTATTTCAAGTAGTTGGTTTAATCAATTGGTTCAATTTCTTGGTTCAATCACTTGGTTCAATCGCTTAGTTCAATCGCTTGGTTCAAGTGCTTGGTTCAATCGCTTTGAGCTTGGAAACATTGAACCATTGAACTGTTGAACTATTGAACCATTTTTTGTTCATGCAGTTGGTTCAAGAAATTAGTTCAATCACTTGGTTAAAGCACTTGGTTCAAGGGATTGGTTCTAATTATTGGTTTGAGTGATTGGTTTAAGCACTTGGTTTGAGTGATTGGTTCAAGTGGTCAAATGAACAAGCAGAACATAGTATTGAACCATTGAACTAATTATCAGTTCAATTAGTTAGTTCAATTAGAAGGTTCAAGGGAGTCTCCCAAAGCTTGAAGGACAAGTGCCCTTGCGGAGGGCAGGGAACACTTGTAAAGGGACCAAAGAAAAGGCCAAAGGAATCGACTAGATGGCGACAGGCGTGTGAACGTTAACTTCACGATAATGAAATATCCATTGATCTTTAAATAAAGGGCACAAACTTGAAGGAATTTAGAGGCTTAAAGCTAGAGGGAAGAAATCATCGATGATGGAGTCCAAAGAGCTAAATAATTAGTAGAAGATAGCCCCTGAAGGATGAAGGAACCAGAAAAGACAAAGCTAGGAAGATGCAAAAGAGACAAGTGTAGAAACAGACAAAATAGTCCAAGTGGCAAAGGAAGGTGTCGACTCAAAGAGTTACTCTAGTAGTTGACATAGTATCTGCCAAATGATCATTAAGGGGTGTGAACAGTGAATGATGCAACTCATTTTTATTCATTTTACATTGATGAGCAGACAAACCGCGTGAATGCCTTGAAGGAGTGGTCTTGTTTGCATACAAATGGTGCGGCCCATAATTTCACGTATGATGTTTAATATACCTTAAATGCCTAAAATCAAAATAGGAGCTGACACAACATTATTTTTCAAGTGGCTTCCTCTTCCCAATGCTTAGAACACACATGGGCCATTTGTAAAAGGTCACCAAAGGGCCTCTTTCTTCCTCTATATATTGTAAACTTCTCATTTTGAGAAAGGGATCTCTTGGCTTGTAAGGTAGAGCTCTGCCAGATTTTACCTTGAATCAAGACATAGCATTTTTACCTCCATTTTGAGTTTGCAATTTCATATATGTCTATGGCTTAGTCTTGTGTTAAGTCATTTTCCTTTATGCTTTCACAGAATGATTCTCGCATGTCTAGTGTATTGTTAGTTCTTTTACAGGTTATCTAGAAGTATCCTTAGAGGAGTATAGGTGCATGTGAATAGGCTGCCAAAGTGTCTTAAAATGCCTCTGGTCATTCTTCCTCCCTGTATCTCCACGGACCCCTAACTCACTGATACAGAAGAATTTCTCATATCAAATGAAGTGTATGTCAGCTTGTTCTTGGTGGAAAGTGTAGGTTCAAACTAAGTAGATCAAACTTTTTTGGTATATCACCGTTTTGTTTAGGTTCTATTTTTAGCATCCTTCTCCCTTTTCACCCCCCCATTGTTAGCAGTAGGAAATCCAGGACCATAGAGATACATCAAGGGGAGATAGCCCTTTTTTAGAGACTCTCCCCCCAGTTTTTCTAGACCCACAAGTAAGAGGAGAGTTTCAATCATGATGCATGGAAGATAGGAGATCAGCCTCCTATCAAGGGTGCACTCCACCATGTCAACAGTTCCTTTGGTTCTTCCCATACTTTTCACAAGGGGATTCTGATCAAGTTTCAACTCTTATCAAATCTATGTTTATAATGACAATCTATGAAAGTAGTGTGACAGTTGATCTGGTAAGATATCTTTCATTTTTCAATCCTATCAAGTTTATTTATGTTAGCTTGATTATAACCACCTATGGGCAAATCAATGTCTCACTAGTCTTACTACTAAATATAATCGCCTATGGGAAAATTAGTATCATTGACCTATGTCATTGTATCCTAGTTATAACCACCTATGGGAAAACTAGGGGCAAAACTTGTTTACCATGCATTATTGCATCACCTTGCCATTATTGTTTTCATTTACCTGGCCATTTACCAGATTTTAGAACTTTTTGGAACCTAGTTAATTGTTCCCCACCTTTTTGTGTGGATAAAATTATTGTGACTTGAGGTCATTTCAAGACTATGTGGGTCATGCTCAATTCATGTTGAGGTCACCTCAGTCCCCCTTTCCATACACTCTCATTGTTTTATGAGCTATCTAAGCCAAATGTTATCATTTTTTGTGAGTAGGTATCTTGTCATTCTCTAACGAGTTGAGACACCTCAAAATACAAAAAAAAATCATAACATTTCAAAAATCTAAAAACATTTATCTTGTCTAAGCCTAGTTAGTTATTCTCAATCCACCTTACTGGGGCATGGTCATTGTTAGGATGATTTCGTTTCATTTTTTTTTAGGCTTTTTGGTTATTTATTTATTTCAAGTTATTTGTTTGTTTACTTTTTTATTTGTTTGTTTGTTTGCTTACCTATTTGTTTACTTCTAACATTATTGCCTTAACTCAGTATATATGTGTTTATTGGGTGATTCCTTACACACATTATTCTTGAGTCTATCTATATTCATATGTCAACATTATCATCATGGTTTTTATCATTAATGCATTATTTTTCAAGTGTTTATTGGATCGAGAGTCAGTTCTTATGCATATTTTGACCAAGTCTTCATGGTGTTCTATCATGATGCCTACCGTCACATGATACAACAAAAATTAACTTCAAAAGGTCTATAATTAATGGAATTATAGAAGTTTATCCTTGGCATCTTGGCAAATTCTTCCACCCACCTTGATCAAATCAACTCATTGGCCATTTTGTTTGTATCATTGATAATCAAGATGATCATCTCCTTATTGGCAGGTATAACTGAGTCATTTCTATTGATTAATCTTATTCTTCTATTCATCTATTTCATCACTTTGTGCTCAATCATATTTTAATCTATATTTCATGTTTTATCCTTGAGTTATGCTTGCTAATGAGCCCTAAATAGGGCACAATCATATTTAGCCAATTCAAGTCCTTTTAATGATTATAACCACGTATGGGCAAATAATTATTTTGACTTTTATTCCTAATTATAATTACCTTTAGACAAATCAGTATCCTTTTTAAATCAATGCATGTAAGCATTTTCTCATTTGGATGAATCTCAACCACGTGTTAATTCCACCTTTGTTCTTGCTTCTTTTTGAAGGACCATCCATCCACATATGTGATGGCCACTCCCTCGAGGGGGCATCATCATAGGTTTTCCAAACACCATTTGGAGCTTTATTCTTAAACGATCTTGTTTTTGGCATATAGGCCATATCTTATTATTTGAGAAGACATTACATTACCTATGGTTTATAACATCTTCCCAAATAGGGGCAAATTGTAGACACCTAAATCTAGCCACCGATAACCTCCAACCAAACTTTTGACCAATTTCCATCAAAAATGCATAATTTGGCTTAAAAACACTAAAACACATTAAATGAATTGAAATTGATATATTAAAGTTCTGATTTTTACTAGGATATTACTAAATGGGATAATGTAATTTATGGCCAGGCTAACTTTGATCAAATCATTTCGAGTCAAAATGTCAATTTTGCACTTGGGTGCTCTGGATTGCTCTTTTATATCAAATCTCTTGCACAAGACACATACCTTTGTTATTTGGTGTTGGTAACATCCTAAATGGGATAATGGATCTAATGTATCTGACATTGACTTCCAATTCCAATTTAGTCAAATTTTAAACCAATAACAAGGCATTATGATCAATTTGAGTAATTTGTGCACATAGCGCTTAATCATGATTAAGAGTTAATAAATCCAAATTATAGCCTAATTAAGAATTCCATAGAAACTTGTTGAATATTTGTTTTTATAAATTAATATTGAATATCTTCAACATTAGGTGACATCATTTCTTTGAAAGACATCCCCAGGCCATAAATACCACAAATATTAGGATTCATGCCTCCCATGCTCATCAATGCCTTCCATGCCTCTTAATTTCTCATCTATCCCAAATATTTATGAGGCTATTTATGAATTTTAATTACAAAATTGGACTAATCCTCAACCACACATCTCAATCTTGAGATGGATGGTCATGGTTGATCCTCAAAACATTCTAAAAGTCTATAAATAGAGATGCCATGAACATCATTTCTAAGCTTAATTTGTGCAAAAGTTACCATGCCAAATTGATTCCAAAATCCATTGAAAGTAGTGTTATAATGTCCAAATTGTTGAGCCAAGCCAAGCCAAAGCCAAAAGTTCCAAGAGGAGATGAAGGTAGCCACACTCCATTGAATGAGATCTCTTGAAGCACAATCCGAGCAAGCCAAAGAAGGAGCCTTTTGGAGCAATCAAGGATTTGGTAAGAAATAGGTGTTTTGTGTTCATATTTCTCATTTCTTTTCCTTTTTAATTGTGTTTTCAAATGGTTTTCCCTCACTAAGCTCTCCCTAATAGCTAGGCCTAGATATGTATGCTAGTTAGTGTGATTTTTGTCAATTTATTTTTCATTTTGTCACTAATAAGATACTAACACCTCTCTTGAATCAAATTCCTAGTTCATAGATAAGATCTTATGCTGCAAGGTAAAACATCTACATGTAAAAATGCCCTTATCCTTGATGATAATCACAATAATCATTCATATCATATCTTTTGGGTAGAGGTTGACTCATATCGACCTCAATAGGATAAGGGAGAGATATAAGCTAACACTCTAGTAACTATGGGAGTAATGAAGCTAGGGACTTGAGTAAATGTGTAAATTGTCTCCTTGGTGTATTGTATAAAAAATTTTGATTAGGTTGTTGTGAAAGTGTGTTATCCATGTTGGTTGTTTCCTTTTTAGGGGCAAGAGGTTTTACCTTATAACTTGGTGTGATTATAAATTTGATACTAGATATATATGCAGCTAGTGTGTTTGTTACGTACTTGAGCTTATTTAACTCTATAAGCTTCATTTCACAGTCCCGTATAACATGGCATAAGTCATCGAAAGATTTAAACTTTTTAAAAATAATGGACTCATGTAAAGGAGCAAGTAAACTTTACTTGAATATGTCTTTCAACTCCTTATCTACCATAAGATTGGTCATTTTATCTAGCATTGTCTTATATCTCAAGACATATTCATTGATAGGTTCATCGATTCCTTGTTTGATTTTGACAATTTGAGCATAGAAAACCTTTTCAGAAACATTAATGGAAAAGTGTGATAAAAAATAGTAGACAAGAGGTTTGAACGATTTCACGAATTTGAGAGGTAAATCATAGAACCACCTCAAAACATAGTCTTTGAGGCTTCTTGGAAATAATTTGGTCAAAATTTTATCATTAGAGGCATGGTCAAAGCTTGTCGCATAAAAGGTTTGAAGATGTTTTTCAAGATCACCCTTACCATCATAAAATGTGAGCTCAGGTGCAACAAATCTAGTTGGCACAGAGTGCAAAGAGATCTCAAGTGAAAGAGGGTTATGCAACACATCTTGCAAATCTATATCATGAGGGGATTTTAAAGCTTTTTATTCAATGTTTGTAACCTTGTCCTTTAAGGTCTTTATAACTTGAATGAGTGTTTGAATGGTAGACCCAATGGGACTTAGATTAACAATTTGACTAGTCACCAAAGGGGGTGAAAACATGTTTTGAGTAGTAATAGGCATTAAAATTGATATTTGTGTTAAAACAATTGGTAATTCCATGATAGATGTATCAATAGTAGTTTTAGGAAATAAGGTTTTAAATACATAACCCATGCCCCCACTAGATGTAGGTGGATTGATGGGTTTGGACTTAATTATAGCACCTTTAAGGATTCACCATCACTAGGTGAGATAGCCTTAGATGTATTTTTTTTACTTATTTCATCTCTTGTAACATATAAAAATACATCCATTAAGCTCTTGTTATTAATGAGATGAGTAATCAATGCTTCTTTATATTCTCGTTGACCAAATTTTGACCCCAAGTAAAAATTGGTCACCCCCTCTAGGTTGAAACTCCATAGTGTTTTAAAATGTTTGTCATGGTCTTTTCATGGTCTCAAGTGGTTTAAATAGTCCCATATGGTTATATGTGTCCTTATCTCATCTTGTCCAAAGTTTGGTCTTATGTTCACTTGTCTAGTCCTATGGTCAATTACAAGGTCTTGGAATAGTCAAGCATATTCTAAGGTTTAATATAGTTCAAATTCATTATAAAAGGTTATTTAGGTGTATTTAATATCATATTACTATTCTGTAACCTTTATTTGACTCTCATATGTAAAAAATCACATTTTGGCCACCTTTTGGCCTATGTGGAAGAGGTGTATGTACCATTTCAAGAAGAGAATATTTCAATAATATTAAAAACACCCATGATGTTAGAAATTGGTTAGATAATGTTCAAGGGTATTTATATTCTAACAACATCTATAGTTCAATGCTTAAACTTGGAAAAATGACACTTTATAAGCACTTGTATGGCCTTTCAAGATCATTTTTCCATTTAAAATGGTTTAGAAGTGTCCCTTTATATCCCTCAGATCATTTTCCAGATATGAACCAATTTTAAATTCAAAACAACACACCACACAACATTTTTCCTCCATTGTTGCCTTCACAAGCTCAAGTAAGCAAATTTTAACTGAATGGTATGGCCAGGAGAGAGAGAATTAGGAGCTAAAATTTTGGTAATTATTAGGGGTCATAGCAATAATAAAATAAATGGCATTGGTTTTTATATTAGTGGTATATTATTTATGAACAATCATTAAGAGTGATATAGGTCACTATGGCCTAACCATCTGAGAGGGGTCTATTCTTGCACCTGTTTCTCTAGTTTAGAAATTTATGAAGAGGAATGGTTTTAAGAGGTCATGAATCTAATTTCATGGTATTTTCATCATACAAATCATCTCCATGAAGTGCCTTCACTTGGAGGAAGAATGTCTTGGTAAACAAGTTGTTCTAATGGATCCTGCTACATGTTTCTATTTTTTCTTCATGGTGGTCACTCTTAGAGATTTATAATGATTAATTTTTCATGAAAGGTCTCTCATTTTTTATGAATTTCATGTGTTACTTGTCTGAGATGTGTTTCTTATTCATATCTTCAAGTATTTACTCTTTAGAGACATAGTTTGTGTTTGAATAGTCCATTGTATGTTTGATTGTCAATATGGGCTCAAATTATAGTGATACATAATGGTGTGAGATTATAAGACCATATTTCACCATTGGAAATATAGAAAAATCAAGATGGTAGTTTAATGCACCTTCTAATGAGAGGTCATAATTGTTTATTCAAGATACATGCCTGTGAAAACTATAAGAGTAGATGGAAGATGCTCAGAGCCATAAATAAGACATGATACATATCTTTATGCATTAATTTGTCCATGATTTCCTACTACCATCATCAAGATGATTCAAATCGACTAGAGTCTCTAATTTCCTACATAGAGACCTCATGCATTAGTTGATTGTATGTAGTCCATCCAGGTCAAACAAATAAGTCTAGGGTGGCATAAGGCTTGGTCATAATATTTGTGATGCACTGAAATAATGAAAATGAGATGTGTAGTATTTTATAGGTTTGATAAGTTCAAGAATCCAAAGAAGTGGCTTTTTAGCCTATACAATCAAGTAGAGACCTATAGGCCCTAAGCCTGTATGTCCTCATTATGGACTAGGTCAACATCAAACCAAAAAAAATCAAGGCCAAAACATCAAATCTTAAATTATATGTAGACAAATTCCAACTCACCAAAGATCAACTAGGTCAGTTGGATAGTCAAGAGAAAGGAGACTGAGTTCACAATCTAAAGACCACCTACAGTAACCTATATGAAAGAAACAAGAGCGAAGAGACTTAAAATGTCAAAAGGAGATCAAGGACCCTAAACATACAATGGAATGATTTCTTATTGGTTTGGATATCTCCAAACATAATAGTAATCCTAAGAGATAGAACTCAGTTTAAAAACTTCTATGCACAATCAACATTCAAAACATCACCTAAAGGCCTATTTCAGGTATCATTTCCATATTCAAGTCAAGATAAAGGAGTTGAGGTGTTTGAAAATATTGAAACCTAATTGGATATCTAACTAAGTCAAATATCTTTGAGGATATAAATTATGTAAAAGGAGTGAGGTCTAAAACATAGAAGATAGTTCACCATTCTAAGTAGGCACCTATAGGTTACTCTAATTGTAGACTACCTTTAGGATTGAAAGAAGAGTATAGTAGGTGTATTGAAATGCCTTGAACCCAATTAGGATAAAAAATTAGTTTAATAGCATTGAAATGGATAATGGTGTGAGGTTGAGATCTTGATACCCTATATGCAGTCAAGTGAAGGTAAAGAGTCACCTACAGGTCTACCAATAGAACAACTAGCTTCAAGCCAAAGGAAATAAGGTAGAGTAAAATGAAGATATACTCTAAGACTAATTGATACTGAAATAAAATACAAAATCCATACAAAAATTACTTTTTGTAATGGTGAAGTCATAAACCAAAATGCAGTCAAAATGGTCTCTAACACTCATAGGCTACGTAATGACAGGCTGGTCCTAAGCCTAAAAAAGAAATAAAAGAGATAAAGAGACTATGATGCCTACCTAGGATGGACTAAGAGGACATATGGTCATGTTGAGACCAAATTAAGTTGAGGTGGTGGAGCAAACTGAGTTATAAACCCCATACATAGTTAAGACAAACTACAAGTAAGCCTCTTCAAGAGTGTTTTACTTTTTTTGAGAAAAGTGAGGTCTATAAAAGGGTCTACTAATCCTTGATGAATGGATTAATAATTTAATCTTAATTTTATTTAACCCTAAAACTATATTATAGGGGTATAAAATGTTCAAAACCATGTTTTGGCTTGTATGCCTAATTTTCACACACAAGCTATAGCCAGTCATGAGAGAGTTTGGTGTGTTGAATCCTATATAGGCATTATCATGCATTTAAAATTGGTATAGATGGTTTTAATTATTACACAAATATATCCATAATAATTTCAAGGCCACACATATAGTGGACATACCCACTATTTTATCTTAGACCTTGCCCACTCTATTGGCAAGGGGTAGTCATGAGACTAAGAGGTCTATTTGAGCTCAAAATCATAAAATAACTATGTCAAACCTCATGGAGGGTCATTTAAGAAATTAAAATTCATATAAAATGTCTCCATATACTTCAAATGTGATAACACACCTCAATTTTCATTCAAGTGCCCTTGAGGGCTAACAAAGAGTTGATAGGTCTAAACCCTAATAACCTTTACTAGTATACCAAATGCATATATAGGGGTAATTATCACTACCAATGCATGTATAATAATTAAAGGGATTTTTTAATAGGTGTATAAACCTCTCCCAATATTGGGATGGAGTTTTGACACCCAAAACCTAATTTAGACCTATCTTGAGCTTAAGAAACACTAAGCATGCCACCCAAGGAGCAACTTCAAATGCTCATATCATAGCTCAAACTTTGCATGGGAATCTAAGACAGTTGGATAGTTTAAAAGGTTATCTAAGAATTTTTCCAAGTGGAAGGAGGTAAATTGATTATTTTCTCTTCATGAACAATCATTAAGACCCCAAAAGTCTTAAACCCTCCTAAAACCTTGATAATGACCAGGATGAATAAAAGACCTCAAAATCACATTTAATTCCACATTTTTCTCCTAAAACCTATTTAATGTTTTTGAGGACTCTAATTTTTTTCCCTGCATGTACCTAGTTTGTACTTGTAGTTGTATAGACTAACATAAATGCCTTATTTTTCATGTTTTTTGGTATTTTATAGGTGTTTTGAGAAGGAGAGAACTTTCAAATAATTTTATGAGGTAGTTTGAGATGTTTCATAACTATTAAAGTCCATAAAATTTCATATGAGATTCCAGATATGGTCAAACTAGGCCTATTTTCCAAGGTAATCTCAAACAGGCTCAAAATTAGGCTAGGTAACAAGGTGATTACATGGTTTGCATACTTCCACAAGGTCTTGGGTCCTAAAAATTGACATGTATTTTTTTTATAGACTAGGAAAAGTGAATCACATGATTTTTGGTGATTTCACACATTTATAAGAGGTATGGAGCAATAAAATAGGGTCCTAAGCAAGGAGGCCTAATTGAGACCTAATTCAAGAGAAAATGATATAAAATATCAACTTCCACTTAGATTCATAAGATGAAATTTTATAGGGAGATATAAATCCATAATTTATCCTATAATATTCCCTTTTTTTTCATCATCATTCATACAAATCCCTACACAAGGAGGTTTATAGGTTTTGAGGAATATACGAAAATTAGGCCTATTGAAAGCTTTAGGAGCAAAATAAATTCTTGGGACTTGTTCCAGGAACCAAAATTTAATTTTCATCCCTAATAACATATTTTAGGACCATTAATGGAGACATTATTCTTTTAATAATATGTACTTGAGTTGTGGGCCACTTAGACCAAGCTAGGCATGGGAAATGAAGAGTCTCAAAACACCTATGCACACAAATGATGAAATATCAGAACATAGGAGTTTATTAAGGCATATTATATGTCCACTAAGTTTCCTAAGGTTATTTCATGGTGAATTCATTATTTTAATACCCATTTGTCACTCCTTTCATGCAAAGAAGGGCAGTTTCCAAAAAGCTAATCAAGGTGTCAAGCGAAATTATAACCCCTATGCCACATGGAGGGTCAAAGCATATTCAAGAGTGATAAACATGGACATATATGTCTATTTATATTGTCTAATAACTCCTTTTATTGTTTTAAGTCATGGACATTTGTCAATATTCTTCTACTACACTCTCTCTCTCTCTCTCTCTCTCTCTCTCTCTCTCTCTCTCTCTCTCTCTCTCTCTCTCTCTCTCTCTCTCTCTCTCTCTCTCTCTCTCTCTCTCTCTCTCTCTCTCTCCACCATTATTTATATAAGAAACCACTTTTGGATAAGTTTTTAAAATCAACATATGGTATGGTCAATCCATACTAATTTGAGTACTATTATTTCCTTTGAATAAAATATTTCAATCTGGTTTTTAATTCTAAACTTCTTGTCTAAGTGTGTGAAGCAGTGCATAGTTGAATGACAAGTGATAATCATCTATCCTTGTGTTCATTTTGCTCTTTTATGTTTTGTCTAAGTACTCTATTCTCTAATAGGTCAAATTAAGTTTAGTTAGTGTATTTATATGTGTTTAAATGTAGGAAAGGATAATAGTTTCTATAATCAGACCTCTTGTTCATTCACCTTGAGAAGCGCATTGCATATCACCTTCATGTTTGAAATACTTATGTCACATGAACCTTTAATGTTGAAGTTAGTTTTTTGAATCATATTTCATAGTGAAATTACATGGTAGTCTTGTGGAGATTAACTTGGTGCATCACCTCATTATATTGTATTTCTTTCATGTTCTCTTTATCCCTTTGCAACCCCAAACAAGCTAGTAGTATAGGTGATGAGATTTAATAGATATATCAAGGGAGTTAGCCCTTCAATCTAGAGGTTTAACCATGTTATATATAACCCATAGGTCTAAGGGTAATTTCATGTTCCACTCAATTTTGAATAGTCTTAAACTACCTCTAAAAGGGTGTAAAATTGAGTGACAATAGTTTCGTCACTCCTGATGGGACTATTGTCTTAAACACTTCTTGTCAAGGTGAATGCTAGTCTTGACAACATCACAGTTGCATAAGTGTTCCTCACTCAGCATTTGGTGATTGAATTGAAGGTATAAAATCTAGTTGAAGACCAATTTATTATTTCTTTTTTTCATCATTCGTGGGATTTACTAGGTCAGTTGCTAGTAGAATTAACCATCCTATAAATCCTCTCCCTCATCTTGAGCTTCCTCTTGAAGTTTAGTACCTTGAGCCTATCTTGACACTTGAAGAGCCTAAAGAACAAGAATAATTTTAAATTCAAGAAGAGAAAGAGAGTGAAGAATAATTTGAAGGCAACATGTCTAGGCAACATGCTTTCCTAGCCTTCAATACTGAAAATCCCATAAACCTTACTACTTATGATGATATCCCTCCCAATGCCACCAAGAGTGTTCCCACTTTTAATAAAGAAGGTCATATCACCCAAAGTGGGCATATTAGAGACATATCCAACTTATTCAATTTCTATAATGAAATAGAATTTAACATAATAGTTAGATTACTTTCCATGTCTTTTAGGGTAAAATCCCATGATTTGGTATAGAACCTTGTCAAGAGGATGCATCACTACTTGGGATGAGTTTGGGGAACTTTTGCCTCAACGTTTTGAAGATAAAAATGATCATACATCACTCATACATCAGCTCAATATAATTCAAATATGGCCTAAGTAATCTATGCATGATTTCAATGAAAGGTTCCAAAGGACATGGAATAGGCTTCAAAATCTCATGAGACCCTTAGAGTTAGTAAGACTAATATAGTTGTCATGTTTTAATCTAGGGGTGAATATACTTTATTTAAAGCCTATGATATATCCATTAGAGCTAAGAATAGTTTGATCCAAGATGGCAAAATCCCTCCAAAATTCTCAATGCCCATCTTTCCTAACATGTCTACTTCCCCTCCTAGTCTTACTCCAATTCCAAGTTCAAGCAAAGAGTCTAAAGTTGCTCCAAAGAAATCAAATGATGCCATTGAGTGGGAAGTAATATGTAAGGCCTTAGAAGCTCAAATTACACAACCAAATCAATAATTTTGAGCTTACCAAAACTCCTACAGCTACCCTCCATAAGAAATTTTATTTCCACCTCAACATAATGGTCAATGGAAGGGACAAGGTTAGCTTAATTTTAATAGGTCTCCCAATGCCTATAATCCAAATTATATGCCCACCACAAGAGCCATGGTTCTAGTCCATAATAACTTAATTCAAGGAGAAGAATGGTAGCCTCAAAGATAGTACATGAATGTCAATTGTGGTGAAGGACAAGATTTTTTAGCTCAAGAAGGGCCTAATCCGTACTTTAAAATATAATATGATAGCTTCATACAAGTAAAATAAAATGGAGAGTGTGGAAGTAAAGGAGTGAGCTTGGTAAACTTCCAAGTTGACGATAGATTTGTATTAAAACAAATCACCTCAGTTGGATCCAACACAAGGTAAAATATATGAGCTTTGGGATATGTTCAATATGTGGATACAACTCCAAACAATCCTCCTTCAAGGCAAAAATGTATGAATACAAATGTGGCAGCCTCTACAAGTCCTGCACCTCTTCAAAATCAGAACTTGGGAAAGGTGACTCAAGGAACTTTATTGCCTCAAAAAATGGTTACTTCATTTCCTCCAAGGATTCAATAACATTTTATTGTCTCTCCTTTGAATATCATTAACTCTTTCAAGAACACTAAGACAAACATATCTCTTTGGGAGGTACTTCACATGCCCAGTCAAAAGGAATCACTTCAAGAAAAGTTATTCCAAATCCATATTAGTCCCCAAAAAGTAAGGCATTGTGGTGTATCCCTCACAAATACACCTACTCATATTGTTTAGCCTTCTACCAAGTCTAAAAATCCCCCACATTTCTATCTTACCCTCATTGTGGGAGACAAACTAGTTTATAATTGCATTGTGGATAGTGGGGTAATCACTTTTGTTATGCCCAAACTAGTTGCAGACAAGTTAGATTTGAATTATGAGCCATATATAAAAGGAGTTTTGTGGCTTGATGGAACTCTAACCAAGTCAATAGGGCTCATCAAATGTATGAAATTTTTCTTGCATGACCACCCAAGTTTTTTAATTCTATTGAGAATAGTGGTGGTAGATCTACCTACACACTTTGTTATTTTCCTATCAACAGACTTTACTACCAAGATAGGAGGATATTTTTCTATTTATTGGCCCTTATTTACCTTTAGAACAAGGTATGGAGTAAAGGTTACTATAAGGACACAACCATTGGCCAAGTTCTACATTGAACCATATGTGGAAGCTAGTTCTAATTTGAATTGTACCATCCATGAGTAAGAGGAGAATGTTATAGATGATGTAGCATCTTCTAAACTTGAAGTTATTTCTGATCTCTTTCAAAAATAATATGTCATTGATACATATTAATATGATCCCTATGCTTGCATTAAAGAGATAAGCCTTGACACATACATAATTCATTATGAGGGTGATAAATATTCTGAGGTAAGTCTCGATGGTTCTTTTCAACAAGCTATAGAAGGTAAATACTATCTTCACATGGATGATGATGATAAGTCTTAAAGTGTGATATATCATGAGGATGTCAAAGATGTCATAATTATGCCTACTCAAAATGAAAGAGTTCATGAATGTGAAAATCGTGAAGAAGACGATGATTTATGGCAACAATTCCATGCCATAGTATAAGAGTTTGAACAGATAAGTAAGCCAACTATCCTTCTTAAATAACATGAACTTGATAGTAAGGTCATTGATAAACCTATTGATCATAATAAATAACGTCAATACATTGTCAAGAAAGATGCAGTCATGAAGGAGTTAAATCAGATCAAAGTAAAAGTTTGGGTGTTTGAAGACAAGTATGATGGTTCTATACATCAATAATATCATGGTCTAGATGAAGGTGAAGTTGAGACAACTCTTATGTTTCCCAAGAAGCAAAATGACAAGCATAAAATGATCATTAATGAGATCAAGAAGGCCACACTATCAAGTAGTCCTAAAGGAGAGTTAGGAGGACCATTCAAAGAATTTTGAAGTGGTTCACTTGCAGCTAGCATAGGTCCTATGAATGGTAAGTCTGTAACATTTCCATTGAGATTTACTAGAATAATGCAATTTATTTTTTAAATAATTTCCATGTATTCTTACATTAGATATCACCACAATAATCTAATTAATGGCCCTAGTATAACACACTAAGTATGTTAACCATCAAATAAACATGTAACATCTATTAGTTATTTATCACTAGCATCATGTGAAATAAAATATAATTGCATATAGAAAGTTATTACATATTTCTATACATCATAGGTATAATAATACAACCACTATTGTCAATGTACTAATGAGTAAATAATTACATTTCCATCAGGAATATTGTTTTGATATAAGATACAAGGCTCCATGGAGCATGAGTCTCATGGACTCTAGTATATTATGGTAATCTCAAGTGTAGTCTCTAAATAAATACTATTATGGGGAGGGAGAGCATCATCTGAATGTTTTGCCACACCAATCAAAGACCATCGATCCCCCACACAATCCCCCAATTAGGGAATGGCCCTCCCTTCACAAATGGGTAGATAATGATGGTGCAAGAATCTAGAGAGATAAGCTACTATCCATGTGCTATAAGATATCTAATACATGATGTGTACCATAAATAAATACAGTCTAACATGATAACACATAAATATGTAAATCATATATATGAAATGACAATGTTTAATTAAACATTATTTTGGCCAAAGTTTTTAAATAATTAATGATCTCTAGGATTAATAAAATGCATACATACCACTTGAACATATTACCTTCATCTAGCATTGGTGATAATAAATAAGATAGTGAAGTATGTCTCACTATTTATTTAGTACTAGCAATATAAGATTTGGTTAATATAACCAACATATTCAAATATATTACTTCTTATTAGTAGGCATAAAACATGTTAAATATATGAATAATCAAAAATACATACATTTAGTCCATCAAATGTATGCAATGAATCTCAATTGTATTGTTTATCACATAAATAATAAACATAAACATAAACAAGTACAATCTATACCAACCAGGTATAATTTATACTTAGACTGCATGTTTTCAATTTTTGTAAGTAATTCAAATGTAATAGCTTTTATGACAAATAAAAATATCATAGTTTAATTTCCATGTACACATTTATCAATTAGAAACAACTAGTAATAATAATTTCAAATATCAAATATCTCATAATCAGAGTCTTATCTCACATGAAACATAATATTTAATTTATACAACTTGTATGTTTAGGAGGTTGTATGCATATAATCATAGTGTCTTATCCCTCAGGATTCTATGACTTAATTTAATATTCAAAACAACCACTAATTATCAACATACATCTCCTATGTTCAAATATATGAGATATATGTGTATGGGTACGTAAGTTTCTCATACAAATATATTTCATATATCTATGTACTTTTGTACATCAAATACATACATAATATGTACTAAATAAATGTATTTGTTCATACATGAAAATATTATTTTGTAATAAACTAACGGTCATTTTTATTTCCATTATGAACTATGAATGATTCAAATAAAACATTAAATATTTACCTATTCACAAAATAATAATCGATATCTATCACAGGATTTCAACATTCTCGAAACCCCTATTCCTATTCACTTATTTCAATTAAAAAGTCATAATTCAGTTATGATAAAATCTATTTAAAGTCTATTGCCCTATTTTCGCCCAACTTGGGTCTTTAAACTTATAAATACCATATTGAATTATTGATAAATAGTTTACTAATCAACTAGAAACTTATATCTAATATTTTTTCCCTTTTACTTCTATAGGATGAGTTCTAATAGTATCATTTAAAGTCCAAGTCAACATCTAACTTAGAAATCATTGTAAACTATATAACCATTTCACAATCAATCATAAGTATTTAAACTAATTATGGTATATGCTCAGTTCATAATATCATAATATGCATCATTCCAAGTTTGACACCATCAAATTTTATTTTTAATGAAAACTCATACGTCTATGGATTTCATAACACGCTACAAGTTCCTTAATATGTTTCAAATTAGATACCCATCCACATAAATAATATACAAATGGTATAACTTGTGTGTGTGTGTGTGTGTGTGTGTGTGTGTGTGTGTGTGTGTGTGTGTGTGTGTGTGTGTGTGTGTGTGTGTGTGTGTGTGTGTGTGTGTGTGTGATCTTAATTACATTAATGTCCAATTCGATGCCAATATCCACTACAAAATATACTAACGAATGCCAAATTGGTTATAACAATCACCTCACATAACACAATTTTCAATAATTTGAAACTCAGAGTTGAGATAGGATTTAATAACTCCTTGTATTCACTCTAAGATAGATTTATCATAACCTATAACTAATTTACATAGAATTAGCTTTTTGTAATAGGATTTATAAGAATATAAACACAAACCTATTATATATGATCTCGATTTTGAAAAACAATGTACACAGTCCTCATATATATGTTCACAGTTTTTGGATAAAAGAACACAATTCATTCTTATAGACTAAAAACCCACTATGAATTCCATATTATGCACACATAGAATTTTAATACCACCTATTTATTTAATAACCCTACTTGAACCTAGTGTTTTACCATAGGAAGGTTCAAAACATACTCTCAATTTTGGGTAATATCAATAAACTCAAGATTTTGGCATACTCCTATTTACATATGAATAATAAGGGTTTTCAAAATAACAAAAAATAGTCACCTATTTATTAAAACCGGACTGCCAAATTCTATATTTTTTTAGCTTGAGCATATTGCAACAAAACTAAACCCATTCAACCCAAAGGGTTTATACACACCTTTCTAGTATGTATTCCATAAAGGTTTAAGGGATATAGGTTTAGTTATGTGGATGGTTGAGCCATCCATAGGGATAAACCTATATCATTATTATAATACAAGACATTTCTATGAACCCTAATTAGATATATTCATACATATAATTTTATGTGTTTGAGAAATATGAAAACAACTTCACCTACCTCTTAATTACTTCTAGATTGATACTTTTTAAACTAGAATTATCCTTCTTTGCTTCACTCTGTTCCTTCTTCTTCTCTTTGTGTTATCCCATGCTCTTCTCCATGTCTCTTCTTATCCTTATTTTTTCATCCACATCTCTCATGCAAGAAACACATGCAACTATTAGCATAAAGCTTACAATTCTCATAATTTCATCATGTAGAAAAGCCATTAACCATAAATATCTCTACTTAACTAGGTTAACCCTAGTTTGAATCAAACAAGAAGCCCTAAATTTTTTTAATGTTCCCCCAAAACATTAATAATCATTATTTTAATCTTTTACTTCGTGCATGGTCTTTTATATGTCACATGCATGTGTATCTACTTCACAAAATTTCACTATTAATAGCATTGCCAATGATAACTAACACTTCACAAGTCACCATTGTCTATGCATTTAAATGTCAACTATGTTTAGTTCATATAATAGCTTAGGATAACAATTTAATCTTTGTAGTAACTTAGCAAAAGTAAACATTCATTATAAATTTGAACAATAAAGTGACTAGTATACAATTAATGATATTCTTTTTAACTGAAATGGTAAATCAAACAAACTACTATACCAAAACATAATGGTATTATATCAATGTAGCCGTTTGTTATTACCACTTTATATAGACTATTTAATGTCTTTAGTTATATTTTATATATTAAAGCATTTAAGTCAAATAATGATATTTCTTGAATATCTTAATAATAACCAGCTAATGTTCTAAAACATTACAAAGACATTATCGTTAGTCTATAGACAGTAGTAAAAAGATACTATTCATGTAGATTTACTTTATCGTAAAGCATTAGTAATCGTAATCATGAATACGATAACTCAACATGATAAAAATAAACATTATGCATTTAATCTATGTATAACAACCATAATATAATCATGCAAAATTAGATCATCACAAGCATTAAACTAAACTAAATCACAACTAATACACACAACTAATTATCTAAATGTAGATAACATCAAAGACGTACTAAAGCTAATAATTCAAACAATGTGTATATTGAGTGCCATCTATCATGGTGTATGCATGGGTTTTAGATGTTCCTCTATCATCCCCCAACACCTTCATCTACACCATCCTCTTTAATGATGCTCTCCCTCCATCATGCTCTAAGGGATGAATCTCTCATGCATCAAAATCATGACAAGAAGGTAGTTAGCCCATAACATCATGATATATATATCATAAAAAATTATTTTAAAAATTAGTCAACATGATGATACTATAAATAATATATAAATATAGCTAACTCATAGCATTAAAATCATGTAATCAAAGTAACATATAACTATCTGATAACAACATATGACTTATAGCTTTATTAAATAGTGATTAATCAATTTTTCAACCATAATAATCCACAGATAATTAGGTAAATTAATTTAGTGATAAATCATGATGTGAAGTCCTTCCCCCCAAAATTTGGTCATCACCCTGATGACACATATTCAAACACTAGTTCTAACTTAAAAACATTATTTAGTAGAAAAATAACATAGTATGAAGTACCAAATCAAGCAAACAAATGTGGAAATACCCTGTAAAACTCATCATAGTCCTCCCAAGTAGCACTATCCTCAAAGTATTAGTCCCATAAGACCTTACACTATGACACTAATCTATTATGCAAATGAAGTCTGGGAGTGTCAATTAATCTGATTGGTTCTACCATGATCACTCCAGAATCTAAAACTTACAAAGCATTCGAATCCAACATATGTGAAGGATCAACTATATAATTTTAAGATATGATACATGGAAAACATTATGTAATACTGCTAGAGATGGTGTCAAATCAAGCCTATATGCTATAGTTTGACCTCTTACAAAACCTTGAAGGGTCCCACATATCTCAGTGAAAGTGTTCCCAACTTCCCAAATTGAATCAAGTTCTTTTATGACTTAACCCACAAGAACACTTTATCACCTACTAAAAATTGTGTAGTTATTCTCTTCAGATCAACATAACTCTTATATTTATCATTGGCCGTGGCCAACCTCTACCTGATTGATCTAACTTGATCTTCCATTTTTGAAATCATTACAGGTTCAAAGACTACCCTCTCTTCCAACTTGTCCCAACTGATTGGTGTCATGCACCTTCTTACATATAATGATTCAAATAGTGCCATCTTCAAAACAAATTAGTATGAGTTATTTTAAGAAAAATCAATCAATGGAAGGTAATCTTCCAACTTATATTGATAATCCATGCAATACATATGAAGGATATCCTCTAACACATAATTAACTTCCTCAATCTGATCATCAGTTTATGGGTGATATGCAATGTTAAAATTTAGTTCATTACCCAAAGCTTAATTTAAAGTTAACCAAAACTTATATTTCATCTTCAGATCATGATCCAAAATGATCTTCTCTAATAATCCATGTAACTTATACACTTCTTTTACAAATCTCTTCATAATAGTAGGTGCATCATCTATCAAATTGCCTAGTATAAAATGAGCTACCTTGGTTATTGTTGGCCAAATTTGGCCCACATACAAACTTTTTATGAAAAGGGGATGAGAAGTTGAACAGGTTCATAATTGAAGAGTGATTCAATGGTAGAGGGGTAGAATTACTTTCAAATGAATATCTCAAAGTTGTTTTCAAATCTTTGTAAACACTTTAAGTAGGATTAAAGTGTGAACTTGGCAAATCTAAGGAAGTAGATTGGCATATCACATCATTTGAGTTGTGAATTTGATAAATGTGTTTAGGAATTTTTTAAGGCCAAAGAATCACATGGACATGATTTATTTCATGCCTAGATCATCCTATGCAAATTACATATCTTGTTGTTTTTCTATCTCAATATACAACCATTCAAAGTTGAACAAGTAGAATGAGACATTCATGAGGATGTTAGATAAAAGTCACAACAAATAGTCATTTGAATTAAAAAAACCCCAAGGATCCTGAAGATAAACACAAAGCTAACAAGTGTCAAAAAATCACTTGATTGGATCATATATCAATGGCATCTAGGCAGTCAATAGGTCAAAAGGTCCCTAGAATGAGATCAATGGTTTGCATTCAATTAGATCAAAAGATCCAATGGTGAGTGGATAAGGATGATGTTAGTGGATCATAAAGATCTAATAAAACACATTTAATCATGCAATTAAAAATCAATGGTGAGCATCAAGTTAAAAAGTTAGAGGATACAAAGATTGAACTTGTCAATGATAAGTGTCATGATCATAGTGACTTACTAGATCAATGATGCACATTTGATTAAGCAGAACAAAGATCAATGGCATGCATTCACTAAGTAGATGAGATCAACGGTGCAAGTGAGTTCAAAAAGTCAAGGATATTAGATTAAACACAATGCCACCTAATGGTCTAATCATGAAATTAGATAGACTAATAGTAGTATCTTAAGAAGGGATGTGTTGCTAATAAATAGCATGATCAAGGAGCTCAGATCAAGATTGGTAGTTAATATTAAAGTCAAATACATGAGACTTCAAGTAGAGGTTGAACATGGTTAAGGCCAAACCAATAATAAATGTTTCTAATGGCTACATCACCATTAAAGTTTATAGGTAGAATAGGTGCTTATAGCCGATGAATTAAGCATGGCTTTGTCAATTCAAGATATGAGAATTTTGTCCTCGTGAGTAGATCAAGTAGAAAGTGGCATAAAGTCTCAAGAAGGAGACTAGTGGTTAGATAAAGATAGTGGAGCATTTAATTCTTTTATATAGCCTTTAAATTTTTTTCTTTCTTGATAAGATCATGACTCAGCATCCTTGGATTAATACTAATCCATCGAGAGTAGTTGGACCTCATTCAATGTTTTTTGCTTGCACATCTCCCTCTATCTCCTTCCTTTTTTCTATATATGTCACATCTTCTTCCACACTATAACTCTCTAAAAAAAAGTTTTAGAAAATAAATCTCTAATATTTTTTTAGAGAAAAATACTCTTACGTTTTTGGCTTGCCCAGGCTATGCCAAAATTTGTACTGTAACACCTATTTGATGCAATAAAAGACCAAATTCTTCCATTTTATGATGGAATTAAAGTGTGTCTTATGAATTCATTTGATGTGGTTAAGTGAATGTATGCTTTCCTTGCCTTTGTCTAAATTTTATCACTTTTATGAAGTGTTTTGATAGTTTTCACATGTCATTCTAAGTGCAATATGTAGTTTTTTTATTAGTTTGGAAGTGGACAATTGCCCTCTCATGCTAGGTTGATAACTAGTCAATGCCTTTTTGTGAAATACTTATGTGAGCGCTGATCAAAAATGAGTAAATTGATCTTATTTAGTCTTGAATGTGTCTTATAATATGTCTTGTGCAAGTATATGTAATCAAATTACTGGTACATCACCTCATTTTACATACTTTCATAGATTGTTAATCTCTCTCCCTTTTCCAAGTAAGAGTTAATTTAGGTTTAGTTTAGGTGATAGATCCAGAAGGAAGATGGCCTTGTCTGGAGGTTTGACCCAATCTTAGGTGACCCATAGCATAGGGTCATTCCCATATTGGACTAGGTTTGAGTAAGAGAACTTGAACAAACCCCTTCCCATCTAAGGGTACAATCTAAGACACCAACAGTTATAACATACTCAGTGGGACCCATTAGAGGTTTTCTTGGTGAAATTTTAGTTACAATAGTGTTTTGCATGAATTATTTGGTAATTCTAACCTCAAGCAATTGCTTCTAATACTTCATTCACAGTTTCTAAGTAAGTCTATTTTTAGTGCAATATATTGATGTTGTTTTCATGGTTGTGTATGAGGAAAAATATGTTATACTTCCTTATCAACCATATAGTGAGTCATACCATCCCTATTATAATCCATGTGAGCTTTTTTATGAGTTTAATTAGTTCTACTAGGAGTTTTATCAAAGGTATGATGAGTCTTATCAAGTTTCCCATGATCCTTATTACCAAGAGCATGACTCTTACCTTCCTTGTGCACCATATTAGTCTCAAGACCAAATTTCACCTTTCCCATATGGATATGATGTTGCATATGAGCAACCTTGTATCCAAGAAAGAATAGATGAGATAGAGCTGAAAATAGTAGCATATGCAAGAAAAGTTTGCTCAAACTCTCAGTATGAAGAAGTGAATGGTCTATTTTAAAATGAGTCAAATGATCCAAAGGAGACGAATGATTTTTGAAAACTTATATTAGTGAAGATGGAGGCTTGGGAGAGGTATCAAATTGATTTGAACTAGTTGTCTCAAGAACCTTTTTGTATTCCTTACCAACCTTCTTGTGTTCCTTATTCTCATGAAGTTCTTAACCATGCTCAGTGTGTGTTAATGGAGCTTCCTAGTTGAAGTCAAGATAAAAATCATATGCTTATTCAAGAGCCTATTCATGAGACTAAACCTTCTTATAGCCCCCTTTCTTCACCACTCATTTCTCAAGCTCAAGTTGTCTAGGAGGACAAGGAGGTTTCAATTTTTTATGAGGTTATGGTCAAGTAGAAGGAGTAGAATATAGAGGTTTTCAAAAGTTTCTATTTTCCTCCTCTCCAAAACTCCCTAGATGATTCAATTTCCCTCAATATCCCAAAATTTTATCATGATCAACCTTCCATACCTCATATTCCCTCTCAAACAAATGAGTTTCATCACCCTCCCACTATCTCCCTTATTCAGGAGGAGCCTATTAAATAGAGGATTGAGAAAGAGGTTGTAACTACAAGTAAAGTTCTTGAAGAGTGTGAAAATAATGATTCAAGTGTGTATGAGGAAGATTTTTTCATTAATACTTAAATTGAGGTTGTAGTTGAGAATGAGGTTGTAATTGAAGATGAGAAGACTAGTCTTGATGTGGAAGAACTCCATGAGGAATTGGTACAAATTGAAGTCATAAATGAATTCGAGATATCTCCACTTAAGAAAGATGAAGGTTTAATTCAAGCTAATTATATTCAAATTGATCAAAATGAGGAACAAGAGGATGATTGGTAGTTGTACCTTGAATCTATGTAAGAGATTGAAGAGCCTTTTAAGGATATTTTTCCCATTGAAGAGCATGTGTATGATAAGTTTGATCAAGAATCACCTATTCAATATCATGATGCATCTTAGGTTGACGATTCAAAGCCCTTGAAGAGCTTGATGAACTTGCAGCAGTTGATAAGAAGGATGAGGTCACTCAAAGACAATGCATAAATTAGATATCACTTGACAAGTTTGTAGTTGACAAATTGTATGAAGAAGATCTTGAAGTGCAATACGAGTTCATCTTTGTTTGTGACTATTTTGTTGTTGATAACTCATTTGAGGAGATGTTTAGAGAGTTGGTAGACAAGAAGAGTGCCTCATCAAAGGTTATGTTCAATAAACATCTAGATTTACAACTTGTACCATCTCTTGCAGTGAGTGAGTTTATGAATTTCCCTTTTGATTTATGTGGATCATGCTTTATCATGGTTAGTTATATTAGTTTATTTATGTTTTGTTCTAAATAACTTCTTTATTTGCACATTTATTTTGTTAGGTTAGTTTCCCTATTTTGTTTGTTTCCTTCCCTATTTTGGTGGAATTCAATGTCTTTGTAAGTCAAAAGGTTTCTTGTAGTCATGGATCACATTCATAATTATTGGTCAATCCAAGAGTCATGTAAATGGTTTGAGTTCTCAAGCATAACAGGCATACTACCTAGTAAAGTCACCAAATATGTTGGCCAAATTTGGCCCACATACAAACTTTGATGAAAAGGGGTTGAGAAGCTGAGCAAGGTCCTCCTTGAAGAGTGATTCGATGGTAGAGGGGAAGATAGACTTTCAAATGAAGATCACAAAGTTATTTAAAAATATTTCAAAACACTTTAGGCAGGTTTAAAGTGCAAACTTGGTAAATCTAAGGAAGCAGACCATCGTAGCACGTCATGAAGGAATAAATAGAACATTTTAGTTGTGCATTTGATAAAAGTGTTTAAGAAGTTTTTCAAGGCCAAATAATCACATGGAAATGATGTATTTCATGCTTAGATCATCCTCTAAAAATTTCATATCTTGATGCTTTTATATCTCAAGATACAAGCATTCAAAGTTAAACAAGTAGAATGAGACGTTCGTGGGGATGTCAAACAAAAGTCACGGTGAATATTTGTTTGAATTCAAAAAACCCCCAAGGATCCTAAAGATAAATGCAAAGCTGACAAGTGTCAAACTCTTACTTGATCAGATTATAGATTAATAACATGTAGGTAGTTGATAGGTCAAAAGGTCCCTAGAATGAGATCAATAGTTTGTGTTTAATTAGATCAAAAAATCCAATGGTGAGTGGGTGAGGATGACATCAGTGGGTCCCAAAGATCCAATGGAGTATGTTTAATCATGCATTCAAATATCAATGGCGAGCATCAATTCAAAACATCAAAATATCCTAAGATTTAACATGTCAATGACAAGTGTCATAATCATAGTGACTTACCAGATCAACAATGTGTGTTTGATTAAGTAGAATAAATACCAATGGCATGTATTCACTGAGCAGATGAGATCAATAGTGTGAGTGAGGTCAAAAATTCAAGGAGCTCAAAATAAATTCAAGGCCACCATGTAGCACAAGCATGAAATTATATAGACTGATAGTAGGATATTGAGAAGGGATGTGTCACTGATAAATGACTTGATCAAGGAGCCCAGATCAAGATCGGTGATTGATATTAAATTCAAAGACATGAGACTTCAAGTAGAGGTCAAACATGGTTAAGATCAAACCAAGAACAAATTTTTCTAAGGGCTATGTCATCATTAAATTTTAGAGGTATATGTAGCTACCTAAAGACAAACCAAGCATGGCTTTATCAGTTCCAAGATATGAGGATTTTATCCTCATGAGCAGATCAAGTAGAAAGTGGCGTAGAGTCCCAAGAAGGAGACATAGTGGTTAGATAAATATAGTGGAGTATTCAATAATTTTACAAAGCCTTTAAAGCTTTTCCTTCTTCATAAGATCATGACTTAGCATCCTTAGATTAATGTTAATCCATCGAGAGTAGTTGAACCTCATTTAATGTTTTTTTATTGTACAGCTTCCTCTCTCTCCTCCCTTTTTTCTATATATGTTCCATCTTCTTCCACATTGTAACTCTCTCAAAAAAAAATTAGAAAATAACTCTATAATTTTTTTTAGAGAAAAATACTCTTGTGCCTTTGGCTTGCCCAAGCTATGCCAACATTTGTACTATAACATCTATTTGATGCAATAAAAGATTGAATTCCTCCATTTTGAGGCTGAATTAAAGTGTCTTATGAATTCATTTGATGTAGTTAAGTGAATGCATAATTTCCTTGCCTCTATATAAATTTTCTCACCTTTATGAAGTGTTTTGGTAGTTCTCACAGGTCATTCTACGTGTAATATTTAGTTTGTTGATTAGTTTAAAAGTGAAAAACTTCCCTCCCATGCTAGGTTGATATCTAATCAATGCCTTTTTGTGAAATACTTATGTGAGGGCTGATCAAAAATGAATAAAGTAATATTATTTAGTCTTTAATGTGTCTTATAGTGTGTCTTGTGCAAGTATAAGTGTTTAAATTACTGGTGCATCACCTCATTTTACATGCTTTCATATATGTTGTTAATCTCTCTCCATTTTCCAAGCAAGAGTTAATTTAGGTTTAGTTTAAGTGATAGATCCAAAAGGAATCTGGTCTTCTTTAGAGGTCTAACCCAATCTTAGGTGACCCACAACCTAGGTTCATTCCCAAGTTGGACTAGGTTTGAGTAAGATGACTTGAACAATCCCCTTCTTAGCTAAGGGTGCAATCTAGGACACCAATAATTAGTTTGTCAACTACTACCAAGATCATGTCATGCCTATTCTATGACAATAGCAAACCTTGAAAAAAGTTCATACTGATCACCTGCCACTTCCATTCTGGTTTGTCATGTAGATATAAAAATCTATTTTGATGCACATGTTCAACTTTCACACACTAACATTCTAGACAATGAGACATAAAGTTTGTTACATCTTTCTTGATTCCCTTCCAGAAATAGAGTGGTCTAAGCTCAACCATGAGCTTGGTTACTCTTGAATGTTCTGAATATGGTGCATTATGCAATTCCTTTAGCACTGTGCTCCTTATATTCTCCCTATCTAGTACATACATCTTTTTTTTTTATCATAAAATACCATCATTATCTATTTTAAATCCTTTATACCTATGATTATGAGTATTCTCATATAATGCATTCCTAATTTGATCTTAGAATTCATCTCCTAGAGAGAATTTGATCATTTGTCCCTGAAGCTACTCATGATAGTAGCCATGGTTGTTATATACCTCCTAGGTCTTAGGGCATTAGCTACTTTATTTTCCTTACCTTTGATATAGTTGATATCAAAATCATAATCAGACAAGAATTCTAACTAGTGCCTTTGATGAGCATTCAGATTCAATTTGGTGAAGATGTAATTGAGTCCCAAGTTGTTAGTATTGAGCTCAAATGGTTTTCCCAACAAATAATGCATCCAAATTTTCAAAGCATGCACGATTGCTATAAGTTATAGGTCATGAGGGGCATAGTTCACCTCATAAGGTTTCAGCTTCCTTGATTTATAGGCCACCACAACACCATCTTACATGAGGACTCCTCCAAGTCCATCCCAAAATGTATTTGTGACCACTAAAAATTGACCATTGGGATTAAGAATCCTTAGCACTAGTTTTGAATTAAGCCTCCTTTTTAGTTCCTAAAAAGCTACTTCACATTTATTTGACCAAATAAAACTTTGATTCTTATGTTGTAGAAAGGTAATTGGATTAGCTATTTTAGAAAAATTTAGAATGAAATTCTTATAATAACTTGTTAATCTCATGAAACTCCTTACCTCATGGGCATTATTTGGTGTTGTCCACTCTATAATATCTCTTATCTTTGTTAGATCTATAGAAATACCATCCACAGAGATAATATGTCCTAGATATTATACTTTCTTTTAGAAATATACACACTTGGATATCTTGTTGTATAAATTATGCTTTCGCAAATGTTGCAAAATCAATTCTAGATATTGAATATGCTCTTCTTCATCCTTGGAATATATAATAATGTCATCTAGAAAGACTAAAACAAAATGATTTAGATAATTTTTTAACACACTATTCATGAGATTCATAAACATTGTTGGAGCATTTATCAACTCAAATGGTAACACTATGAACTCATAGTGCCCATATCAATTTCTAAAAGTTGTCTTTGAAATATCCTCATCTTTAATCCTCGATTTATGATATCTTTCTCTAAGATCAATCTTTGAAAATACCATTGCCCCTTGCATTTGATTGAAAAGATCATATATACAAGGTAGTGGATATCTATTTTTGATAGTTGCCTTATTCAACATTCTATAATCAATATAAATCCAAAGAGTAACATATTTCTTCTTGACGAATAAAACTAATGCACCCCATGGTGACATACTTGGCTTGACTAACCCTTTTGATAACAACTCCTAGAGTTGAACCTTCAATTCAACCAATTCAGTGGTTGTCATTTTGTACAGTGTTTTAGATTATGATTCTAATCTAGGTATGATATCAATAGAGAAATCATAATCATGTTTAAGAGGTAATCCTGGTAATTCCTTGAAAAACACATCATGAAAATTCTTAAAGAAAAGATAATCTTTAATTTATGATTCATTAGATTCCTCCATTTCATTTATCTTGATGAGAAATGCTTGGCACCCTTTTACTTGAGCCTTCCTGAGTTTCATTGTAAAAATTTGCCTAAGTCTCAACTCTCTTTTCTCACCCTGAATTCTTATATGATTTCTAAAATTGTCTTAACAATAAACCTTCTTCATGTAGTAGTCAACCTTGGCCTTATGCTTCATAATATATTTGACTCCTAAGATCACATCATATAACCCTAGCAGTGCTACATAAAGATCTACTATTATGAATTTGGGAAACCTAATCTCAGCATCAACTAAACACTTGTCAACCTTGATCTTTGACTCATTCTCATATTGAATTGACCATGCATTTTCCATTACCCCAACTTTTCTAGATAACTTATTTAGTATTCTAAGAGCAATAAAACATTTTGTAGCCCCTACATCTATTAAAATGAAAACTAGATGTTCAAACAAAATACCTAACAATTCTATGGGTGAAACTTAGAATTTGGCTTGGCAATTATCAACTATTGCATGAATATGTTGTTAAAACGGTCAATGTTGAGGAGAAAATTCTTTGTTCTTTTACTTATCCTGGGTACACTCACCAGTAAAATGGTCATCTCCATAAATGAAATAACCTCTAGGTGCTCATTTCCTGTCAGACTATTGGTTTCCCTTGAAATCACCTTTGAAACCATTACCAAATTTCCTATTACCTGAATCACTATTGAATCTAGAATTTTGACTCTTAAATTGACTCTTGGAGTCTCCACTCCTTTGCTTCTAATTCTTCTTTTTGAAAGTTAGTTTATAATTTTCAAACTTTTTTTAACCTTATCTCTAACCTAATTAAGAGATTTTAACTTTTGTTCCTGCTTGACTGCCTTATCAAAGACCTAGTCTATGGTAGATGGTCCATGAACATCCACCTATCCACTAATCTGGGGTTTTAATCCAATGATGACCTTTCTAATTGAACCTCTCATTTGCCTAATATTGAGGTACATACTTTCAAAAAATTGATGAACTGTTCCCAGTACTCATTCACTAATAGATCTCCTTATTTAAAATTTTGAAAATCTATAAGCTTTTGGTCAAAGTGTAACTATAGAAGCCACCATGATCTAAATAATGTCATGAACTGCCCCCAAGTAGTGGTGGTCAAGTTAAGATTCATTTCCAACTTTTTGTTGGCCCACCACATAGATGCTTCACTAGCCAACTAATAAGCTCCCCAAACTACTTTAGGGAATTTAGAGTAGTTTCAAATCTCAAAATATTTCTCCATCTCAGTCATCCATGCTTCAGCTCTGTCTCCCATAATGGTTCCATCAAACTTAGGTGGATTCACCTTTTTCATATCTCTAGCCAATTTTGTAGCTACACGTGATTTCACATCTTGAGGCACTTCCTCAGGCCTTTGTTCTTGAGGGATGTCCTACTCAGCAGAATGCTCTTTAGGCACATTCTGATGGGATTCCTCTTCAAGTTCATGAATTTCCTATTCTAGGAATACAATTTGATCCCTAGTTTTATTTATGACTGCAAGAATCTAATCCAAGTTTGTTGCTTGCTCAATGGTAAATTGGTTAGGATCAAATAGATGGTTTTTGTTGTTGACATTCGAAGGACCCTCACCATATGCTCTAGCTTGCACCATTCTCATTTTTGGTAAATAAATGGATATAAAAATATTAGTGGACTTATTAAGTCCTAGAGTTCGAGTCACATTTTAGATGCCACAATGTAACATCCCCACTGGGATTTACTAGAATAATGAAAAAAAATTAAAATAATTTCCATGTATTCTTATATTAGATTTCACCATAAGAATCTAATTAGTGACCCTATTATAACCCACTAAGTATTTTAACCATCAAATAAACATGTAACATCTATTAGTTATTGATCACTAGCATCATATGAAACAAGACATAATTACATATAGAAAGTAATTACATATTTCCATCCATGGCTGGTACAATAATACAGCCACTATTGTCAATGTACTAATGAGTAAATAATTATATTTCCATCAAGAATATTATTTCAATAATAAATTCAATACAAGATACAAGGATCTATGGAACATGAGTCTCATAAACTCTAGTATCCTATGGTAATCTCAAATGTAGTCTCCAAATAAGTACTATTTTATGGAGAGAGAGCATCATTTGATTGTTTTTCTACACCAACCATAGACCATCAATTTCTAACATAATCTCCCAATCAAGAAATGGCCTTCCCTTCATGGATGGATAGATAGTGATGGTGCATAAATATAGAGAGACAAGCTAGTACCTATGTGTTGTAAGATATCTAATGCATGATGTGTACCATAAAAAAATATGTTCTAACATGAGATCGCACAAACATGTAAATCATACATATGAAATGATAATGTTTAACTAAACATTACTTTGGCCAAAGTTTTCAAATAATTAATGATCTCTAGGATCAATCAAATTCATACACTTGATTAGATTACCTTCATTTGACATTGGTGATGCTAAGTAAGCTAGTGATCTATCTCAACTCTTATTTAGTACCAATAATGTGAGATTTGGTTAATATAACCAATAGATTCAAACAGATTACTTCCTATTAGTAGGCATAAACCATGCTAAATATAGGAATAATAAAAAATATAATACATACATTTAGTCTATCAAATGTATGCAATAAATCTCAACTATATTATTTATCATATAAATAATAAACATAAAAAAGTACAATCTATACCAATCAGGTATAATTTATACTTAGACTGTATGTTTCCAATTTTTATAAGTAATTCAAATGTAGTACCTTCTATGACAAATAACAATATCACAGTTTAATTTCCATGTACACATTTATCAATTGAAAACAGCTAGGCATAATAATTTCAGAGATCAAATATCTCATAGTCAAAGTCTTATCTCACATGAAACATAATCTTTTATTTATACAACTTATTGTACTTTTAGGAGGATGGGTGCATATAATCATGGTGTCCCATCCCTTAGGATTCTATGACTTAATTTAATAGTTAACAAAACCCATAATTATAAACATACATCTCCTATGTTCAAATATATGCTATATGTGTGTATGGTTACATAAGATCCTCATACAAATATATTTCATATATATATGTACTTTTTCATATTAAATACATACATAATATGTATTGAACAAATATATTTGTTCATAAATAAAAATGTTGTTTTGTACTAAACTAGCATTCATTTTTATTTCTATGAAGAACTACGAATGATTCAAACAAAACATTAAATATTTACCTATTCACTATCATAGTTAGTTAAGGGCTTTGGGTTCATCTCAAATAAGTCTTGAGGTTGATTCTTGTCACTTGGATTTTCAAGCCTATTCGGTGCGTGTGGGCCCCATCGATAGCCCTCAGAGGATTAGTCTCACCTTCACTCGCCCCAATGAAGGTTGTTGGGTGGAATCGTAGTATCCCAATTGGGATCAGGGATACCTTTGGGTTTATATATATATACCTATTCATAAAATAAAAATTAAGATCTATCACAAGATTTCAACATCCCCAAAACCATGTTCTTATTCACTTATTTCAAATAAAAATTCATAATCCAATTATGATAAAATCCATTTAAAGTCTATTACCTTGTTTTACCCCAATATAGGGCTTTAAACTTATAAATACCACCCTGAATTATAAATAAACAATTTATTAATCAACTGGCAACCTATATCTAATATTTTGCCCCTTTTACTTTTGTAGGATGGGTTCCACTAGTATCATTTAAAGGCTAAGTCGATATCTAAAAAATAAATAATTGTGAACTATATAACCATTGCACAATCAATCATAAATATTTAAACTGATTATGGTCTATGGTCAGTTCATAATATGCATCATTCCAAGTTCAACTCTGTTGACTTTTATTTTTATTAAAAATTCATATGCCTATAGATTTCGTAACATGCTATAGGTTCGTTAATAGGTTTCAAACTAGATACCCATCCACATAAATAATATACAAATCACACACACACACACATATATATGTATGTATGTATGTGAGATCCTAGTTACACTAATGTCTAATTTGATGCCAATATCCAATACGAAATATAATAACGAATGCCAAACCAGTTATAACAGTCACCTCACATAACATAATTTTCAATAATTTGCAACTCAGAGTTGAGATAGAATTTAAGCACTCCATGTATTCACTTTAGGATAACTTAATTATAACCTAGAATTAATTTACATAGACTTAGCTTTTCATAGTAATATTTATAAGAATATAAACATAGACCTATTATATATGATCTCGGTTTTGAAAAAGAATGTACATAATCCTCATATATATGTTCATGGTTTCTAGATAAAAGAATACAATTCATTCTTATAAACTAAAAACCCACTACAAATTCCATACTGTGCACACAAAAAAATTCTATACCACCCATTCATTTAATAACCTTGCTTGGACCTAGTATTTTACCATAGGAAGGTTCAAAACATACTCTCAATCTTGGGTAATGTCAATAAACTCAGGATTTTGACATACTCCCATTTACATATGAATAATAAAGGTTTTCAAAATAACAAAACATAGTCACCTATTTATTAAAACTGAACTATCAAAATTCTATAATTTCTTAGCTTGAGCATATTACAACAAAACTAAATCCATTCAACCCTAAGGGTTTATACACAACTTTCTAGTCTACATGCCATAAATTTTTAAGGGATATAGGTTTAGTTATGTGGATGGTTGAGCCATCCACAGGGCTAAACCTATATCATTATTATAATGCAAGACATTTCCATGAACCCTAATTAGATATATTCACACACTAAATTTTTTGTGTTTAAAAAATATGAAAATAACTTCACCTACCTCTTAATTGCTTTTAGATTGATACTTATTGAACGAGAATGATCCTTCTCTACTTCACTTTGCTCCCTCTTATTCTGTTCACATCATCCCATGTTCTTTTCCATGTCTCTTCTTATCCTTATTTTTCCATCTACATCTCTCATGCAAGCAACACATGAAACTATTATCATAAATCTCGCATTTCCCATAATTCCATCATGTAGAATAAGGATTAGCCATAAATCTCTCTACTTAACTAGTTTAACCCTAGTTTGACTCAAACAAGAATCCCTAAAATTATTGAATGTTCCCCCAAAACATTATTAATCATTATTTTAATCTTTTATTTCCCGCATGGTCTTTTTGATGTTACATACCCATGTATCAACTTCACAAAAGTCCACTATTAATATCATTGCCAATGATAACTAACACTTCACAAGTCACCATTATTTATGCATTCAAATGTTGACTAGGTTTAGTTCATAGGATAGCTTAGGATAAAAATTTAATCTTTGTGGTAACTTAGCAAAAGTAAACAATCCTTATGACTTTGAATAATAAAGTGACATATAAATTCAATGATATTCTTTTAACTAAAATTATAAATCAAACAAACTATTATACCAAAACATAATGGTATTATATCAATGTAGCCATTTGTTATTACCACTTTATATAGACTATCCAATGTCTTAAGTTATCTTTTATATATTAAGGCATTTAAGCCAAATAATGATACTTTTCAAATATCATAATAGTAACTAGCTAATGTTCTAAAACATTACAAAGACATTCTAGTTAGTCTATAGATAGTAGTAAATAGATATTATTCATGTAGATTTACTTTCTCATAAAGCATTAGGAATAAAAATCATGAATACGATAACTCTATAATCAAAAGAAACATTATACATTTAATCTATGTATAATAGCCATAATATAATCACACAACATTAGATCCTCACAAGCATTAAACTGAACTAAATCACAACTAACACACATAATTAAATATCTAAATGTAGATAACATCAAAGATGTACTAAAGCTAATAATTCAAACAATGTATATAATGAGTGTTATCTATTGTGGTATGTGCATGGGTTCTATAACACCTCCATCTATGCCATCCTCTCCAATGATGCTCTCCCTATGTCATGCTCTGAGGGATGAGTTTTTCCTACATCAAACTCACGATAAGAAGGTAGTTACTTGTAACACCATGATATATATGCCCTAAAATACTATTGTAGCAATTAATCAACATGATCATAATGTAAAGAATATACAAATACAGCTAACTCATAGCAATAAAATTATGTAATCAAAATAACATACAATTGTCCCATAATAGCATATGACTTATAGCTTAGTTAAATAATGATTAACCAATTTTCCAACCATAACAATCCATGGATGATCAGGGAAATTAGCTTAATGAGAAATTGGGATGTGACAAAGTCTTTTGATCATCTACACAAGTAAATGTTTTTTGAAAGCATCCATCATATGGTGACTTATTCTCATGGATTAGTTGTGACTCAATAAACATTCTTTTTTATCCTAGTTGAACCAAGAAGAAGTGTTTCATCACCTCAAACATGTTTTGAGGTCTGTACATAGTAGGTTAGGTGTGTTGTTTGAGTCTTTTATATGTGTTTTCCCTAAATGCTTTGAGCATAGTGTGTGTTTGCTTTCTTGTCATGTGTTTGGTGTGAGTTTGAAGTCTTTAGAAGGCATATTAGTTTTATATTTGATCATAAGAGTGACTCCATTATCCAATTAAAGGAGAAGGCTACTAGTCCATTAGCATTGCGGGCATGCTACCCCTGTGAATCACTAAGAATGTTGACCAAATTTTGACCCAAAGTCAAAATTGATAACCTCATATAGGTTTAAACTCCATAGTGTTGTCAAATGTCTGTCATGGTTTTTTCATGGTCTCAAGTGGTCTTAAATAGTCTCATATGGTCATATGTGTCCTTGTCTAGTCTTATCCAAAGTTTAGTTTTGCGTTCACTTTTCTATTCCTATAGTCAAGTACAAGGTCTTGGAATGGTATAACATAGTCAAAGGTTTAATATAGTTAAAATTCACTATAAAAATTTATTTAGGTGTCTTTAATATCATATTACTATGCTCTAACCTTTATTTGACTCTCATATGCAAAAAAACAAATTTTGGACACCTTTTGGCCCATGTGGAAGAAGTGGATGTACAATTTCAAGAAGAGAAAATTTCAAAAAGATTTAAAATGTCCCTGATATCAAAAATTGATCAGATAATGTTTAGGGGTAGTTAGATTCTGACATAATCTGTAGTTTAATGCCTAAACTTAGTAAAAGGGCACTTTATAAGTACTTGTACAACCTTCCAAGATTAATTTTCAATTGAAATTTTTTTTAAAGTGTCCCTTGGAATCCCTTAGATAATTTTATAGCTCTAGACCAATTTTCAAGTCAAACTGACACTCCAAAAACCTTTTCTCCTCCATCGTTGCCTTCATAAGCTTAAGAAAGCAAATTTGAACTAAACGGTATGGCCAGGAGAGAGAGAGTTAAGAGATGAAACTTTGGCCATTGTTACGGGTCCAAATAAGCTTTAAATAAATATCATTTTTTTGTATATTAGTGGCCTCTTATTTATGAGTAATTGTTAAGAGTGATAGTAGGTCATTATCATCCATCCATCGAAGAGGGGTTTGTTCTTGCACGGCCTATCCATCTAAGATGGGTTTGTTCTTACACCTATTTATCCAATTCAAAAATAAATGAAGAGGAATGGTTTTAAGGGAGGTTTTTAGATGTCATAGAGCTCCTTTTCATGGTGGTTTCATCAGCCAACTCATCTCCATGGAGTGCCTTCACTTGGAGGGAGAATGTCTTGGTGAACAAGTTGTTATAGTGGATCCTATTGCAAGTTTCTATTTTTTATTCATGGTGGTCACTCTCAGAGGTTTATAATGATTCATTATTCATGGAAGGTATTTCAGTTTCATGAAGTTCATGTGATACTTGTATAATATGTATTTCTTGTTCATATCTTCAAGTATTTACTCTTTAGAGACATAGTTTATGTTTGAACAGTCCACCATATGTTTGATTTTAAACATGGGCTCAAATTCTAGTTATACATCATGGTGTGAGATTATGAGACCATATTTCACCATTGGAAGTATAGAAATATCAATATGGTAGTTTAATGCACATTTCAATGAGGGGTCCTAAGTGGTTCTTCAAGATACAGGCCTGTATGGAATGTTATAATAGATGGGAGATTATCATAGTAATAAAAAAGACTTGATACATATATTTATGCATTAATTTATCCATTATTTCCTAATTTCATCATCAATATGATTTAAATTAACTAGAAGCTCCAATTTCTTACACATAGACCTCATGCATTGGTTGATTATATGCAGTCCATATAGATCAGTCAAGTAAGTTGAGGGTGGCATAATACTTGGTCATAAGCTCTATAATGCATTGAAAAGATTACAAGGATATGTGTAGTGGTTGACAGGGTTAAGAAATTCAAGAACCCAAATTAGTGGCTTTGTAGCCTATACAGTCAAGTAGAGACTTACAGGCCCTAGGCCTGTAGGTCCTCGTTATGGACCAGGTCAACATCAAACTAAAAAAAATCAAGGCCAAAACATAAAATCTTAACTTCTATGTAGATAGAGTCCAACTCTCCAAAGATAAACTAGGTCACTTGGATAGTCAAGAGAAAGGAGACTGGGTTCATAGTCTAAAGACCACCTACAGTACCCTATAAGAAAGAAATAAGAGGTAAGTGACTTGAAATTTAAAAATGAGATCATGGACCCTACATATACAATTGAATGAGTTATTATTAGTTTGGATATCCCCAAACATAATGGCAAGCCTAATAGAGAACTTGGTTTCAGAACTTCTATGCACAGTCAACATTCTAAATATCACCTAAAAGCCTAATTGAGGTATCATTTCCATATTCAAGTCAATAAAAATGAGTTGAGGTGTTTGAAAGTATTGAAACCTATTTGTATATCCAACTAAGTCAAATTCCTTTGAGGAGATCAGTTATGTAAAAGGAGTGAGGTATAAAACATAGAAGACAGTCCACCATTCTAAGTAGGTACCTATAGGTTACTCTAACTGTAGACTAGCTTAGGCTTGAAAGAAAAGTAGAGTAGGTGTATTGAAATACCTTAAACCCAATAAGGATTTCAACTTAGATTCAAGAGAATTGAAATGGATACTAGTGTGAGGTTGAGATCTTGATACTCTATACATAGTCAAGTGACCCTAAAGAGTCACTTACAAGTTACTAGTGGAACAACTAGCTTCAATCCAAAGGAAAAAAGGCAGATTAAAATGAAGATATGATCTAAGCCTAAATAAGACTAAAATAAAATACAAAATCCATACACAAATTAATTTGTGTAATGGTGAATTCATAAACTAGAATGTAGTCAAGATGGTCTCTAACACCCACATGCTACATAAGGACAGCCTAGTCCTAAGCCTAAGAAATAAGAAAAAAAGATAGAGGGACTCTGAGGCCTACCTCATATGGACTAAGAGGTCATAGTGTCATGTTGACATGAAATTAATTTGAGATGATGGATCAAACTTAGTTTTAAACCCCATACACGGTCAAGATAAACTACAGGTCTCCCTCTTCAAGAGTGTTTTGCTTGTTTTGAGAAAAGTGAGGTCCATAGAAGGGTCTAAAAGGATGGAGACTCCTTTATGAATGGATTAAACCTAATAAATATCTTATTAAAACCTTAGACTATATTACATGGGTATAAATTATTCTAAACCATGTTTTGGCCTATAAGCCTAATTCACATACACAGGCTCTCACCACTCATGAGAGAGTTTGGTGTATTAGATCCTCTATAGGCATGATCATGAATTGAAAATTGGTAAAGAGGGTTTTCATTAGTACATCAATGCATCCATGATAATTTTAATTCCACACAAATATTGGATATACCCATTGTTTTGTCTTGAACCTTGCTCACTCCATTAGCAAGGGGCAGTCATGAGACTAAGAGTTCTATTTGAGCTCAAAAGAATATAACAACTATGCCAAACATAATGGAGGGTCCTTTAAGAAATTAAAATTCATATCAAATGTCTCTATTCACTTCTAGGGTGACAACACACCTCAATTTTCATTCTAAGTGCCCTTGAGGGCTAGTAAAGAGTTGATAGGCCTAAACCCCAAGACCCCTTACCAATATCCCAAATGCATACAGAGGGGCAATTATCACTACCAAGGAATGTATAATTAGGAAGGGGATTTTTTTAGAGGTATCTAAACCTCTCCTAGTAGTGGGATGAATTTTTGATACCCAAAACCCAATTTTGACCTATCTTGAGCTTAAGATACACTAAGCATGGCACCCAAGGAGTAACTTCAGATGCTCATACGATAGCTCACATTTTACATGGGAAGATTATAAACTTGGTATAGTTGATTATATCATTAAATAAGGTTTTTAAAGTGTAATTATTTCAATTGATTATCTATTCTTTATGAACAATTGTTAAGACCCCAAACAGGTCTTAACCCCTCCTAAAACCCTAATAATGACCAAGATGAACAAAAAGACCTAAAACGTAGGTATAATTCCATATTTTTATCTTTAAACCTATTTAATGTTGTTTATGACTCCAATTAGGTTCCTAACATGTACTTTTTCTATACTTTCAATTGTATAGACTATCATAAATGCTTTATTTTTCATGTTTTTTAGTGTTTTATAGGTGTTCTAAGAAGGGCATAACATTCCAATAATTTTATGAGGTCATTTGGTATGTTTAATAACTATTAAATTCTAATTAATTTCATATTATATTATTAAGATGGTAAAAAAAGGCCCATTTTCCAAAGCTATCTCAAACAGGGTAAAAATGAGGTTAGGTAAACAAGCTAATTTCATGGTTTGCATACTTCACAAAGGCTCTCATGACCTAAAAAATAACATGGAGGTTATTGATATGCTAGGTAAAGTTAATCACATAATTTTTGTTGATTTCACATGTGTGTTAGAGGTCTGGAGCAAGAAAATAGGTTCCGAAGCAAGGAGGCCTAATCTAGGCCTAATTCAAGAGAGAGAAAGGCAGAAAAGATGGACTTACACTTAAATTCAAAAGATAAAATTTGACAAGGAGATATAAATCCATATAGGTCATATATTTTTCCCTTGATTTATCATTATCATCTGTACAACTCTTTACACAAGGAGGTTTATAGGTTTTTAGGGCTACAAGGAAAATAGACCTAGTGAAGGCTTGAAGAGAAAAATGAGTTCTTGGGATTTGTTCTAGGAAAAAAAATGGGTTTTTTAGGAATGATAACATAATTGAGGAAAATTCATGGAGATATAATTCCTTGAATAATATGCACTTGAGTTTTGGGCCACTTGGACCAAGCTAGGCATGGGAAATGAAGAGTCTTAAGACACCTATGCACACAAATGAAGAAATGTCAAAAAAAAGGAGTTTATTAAAGCATAAAAGATGTCCAATGAGTTACCTAAGATCATTTCATTGTGAATTAATGATTTAAATGTCCATTTTTCACCCCTTTCATGCAAAGAAGGGTAGTTTTTAAGAAGTTAGTCAAGGTGTTAAGTTAAATTATAACCTCTACACCATATGGAGGTTCAAAGCATCTTAAAGAGTGAGACACATGGCCTTGGAGGTTTTTTTGAACTATATAATAACTCATTTTCTAGTTATAACTCATGGACACTTGTCAATCTTCTTCTACTATGCCTTTCTCTCTCTCTTCACCATTATTTATATAAACAACCACTTTTGGCTAAGTTTGTAGAATCCACATCTGGCATGGTGAATCCCTACTAGTTTGAGTACTATTACTACCTTTGAATAAAATATTTCAAGTTGGTTTTGAGTTTTAAATTTCCTGTCTAAGTGTGTGAAGTAGTGCATAGTTGAATGACAAATGATAATCATCTATCATTGTGTTCATCTTACTATTTCATGTTTTGTGCAAGTAGTCTACTCTCTAACAAGTCACATGAAGTGTAGTTAGTGTATTGATATGTATTTAAGTGTAGTAAAGGATAATAGTGTCTAAAATCAAACCTCTTGTTCATTCACCTTAAGAAGTGCATTGCATATCACCTTCATGTTTGAAATACTTATGTTAGAGAAACCATTGATGTTGAAGTTAGTTTTGTGAATCATATTTCATAGTACAAGTACATGGTAGTATTATGGAGATTAACTTGGTGCATCACCTCATTAGATTAAATTTATTTTATGTTCTCTCTATCCTTTTTCAACCCCAAACAAGCTAGTAGTATAGGTGATGAGATTTAATAGACATATCAAGGGAGTTAGCCCTTCAATCTAGAGGCTTGCCCCTGTTATAGATAACCCACAGGTCTAGGGGTAATCCCATGTTCCACTCAATTTGGAGAAGACTTGAACTACCTCTCCAAGGGTGTAAAATTGAGTGACAATAGTTATATTTAGAATCAAGTTTCTGCACTAACATTTCCATTACTTCACAATGATTTTTTTAAAAGTTTACAACAAAATATGACAATCATGTAAAAATTAAAAAACCCTAATTTGTCCTAAGGTTTGATGTTCAAAGATTGGGTTCACCATATGCTTAACCTTAAATTTGATATGGAGCTATCCTAAGTTGGTGTTATAATAGAGTTAAGAATATAAAGATTACAACATGCACAAGGGTGATAATCAGATTTACAGCATGCCAATTGGGTACTAAACTCAGATATAAGCATACATTGAATTTATTATACTAAGTATAGACTAAATATAAAAATTAAAACTAATATATGCATGAAAATGATAAAGAAGTAATATACTTATCTAGTTCTGATACTAACATAGTGTTGGATCTAGAACATATAGAAAATAGACTGGGAGGAGATTCTAGAATAGTCATCAGATTTTGAATTTGACACTTCTAATGCTCTAGACACTAACATCAGTCTAGGATGGTTGCATCAATGCTACTGTTTAGGTACAATGTCAGTGTCATGTACAGAATACTTATTAAAAAATGATGAAACCACCTAGATTCTTTTGGGTTTGACTTTACCTTCACTTTAGTACATTTAGATCTAGTCCATGGACAATCGCTTATCATGAATTTACAAAACCCTAGCTCTTATTTTGCATTATGACCTTGGATAAAAATGGGCTAGTGGGCACATAGTTTCAATCTCACCGTAAAGACCCTATTATCAGTAGGTAGTATCTACATAGCTAATACTCTAAAAGAGGGCCTCAAACTCATGCAGTTCTTCCTTATGTGTTGTCTTGTGTGTGAATCATGCAATATGTGAAAATTACAACAATGACCTAGCTTGTAACTTGACAAATCTAACTCTTAGACTACTCCTTTAGTACTTCATACTTGTAGATGTGTTTTACCTATGACTGATATGGAAATAAGGAACCTTGTTTTAATTAGATACTTAATAGAATGGTTTTAATAACTTGCATTGGTCTTTTGGTAGGTGAGGAAAGAATGACGGTTGATCTTATATTTATATCAATCCCGTTGGAGTAATAACTTACATTATAACACTTAATCCGACCATTATGATATGTTTCATTTGCAAAATAGATGACTTTAGGGCACTAGACACTTGCATCAAGTCAGAACACTAATGTTGACACTAGTGTCTATCCTGGATGTTAGTGTTCAGAGAGCAAGAAAGTAGGTACAAGTTTATAACTTGTAGAGATGAAATATAAGTACATTTTAAATATTTTGGAAAAGATAGAAGACATGGGTCATCAACATAAAACTAGTCAAATAAAAGATATAGGCCAAGGGACACAAGATAGAGTAGATGCAAGACTTGAAAAAATGGTAAAGGTCTAGAACTAAGAGGAACAATCAAAGTATGATTTTGTCAAGTCTACAAGACTGAGTTGTTATATAATACATAAATATCATCTACAATTTTAAACATAGGTTAGATGCATTCAAACCAATCACTATTGATAACGTCAGTTATTATGGCATGGTTACTAACATGTCAAATTTTTGTACCAATCAAAACATAGATAAATATTATTTTGATAAATTTTGTTAAGAAATATACGACTTAACTATTGAAAGGTTCTAAATATTTCAATACATAAAAAATAATGTGTTTTGAATGGTAGATTAAAATGATTTAATTATAAATTAAAGGTGAATAAAAGCCTATATTAATCCCTTCTAAACTAATAAGAGACATTTCAATGATATTGAGTATAACAAAATCTAATCAAAACATAAGGATTTATATTTAAAAATATATATTTAATTTTTTTTTAAGGTATTAAAAATAATAATATTAACTATATTAAAAATATGTTGATATCTTGACATTTTTAAATTTTACATTTATTGTGTGATGATAATGAGAGTGGTGAACTGAAATAGGAAGTGTTGGCCATTTTTGGCCCACATACCAAATGTTGCCCAAGTGTGAGAAGGTAGACATTCAAGAAAAAGTGGCAAGTTCAGACAACTTTGAGTTTTTTGGAAGAAGTCTTTGGGTTTCCAGAGGAGCACTACTTAAAAACCTTATAAGTAATCAGCAGTTGAAACCCCAAAGCATGTAGGAAGGTTTGAAAAGCTCGATTTGGTTTGGGCAGTGTATTTTGGGTTTCTGGGGGTGCACTACTTAATTACTTCATAATTTGTGAGCATTCAGAAACCTAAAATAACAAATGAGACATCAAAAGCCCGATTTGGTCTTAGAAGTGATTCTTGGGTTCTCAAAGGGACAAGTCTTCTCCAAGGGTCATTTATGAAAGAAGGAGGTCCAAACATAAATCTTGAAAGACTCTTTCATAAATAGAAGTGGTCCTCTTCAAAAAACCTGAAGGACCTTTTGCCCATTTTTGAAGGGTCAATACCTTTCTCTGAAGGGCACTCACAATACCAAAGACACTTTTTAGGAAAATTTGAAGGTACTAGTTCATAAGGCCGAAGGGCCTTTTCTCAACTAAAAGGGGATAGTCAAGAAATCTAAAGGGCTTTACTTAAATTTTGAAGGGGTCAAATCTAATAAATCTGAAGGGCACCAGAAAGCAGTCAGGGCAAAGATGAAAAGAGACCCGAGAAAATTATATGAAAGTAAAAGTATGAAGTAAGTTATGAGTGATGGAAAGTTCCAAAAGGAAAATTATAAAAAATAGTCTGGGGCAAAATAGACCAAGGAAAGTAGAAAGGCCCAAGAACATCAAGGTCCATGGTTAGTGAATCCAAAGGGTCAATCAGTCAAGGACAAGTGGCACAAGTGCATCCAACAAGTTTAGCAAATCAATAGATAGCAAGGACTTCTCCTTTTGACCCTGGCATGCAAGTGGTCAAACAAATATTGGATGCATCTAGGTGGAGCAATAAACATGCAAGGACCGATTGGGATAGTCCAAGTTATAATAAAGAACATGCCAAGCCTTAATGTAAAGATAAAAACACTTGGATGTCTCTAAGATATGCAGTTACCACCGGTATGGCTCACTCAATTCCAAAGATAGACTTGAATGCGAGAGGGATTCAATAAGATTTTATGGTAATCCTAGGAAACACATTTCATGGCAAAGGAGGATGATAATAGTGGTCATCAATGGCTTCCTCTCTCAAGTTCCCCATTGATTGCAAGCTCTTCCTCTTCCATTTCTCTATATATATCTCATGTCTTCCATTTTGTAAAGGGTTCCTAGTTTTTTTGAGTTTTTATCATCTTGATGGGAGATGAATGCCCATTGAGACATTTGTAAAAGTGTGTTCCTTCGACCAAGCTAAACCCTGTCAAATTATTGTAAGAACTACCTCTTCATTGTAATGAGACTCGATTTCTTTGCCTATTTCCTATCCTTAATTAGTGATTTAGTATGCTTGTTTCTTGGTGGATTTGTTAATATGCTTATTCCTAGTTTATTAGCCTACTACTTGCTTCTTTGAAGTTTCTTCAAGTTTGTAGGTTTAAATTAGTGTTCTGATTGAACCTCTTCTAGTGTGTGTTAGCTTGATCCTAAGATAGTGCAAGTCCAATTGTCTCATGACTGATCTAGTGTGGGTTCAAGCATAGATGATTGGTCATTTAAATTTGGTGCATCACCTCGTTAGCCTTCTTAGGATCCCTTATCTCCCTTCTAACCCTTTTCCCCATGAAGCATTAGTTTAGCAATAGTTTTAAGTGATCCACGAAGAGGAACTAGCCTCTTTAAAAATACTAGAGGCTCAACCTCACCATAGGACACCTACATCCTACAATTGTTCCCATGCTTATAGCTGAAAGTGGGAGAGCCTAAAAAACTCTCCCATAGGGGTAAAATTCCAAGCTATAACAGTTTTGACATGCCCAATGGGACTAAGGTCCAAAGCAGTGGAAGGATTTTTGGTGTTGTCTTTCTACTTATCAACCTTTGGAGGCATTCAACAAACATCAATGGTGACTCCAAGCATTTATCAGCTAGTTTAAGTAGTCCAAGTGCCTAATCATCATTATTTGCTTTTGAAAGCAAGTATTATTGTCATTGGCAACTCCAAATCAAGCATCTGGTTGAGTAGACCAAGTTCATCTCTTTGAATTTTTAATCAACTCCTAATTTTCACTTATGAGGCTAACATGAATAGCTATGGTGAATATCCCTATTATTCACCTCCTTATCAATAGCCCTAATATGATACCCAGTATGATCCCCAATATGATCCATATGATCTTCGTGATCCATATGAGCTTAATCATCCCTACCAAGATTTCTATCAAGGCTATGATGAACCTCGGTAGGTTCCTCATGATCCATATATGCAAGAATATTTCCTTGATCCCCTTTATGAATAAAAGCCCATCAAAATACGTCTCCTCATCAACCCTACCATGAGCCATCTATACCAATACTCAGGCAAACTTTAGTGAACCTTGACAAGCATGCATTAGAGTTGTGCTCACAAAAGTGTTATGGCCAAAATATTCCCCTTCAGCAAATACATTATGTGAGGGATTCATTACAGCAAATCAAAGCAAATGGGCACCTATTTAGAGATAAAATTGGAGAAACCTCACTGGTGACATGATGGATATGTGTGGTTACATTCAGAGCGTTGAAGTCAAGCTGGAAGGATTTGAGGAATAATAGGGTCAGCCCTACCAACCTTTTGTGCCTACATATGCACCTCTGTAGCCTTCTTATGTGTCTCCCATTTCTCTTCAAGTGACCATTTCAAGTGCTCCTTTGAATCTTCCAAGTTCATCATATGTTCTGCAGTCTTTTCCTTTTTGGAAATCCATCTAAAGGGGTTGTCAAAAAAAAGAAGTGCTTGTTGTGGAACATCCTACTATTTGGGTCCAAAACTTCATCCCTCTTCAAGATCCTTCTTTTGTTCCTAATCACCTTAAAGAGGAGCTATTTCAAGAGAATATAGTAAATCAAATCAAAGATTTAAAACTGAAGGCAAGGAGAGAAGAAGAAAGTTAGAATTAGCAAATGAAGGTAAGACCTCTAACTTTTCCATCTTGGAGCCAAGTCATGCAGCCAAGTAGATTAAAGGTCTTTCAACCCCCATCCCTCCCTCCTCAAGAGCCTCTATCTTTTCCATCTTGGTAATTTATTCAAAGCAATGGGTAGAAGAAGAAGGTGGTGATTCCTGAAGTCAGTCAAGAATCCTTGCAGCCTCCACTCCTTTCCCCTCAAAATCCTAGAGCCTTTCCTTCATGGAGATTCATTCATGAAGTGGAGAATAAGGAAGAAAAGGTGGTTATTTCTTAGACATTTCCATCCTATAAATTAGTTAAACCAATTCAAGAGAAGAAGGAAGAGGAGGTGAAGGTGATCTAAGTAGAACATCTTTAGGAACCAAATCAAGAACCTATGAGAGATGCATTTAAAGAGGTTGAGGAAGAGAATATCACAAGCAGCTACGAGGAAAACATCACCATAGGGTCCCCCCTTAGTTAGTAAAAGATCAACTCAGCCTTCTTGAATGAAGGAGAACATATTGAAGATTATTTTGTAGTTATTCATGAAGTGGATTGCACTATTGAGGATGTAAAGCTACCACTTTATTTGGAGAATGAGGGGGTTGTGGCTATCATTTCCTTAAATGAGCAACCATGTGATGAAGAGGATGAGGAAATGAATGAATTAGATAATCAAATTGATGAACTTATAGAGTAGCTAGAGTTTCCTAATCAGTTGAGAGGCTCATTTGAGAACTTGTTTGAGATCTTGGGAGCTGGTTATGTTCTTTTCCAAGGCAACTATGGTTTGGTTGCAACCAAGGAAAGCATATTTTTTAATCAGATAAGGGATGGAGTGGGTAGTCTTCCAACTCTACCACCTCAAGAATTCATTACAAATATGGAATTTTTTCAAATCTTTGAAATAATCTATCATCTCCTTGATGAGCCTAAAAAACACGAGATAATGAACAAATCTAGTCTTATTGAGGAGGTAGTAGAAATCAAAGAGGTTTGGTTGGTTAAACCACCATTGGAGGTTGTAGTGAAGGAGCCATATGAATAATTTGAGACTATTTATATTCACATAGCTAACCTATTTTGAGTTGCTTAGTTCTCACTGAGCATGATGACAAAGAAGCTGATAGTTGCAACAAAGAAGAGGCAGGCATCAAGACTAGGGGTCAAGAAGTTTCATGCCTTATTCAATATTTTATCTCATGAAGCAAGAAAATTATCAAACTTTATGTTTGATCCAGGAGGAAAGGTAAACATAGTTTTAGGTTGTATATATTAGATTAGTCTTGTTCAAATTCCTCCAAGTGTTATTTTAGGCACATTTATTTGTTATCCTTATTTTCAATTTAGGTTGGTTTAATTTCAATAAGTGCCCTAGGAACTATGTTTTATTTTTCCTTGTTGTTTCAAGAGGAAGTTCTAGTAAGGGTCAGCTTTATATCTAGTTTTAGTCAAAAAAAGTAGTAACTCCATGCCCAAGGGACTAGACAAGGCAACATGAGTTGGGTTCCCAAGCATAGCAGGCATGCTTCCCTGTGAGTCACTAGAAATGTTGGTCATTTCTAGCCCACATGCCAAATTTTTCCCAAGTGTGAGAAGGTAGACATTCAATCAAAATTGGCAAGTTCAAACAACTCTAGGTTTTTTGAAGAAGTCCTCGGGTTTCCAAAGGAACACTACTTAAAAACCTTATAAGTAATCAGTAGTCGAAACCCCAAAGCAAGTAGGAAGGTTTGGAAAGCCCAATTTGGTATAGGTAGTGTATTTAAAGCTTCTAGGGGTGCACTACTTAATTCATAATTTATGAGTATTCAAAAACCCAAAACAAGTAATGAGACATCAAAAACCCGATTTGGTTTTAGAAGTGCTTCTCAGGTTCTTAAAGGGACAAGTCTTCTCCAAGGGTCATTTCTTGAATAAGGAGGTCCAGGCACAAATCCTAAAGGACTCTTTCATAAATAGAAGTGGTTCTCTTCAAAAAACTCAAAGGACCTTTTGCACATTTCTGAAGGCTCAGTACCTTTCTCAAAGGGCACTCACAATACAAAAGGCACTTTTTAAGAAAATCTAAAGGTACTAGTTCATAAGGCCAAAGGGCCTTTTCTTGGCTAAAAGGGGACAGTCAAGAAATTTGAAGGGCTTTACATAAATTCCAAAGGGGTAAAATGCAATGAATCTGAAGGGCACCAGTAAGCAGTCAGGGTAAAGAACAAAAGAGACCCAAGAAAATTATACGAAAGAAAAAGTTTGAAGTTGTGAGCAATGGAAAGTTTCGAAAGGAACATTATAGAAAATATTCTAGGGAAAAATAAACCAAGGAAAGTAGAAAGGCCTATGAACATCAAGGTCAATGGTCAGTGAATCCAAAGGGCCAATCAATCAAAGACAAGTGGCATAAGCACATCCAACAAGCTCAGTAGATCAATGGACAACAAGGACTTCTCCTTTCAAGTCTAACATGCAAGTGGTCAAACAAAGATTGGACACATCTAGGTGGAGCAACAAACATGCAAGGATTGATTAGGATAGTCTAAGTTATAATAAAGAACATGCCAAGCTTTATGCAAAGATAAAAACACTCGAATGTGTTCGAGACATGTAACTACCATCGGTATGGCTCGATCAATTCCAAAGAGAGACTTGAATGCAGGAGGGATTCGAGAAGATTTTACGGTGAACCTGGGAAATGCATTTCATGACAAAGGAGGATGACAATAGCAGTCATCAATGACTTCCTTTATCAAGTTCCCCATCGGTCACAAGCTCTTCCCTTTCCCTTTCTTTATATATATCTCATGTCTTCCATTTTGTAAAAGGTTCCCAATTTTTTAGAGTTTTTATTATCTTGTTGGGAGACAGATGCCCATTGAGACATTTGTAAAAGCATGTTAATTCAACCAAGCTAAACCCTACTGAAGTATTGCAAGAATTACCTCTTGAATATAATGAGACTCGATTTCTTTGCCTATTTCATGTCTTTAATTAGTGCTTTAGTATGCTTGTTGGTTGGTGGATTTGTGAATGCACTTATTCCTAGTTCATTAGCCTGTTGATTACCTCTTTAAAGTTTTTTCAAGTTTTGCAAGTCCATATTAGTGTTCTGACTAAACCTATTCTAGCATGTGTTAGCTTGATCTTGAGATAGTGAAAGTCCAATTGTCTCATGACTATCTAGTGTGGGTTCAAGCAGAGATGAGTGGTCATTTAAATTTGGTGCATTACCTGGTTATCATTTTTAGGAGCTCTTATCTCTCTTCTAACCCTTTTCCCCATGAAGCATTAGTTTAACATTAGTTTTAGGTGATCCACCAAGAGGAACTAGCCTCTTTAAAAATCCTAGAGGGTCAACCTCACCATATGACACCCACATCATGAGGTTGTTCCCATGCTTATAGCCAAAATTGGGAGAGCCTAAAAAACTCTTCCACAGGGGTACAATTCCAAGCTATAATAGGAAGATGCACATATAGGAAAAAGGGAAGCTTTTGGCAGCAACAACAATAACATCAGATTTAGGTGAGCAAGGGTATAGGAAAGAAGGTGGGCAAGGGTAAAAATAGGCTGAGCAAACTAGTGGGTAGGTAGGAGAAGAGAATGATGGTGATGTTGTTTCTAAGGTGAGATTGGGTGAGTGAGGGTTAGAGGTAAATCATAGTCTTGGTAGGGGAAGGTGTAAAAAGGAAATTGTAGCCTTAGTTCCTTTCTCCTCTGATCAGCTTGAACTAGGTTTTGAACCCAATGCAAATTTTTAAGGCTAAATCAATTGGGAGTGAATAGTGACCTATCAAATGGAGGCTCCTTTTTGAAGAAGAAGGATTTTGAAGCTTTAGTAGGTGTAGCCAAGGTTACTTCCAAGGCTATGGTATATACTTATTGCACTATTATCTCTAACCCTTATCATTCTTGTGGATCATTCTACAAAAAGGTTATTCTCAAGACTCAGCTTGGGGCATATATGATTCTTGTCCCTAGAAGTTAGATTTCTCTTGAAACGCATCTGAAGGAGGAAGTAAGAATTGTGGGGGTTCTCAAGGGAATCAAGAAGCAGAAAAAGCATAGAAAAAAACTCTAGAAATGGCCTACCTAGGATATGTCCCCCTAATTTTCTTTGATATTCCTATTTTGTAAATATTGGATTCAGATCTTTTAGCAATTGGTTTGGAAAGGGGAAATAAGTCTTTGATTGGTAGATGTGTAGGGAAATTGCCTTCATGAGAAGTGCTTCTATAGTAGATGTCTAGATCCCAGCAATCATTAAAATCTCCTTCAATATCTATGTTGTCAAATGGTTTCTTTTTGTTTTTGTTTCAATCTTCGAAACATAGAGATTTTATGTGGATGAATGGTCCATTGTTTATGGGCAAACAAGGGGTGTTTCTTTACCCCTAGGAACCTTTTTTTGATCCAGTTGTATCAGTTATCTTGCAATCTCCGGTATGGGTAAGATTTTATAATCTACCCTTAGCTTTACGTGATCCTGGACTCTTCAAACAACTGATAAGCAAACTATGAGTCTTTATTAAAATTGATGATTCCATTGAGGCTAAACTAAGTTTTATAAGGGTGTGTGTATTGGTTGATCTATCCAAATGTCTACATCATTCTATTCAAATTGTATCCTCTTACAGAAAATGGTTACAATTTATAAATTTTGAAGGACTTCCCTTCAAATGCTTTAATTGTAACCAAAGTGATCATAAGATTGATTCTTTCCCTCAAAAGGGTTATCAAGGATCCTAGGCTATGATTTTTTAGGAATGTGTAAGAAAGGTTGGTTGTCCAAATCATGATTTGGTTCATAGTATACAAGACAAGACAAAAGCCATTTCTGTTGAGGTTCCTTAATTAGAAGTCTTCAAGGAAGTTCAGGGTAAAACTAAGAAGAGTGAGGTTCCAAAGGTAGAGGAAGTTCAGATTGATTTAGAATCAGGACAACCTTCTTCTCCCAAACTGGTTAGGGATATGAATGATAAGATAACAGTGTCAGAGGATGTAAACATATTTTCTCCATCGGTGGTTAGTCCCTAGCATAAGGAAGTCTCAGAAGAGGAAGGGGAAGGTTAAGATGAAGAAGAAGAAGAAGAGCTAGTAAGTAGATCTTTTTTGTCTATATCTTAGAGGCCTTATGATCTAAAGTCTCCTAACTTTAGCAAAAAAGGGAAAAAATGAAGGAAAATGGAAGTAAAAAGACTACAACTTGATACTCAAACTTCCATTAATGGTGAAACTCAATGAACTATGGAATCTTTGGTTTCCAGCAAGGGGAGAAGATTGTAAGCAATAAAAGGTTAATTTAACGGTTGTAGTTGTGTTTTCATAATTTTTTGTTGTTAAGTTTTTTAAATTTTGTTTTGTTATTTGTTGAACTGTAAAATTGAATATGGAGCTAAGTTGGTATCTTTAGATTTTTTCTCAGTTGTTGGGGTTATTTTGGTTTCATGGAATCATTTTAAATTTTGGTAATAAATTTCTGGGAGACTGGACCTCCCGATGTGATCCAGAACCAGTTTTAGCTCCGGTCAAAAGCTAATATCTATCTCTAATGTGTGTGTGTGTGTGTGTGTGTGTGTGTGTGTGTGTGTGTGTGTGTGTGTGTGTGTGTGTGTGTGTGTGTGTGTGTGTGTGTGTGTTACAAACAATATTAGTGAAATTAAAAAATACCGACTTGCATTGTTCCCCACAGGGTTAGAAGGTTCCCCCAAAGTCCAAAAATAACTGATTACCAATATCAAAAAAATAATACTAAAAATAACTTTATATTTGAAAAATATCTTTATTGTTGTCTTCAATCGATAAACAATAGAAAAAATATTCTTTTTCCTTTTTTATGAAAATATAATATTATAAACTAATATTTGTTCCCATATTTTTTCAAAAGCAATAACTTATACACGTTGTTGTGCAGGGACTAACAAGGTGTACCAAAATTTCACTTAACATTCCTATTGAATCTGTCATTATATCAACTAGCAGTTGCCCCAAAGGTGCAAAGAAAGCCAGAAGAAATCTAAACTATATTTTATAGCGAAGATAATATGATTTTTCAATGGATTTTTGGAAGTAAAAAAAAAATTAAGTAAAAAGTAAACATTAAAATAATATATACAATATGTGTGTTTGTGTATTATTAGAAAGAAAAAAATTTAAAAACATATAATTTTTATTATGTCATACGTTGATATATGTTGATAGGTGTAGTGGTTGGGGTAAGTGTTATAAAGTGAATTATTTATTTTTATGCTTAATTTTAAATTTGACATCTTTTCAATCATTATATGTCAATTTCAATTTTAAATTTAATGTGTATTTGTATCTCATTTTCAATCATCATATGTCAATTTCAACTTTAAATTTGATATCTATTTATATCTTATCTAAAAAATCTCTTAAAAATATATTATTATATTATATAAATAATATATTATATATACATATTGGATATTCGGTGATTTTAATAAATGATCTACATTCGATTCACTAAAAATATGATTCCATGTCACTTCAAAGAGAAACAGTGTCTTTCAACTTCACTATGTGAAGATTAAAAACAAAATGTAAACACAAAGGACGTTAAGATCATTTCAAAAAATGGCAAATACGGGTTCATTGATTTTGAAAAATTGACCACAATTAGCCACATCATCTATTTTCTCATCCCATGATTTGTTTTATTTTTATTTTTCAATTTACCAATATTTATTTGAAAATATAAAATAGCATAATTTAACATAATCACAATGAACTATGAAATTATAATAATCTAGCATTATCGCTATGAACTTTGAAAGTATAAAATCATAACATAATATGTTTATATGAAAATATAAAAAATTATCTAAGAAGTTTATTTCTATAAAAATATAAAAAATTATCTGAGAAGATTATTTCTATGAAAATATAAAAAAATGTTTAAGAAGTTTATAGTTTACATCAAATCATTGAAATTTTTGGGTCTAAGTTCATAGTTTATGTCAAATCATCAAAAACATGTTACTAATATATTCTCTATGAAAACATAAAATATATAAAATAAAAATTATAAATATATATATATATATATATATATATATATATATATATATATATATATATATATATATATATATATGAGATCTTCTTTGGCATCACTGAGTTGCTCGCACCTGAGTCGATCATGTAATTGTGCACCAAGTGTTGGTCGATAATCAAGGAGATATAGAATGGGGGTGGCTTGGTACCACTGCGCACTCGTGTTTCCTCCACTTTAGGTTGGCATAGACTCTAGAGATGGAAGGCATAAGTTGCGATGTCTTACATTCTTGAAATATTTTTAGAATTTCTTGTAACAAATTTATTTGAGAAGGAACGGCAAGAGCATCCCATATAGTTTCATTGAGGCTCATTTTCTTCATCTATTTGACTATGTTGAAGGGAATTTGGGATCCCTTCGATTGTGGTTTTTTAATAATAGCCTCTTCATGTACTTGCGCATTAGTCTGAGGTCATTCTTCCCTTTGTGCAGCCTATTCCATGTGCACTAATACCAATAGCTTAGAATCTTAAGATCTTTCATTTATTGTGTTTTTTTTGTCAATTTACAACATTTTCTTTTGAAAGATCTGTTGTTTTATACCAACAATCCTTTGGACAATGACCTACATTCTTACAATAGTGAAAATTAAATGTATTCTTATTTAAATAACTTATTCCAATAATGGTGTCTAGTTTTTTTTTTTGCCCTTCTAACATTCTAAGAAATGGGATTTTTTTACTAAACCCCATGTCTTTTTTTCCTCAACTCCTCTTATGGTAATAATCCATTAACTTTTTAGATGTTTAGGTTATTTTTTGTGCCTAAAGAGACCACCAATCTTTCAAATGACTGTGGAAGACTCCTCATAAGAATAATAATGATCTGGGCAACAATTCAAGTGACAATTCGGGTGACGGTTCCAACCCAATTGATGATGGAACTTTTGACAGCCATAATTTTTGCACTGTAGCTCCAATTGACTTGTCGTTTGAACCGTTGAAAAGATAAGAATGAGGAGAAAGCAATGAGATGGCATAAATCTTTTCTTAATGAATTTTGACCCTAGAAAACCCAATGGAAGTGCCCTAAATTTTAATATTAGTAGTACATTCTAAAAATAGCAAGTTTCTAAAAATAGTAATTCCTCAAATTTTGTATTATTTTAAATCATGGAAGTCAAACCACTTAATCTCCCTCAATATTGGTGACCTTCCACATCCTCCCTCTGATTTCAAAATGTGTATAAATGAAGATGTAAACCGAAATGGAAATCAGACATCTCTTCCCAGAGATAAGCATATAGTTGTATTGCGATCTTAAGTAATAAAATATTTCTTCTCAAAGAATTCATTGTTAATATGTTATTTTTTATTTATTGAAATATTTATTAACCAAAACTTTTGAGTTTTGGATTAGTGGTATCAGAGCGGTTTGTCTTGAGAGTGTATGATCCTGAGGACGAGGTCGGGCTACAAGAAGCTTGGGTGAAAAACAACAAAGCTTCAAAACTATCCACATATTCACTCCAAATGAATTCAAATGGTGGATGACACTGAGACATTCGATCCTTTCAAGGAAATGGTGAATGAATCCCTCCAATGACAAAAAGCACAGATGTTACAATAATTTTCCCAAATTCTTTAATAACTCCCAATGGGAAATTATGGCTCTACATCTGCACTACCTGGCTCCTCATCCATGGAACATCCTTTCAATTCCCCAATACCCTTCAAGGTTCAGGTGAATTTTGATATTCCTACATTTGAAGGCAAAATCAATGATGATGTAGTAGGAAATTGGTTGGATCAATTGTCTTCCTAATTCTCTTTAAATAAATTCATTGATGGAGAAAAGATCACTTTTGCTCTTTTAAAAGCATCATTGCACGTGAAAAATTGGTCAAAAGTGTAAAAAAATAGGTTCAGTACAGATGACATAGGCCTTGAGGTGGAACCTACCTGGGATGATTTCATGGAAGTGGTAAAGGAAGAATACTATTCCATTAGAGCATATGATGATCTGTACATACAGTGGTAACAACTTTGCCAAGTTAAGGACCAATTTGTTCAAGATTACAGAGGCATTTTTCATTCTTTGTCTATAAGATTGGGCATCCAAGAAAGTGAGAAACATAAGACTCTCAAATATCATGGTGGACTACAATGGTACATATGAGGGGAAATGGAACTCTTCAATTTAGAAACCCTCGATGAGGCATACAAGTTCACAGTGAAAATTGAGCAGAAGCATGGCAAAAAGAATACAAAGAGTTAGCATTCAAAATGGAAAAGTGACAAGGAAGGTCAAACATGAGGCTAAAATTGGAAGCAAAAAGAGTTTCAAGATAAGAAACCCTAGAAGGGGAAGGCTGGAAAATGGTATGATTACCACAAAACTAGAACTCACTCCAAAGAAGAATGTCGAGCCATTAAGTCACTACTTTCTAAGTCACAATACTCGACATCTACTATTTTGTCTCATACACAACCTACAGTCAAAGAGGATGAAGAAGAGATTGTAGATGCTGAGCCTGACACCATCGTCACTTCATCACAGACCCATGAGGAAAGGCTAGATGACAAGGAAAGATTATTTCACTCTAAATTATGGGTAAAAGGTAAGCCTCTGCATTTCATTCTTGATAGTGGGAGTCAAAAGAATTTAATCTCTGCTAAAGTTTTGAAATTTCTAAATCTATTCATGAAGCCTCACCTAAAGCCATACAGTATTGGATGGTTGAACCTAAGGAGAGACCTCCGTGTCACTCATCAATGTCTTCTTTCATATGTAATAAAACCTTTCTAAGATGAAGGCTTGTGTGATGTAGTCAATCTAGATGTTTGTGATGTACTCCTTGGTCAGTCATTCATGTATAATCGACATGGCATCTATGAATCATAAACCTGAAGAATCACCCTCACTCTTGGAATACAGTGCTATAGGGAACTAGAGGTACCACCTCCCACATCTGTCTCCCTGATCAGTGCTAAGCAATGTAAGAGATTGGTAGAAAAGACAAAGCAATTCATTCTCATGGTGGTCAAACCACATAAATCCAAGAAGGTCGATGTTGCAGTCCTACCTACATAATCAACACAACAACAGAAGCAGATGGGACAAATCACAAGAGAATATGATGACTTATTTAATTCACCCATAGGAGTTCCACTGCATTGCCAGGTAAAACATTCTATTGATTTGATCCTAGGATCACCTTTGCCTAACAGTCTTGTGTATCCTAAATCAATTTTAGAGAATGATGAGATAAAAAGATAGATTCAATAATTGATCCAAAAGGGTCACATCAGGCAAGCTCTTCACCTTGTGGTAGCCCAATTATCCTAGAACCAAATAAAGATGGAACATGGAGGCTTTGCATTGACTATCGATCCTTAAATAAAATCACTATGAAGAATCGCTACCCTCTTCCCAAGATTGATGACCTACTAGACCAACTCTGTGGTGTGAACTTCTTTATCAAAATTGATCTAAAATCTAGCTATCACCAAATTCTCATCGATCCCACCAATGTCTAGAAGACTGCATTTAAATCTAAGGAGGGGATCTTCGAATGGTTGGTTATGCCTTTTGGCTTAACTAATTCACCTGCAACCTTCATGAGGATGATGGATGACATCCTATGACCCTTCACCAACTCATTTGTGGTTGTCTACATGGATGACATACTCATCTACAATAAAACATGGGAGGAACATCTGCAACATGTTCATAAGGTGCTTCAAACTCTTCGAGAGCACAAGTATGAAAATCTTGACAAATGCACATTTGGGATGAAAATAATTTAGTACCTCGAGTATGCTATGAATGAGGAAGGGGTCCATGTTGATCTAGAAAATATTTAGGTTATTCGAGAATGGCATACACCAAGGACCCTCATAGAACTTCACAACATCTTAGGTCTTGCAAATTTTTATCACAGGTTTGTTATTAGATTTTCACATGTTGCTTGGTCACTAACCCAAGTGACTAAAGGAGGAACTAAAGCTATATTTTAGTGGGGTGAAATACAACAAATGGCATTTGAGAATTTGAAGAACAAACTTTGTTTAGCCCCTGTTCTTGCCTTGCTAGATTTATATCAACCTTTTGAGTTGATGATAGATGCATCTGAATATGTCATGGGAGTTATCATCATGCAACATGGCCATCCTATTGCATATCACAATGAAACTTTCACTGATACAGTTAGGAAATATTCAACATATGATAAGGAGCTCTATGCCATTGTGTAAGCCTGCAAATAATGAAAACACTACATCTTGGGGAAAGAGATGGTCATGCACATTGACCACAAACCATTGGAATTCATCCAAACATAGAGCAAACTATGAAATGAGAGGCACCAAAAGTGGGCCACATATCTTCAACAATTCTATTTGATAATCAAACACAAAAGGATAGCTCAAATGCAGTTGTAGATTGTCTGAGCCACCCACTAATTACTGCACTCAAAATAGTTCTTGACCTGTGCAGACATGAGATTGCCACTTGGGGTGCTCTGTATGAAGCAGATCTTGATTTTGCTGATACATATCAAGTGCTTCAAACAGGTAAACATGTTTCTAATTTCTATTTGCAAGATAATGTCCTCTGTCATATAGGGCACATCTGTGTTCCAACTGCAGAGCAACAAAAGATGATATGGGAAGCATATTTAGTAGGACAGCTAGACACTTTGGTGTAGAAAAGGCATTGGCAGTTCTTCAAAAACATTTATACTAGCCCCATATGCGAAAGGATGTGGAAAGGTATCTCAAATCTTGCACCCCATGCGTGATAGCCAAGCCAACAAATAAGAAGCAAGAATTGTACATGCCATTGCCAGAACCAACCAAGCCTTGGGAATCTGTCTCAAAGGATTTTCTCTCAGGTTTGCCCACTTTAAAACATGGCAAGGACTATATTTTTATTCTAGTTGATCATTTTTCAAAAATGGCTATCATGATTGCTTGTAAGAAAAATATATCAACTAAAGAAACTACTCAACTATATTTTAGTCATGTATGGCTCCATTTTGGTCTCCCCAAGTCCATTGTCTCCGATCGAGACAACAAGTTCTTGAGCATCTTCTAGTCCACTCTATGGAAGATGATGGATACCAAGCTGATGAAGTCTATAGCCTTCCATCCAAAAACTGATAGTCAAACAGAGGTGCTGAACCGCTTGATTGTTCACATGATTCAGATGTATCACTCCAAACATCCACACACATGGGATGAGGGGCTTTTTTTATACATGGATACGATCAAGCCCTGCACAACTTGACCAAGCACAGTCCATTCCTAGTATGCTTCGGGTTCCAACCCATGGCACCAATTGATATAGCCATTCCATTATCCACCATGGAATACACACCTCATGAAAGATTTGAAGTAGCAAAAGCAACAAAGTTCATTGAAAAAATGCAACACATCCAACAACAAGTTCATGACATCTTGGAGAAAATGAATCAGAAGTATAAGCAATTCCATAACAAACATAGGATTGCACACCATTTTATTGTGGGTGACAAGGTTTGGTTGCAGCTTCAGAAGGAATGACTTGCAAGCCCACACAAAAAAAATTAGCCTATATGATATGGTCCCTACACCATCACTATAAAATTTGGAAAAAATGCTTTTGAGTTGAACCTACCAACCTACCTTGGTCTGCATCCAATTTTCAATGTGGAGCTCCTCAAACCATATCATCCACCTCTATTGGACACTTCAATCATAGCAGAACAACTAGACATTGATGATCTTGATCCACAGAGTTTTGCTCTAGTGGAGGAGGATCAGATTGTGGACATTTGGATGAAGACAACAAGAGGATGCTCTATTCTGCTTTATTGAGTGGTCAAAAGGGGCCAGCTTAGCCACCAAGGTGAGTGGCTCACAGAGAATCAAATCAAGACACAACTGCCACACTTGATGAGTAACATTGATGCAATAGGGACCATTGCTTCTCAAGGAGGGAGGAATGATCCGAGCAACAATTCAGGTGATAATTCGGGTGACGGTTCCACCCCAATTGATGACAAAACTTTCGAGAGCCATAACTTTTGCACCGTAGCTCCAATTGACTCACCGTTTAAACCATTGGAAAGCAAAGAATGAGGAGAATGTGATGAGATGGCATGGATATCTACTAGATAGAATTTTGACCCTTGAAAACTCAATAAAAGTGCCCTAAATTTTAATTTTAGTAGTGCAACTTAAAAATAGTAAGTTTCTAAAAATAAGAATTCCTCAAATTTTGTATTATTTTAAATCATGGAAGTTAAACCACTTAATATCTCTCGATATTGGTGACCTTTCACATCCTCCCTCTCATTTCAAAATGTGTATAAATGAAGATGTAACCTAAAATAGAAATCAAACATCTCTTCCTAGAAATAAGCATATAGTTGTATTGCGATCTTGAGTAATAAAACATCTCTTCTCAGAGAATTCATTGTTACTGTGTTATTTTTGTGTTCTTGAAATATTTTTCAACCAAAACTTCTGAGTTTTGGATCACATAATGGTATCATCTTATAAGATTAGAGAACTAACTATGGCCAAACTAATTCAACATAGATTTTAAGTTGTTGATTTGTGATGACATTGATTATTCATCATTTATACATAGATGGAAGAATTTATTTTTCATGTACAAATTATTTGTCACATCCTTTGTCTTGAACATTTGACACAATGTATCGCAAGCCTTATTTAAGGTTTTGAAAAAGCATACATGCAATTGTTGTGCATTCTTCATGTTGAGAAAATTATAGATAATGCTCTGTAGTTTATTTGCTCCCACTTAGTTGTTGCTTCCTCATTAATGTGTCTCATTTCGGTCCCATTAACAATCTTCCGTAAATAAGGTCCTATGAATAGCATGTTCATCTTCACCTTCTAAAGGTGGAATTTCTTTCCATCAAACTCCACCATCCTTATTTGTTAACCCATTTAGCTAACCATTTCAAAAATATTGATTCTACACACATGAGTATAAACCTTCTATTTTAAATTTATAAGGTTTCATATCTATTATCAGACTCTCACGCTTTGTTTACTACGAACTTGGCTCTAATACCATATGCAAAAAATAACCCTGCACATATACATGAATACTATCATAGAATAAATGTAGAAATAGGAAAGGATGAGAAAATTGGGGACAAATTACAACCTTAGATCTTGCACTAATGTTTTAATTCATTAATCGAATACTCGTTTGCCTTACAAACATAAAATTTTGAATGTCTTTTATTGAAAAAAAGCTTTTCTAACTATATGAGACTGGACGTAACTAAACACTTCTCAACATGTGAAATAGAACTTAATTAAACTTAACTCACAATCATATAGCATTGAACATAATTCCTAATCATTTAAAATTAAACTTAACTCCTAATTATGTAGAACTAAACTTAATTGGGCTCCTAATCTAAAACTAAAATTCGTATCATTGGCAACATTCTTCTTGGCTATATATTTGATATTTTTAATAGATAATGTTTCTCAATCATCTTTCAGTGTTAACAATATATTAAAATATCTTTTTGTCTATATTTTATTTTAATATGTATAGTGTTAACAAATTTACACAAAATGTGGTCTTGAATCCCCCTCTAATTATTTAAAATAAAATGTTACACAAATGAATTATTTATGATAAAAAAGTGTATATGTGTGTGAGAGAGAGTGAAAATGAGTGAGAATAACAAGATTTTTAAAGATTGGAAAACGTGTTTAGATTACAATATTAAAATTATATTCTAAATTAAATAAATAAGAGTAAAATGTGTGTATGATATAAAACTAAATTTACTTAATAAAAATTGAAAATAAAAGAAACGTTCTCTCTAAATAGAACTCATTTTATTAGTATACATTTTAATTTATCATTTCCCATGAAATAAACATAAATATAAAAGAGGGACCATATATATTTAGGTTGTTTTTATAAACAGAGTTTGCTTATTCTATTGCTTCTGCCACCTTCTGGTTTGGCACCCCTCCATTTACACAAAGTAGCCCCAATTCGCTGTATTCAGAAAGGCTCTTAATGCTTTAAGATTTTAGAGATTTTTGTTGTCTTTTTTCTTTGAAGATTTTTCAGTGGGGGCATCACCTTCTTCACAGTCAAAATGGCGAGTTTTGCTTTAATTCTTGTTCTTTTTATTTTATTATGAAATGAATGCTATTCATCTTTATTTCCAAGCTCTTTAAGGATAGATTTTTTTTTTTTTTTTGAAGTTATGGCTTCTAAATGCAGTGTTTTGTTTGCTTATGTTTCTACATGTTTTTTGGGTAGTGTTGACAGTGTCTTCAATTTGTATTCTTTCTTGAAAAGTATGCAAATGCACTAACTTTCTTAAATATCAATCATTCTATCCCTTTTATCCTATAGTTTGGAAGCACTGTATATATCATAATCTTTGAGAAGAAGACTCGTGTTAATGTCTTATATGCTTCTTTTGTTTAAGAGTAGAACCCTTAATTGAAATCTGTGAAACAACATCTAATCAAATGCACAACTCTACTGTCTCTACAGAGCTCGAGCCATTTATTTTTGGACACACTGTCAATACATCACATCCCCTGAAAACAATATTGGACAACATCAGACATCCAGAGATGAGTGGATTACGAGCCATATTTGAGCAAGATTTCATCACAATGGTTTGAAGCTTTGAGCATCCTGTGCAATCGAGTGGCCCAATCACTTTAGAATAGTTACTAAAGTCCACATTCTCCAAATACAACAAACCATCTATCCTTGGAAACTCTTAGAGGGATGGGTAACAAATATAAATCTCCCTCAAAAAATCATAAGATCGATCTCCAAACAGATTGAACCCGTTGCTAACTAAAATATCGATTTCAAGATGTTGCTATCATACAACCTCACTAACACAACTTACATAAGAAGACAAAAAGATTAAAACATAACTAACATACAATATTTTGAAAATTGTAATTTCCCTTTATTGTGATATCAACGTGTGAACGATAAAAATAGAATATGTTTTTTTCTTTGTCTCTTGTGGAACTTTACCCCACCATATAACTTCTGAATAATTAATAAACCATAAAATTTCACCAAAATTATAAGATATAATAACTAATAACCCCGACCGTATGAAGCGCTGCAATTGAAGTTTTGTCAGTGGTCAAACAATGAAAGATGGCTCAGATGGCACTCAAGGGTCATCATAATAATCACACTACCCGCGTTGCTGTCCACCTTTTGCCAACTATAACAACATACAGATCAACAGATTTGACATTTTAGCAGGTTCACTTAAATTTTTTTTGGGGGTTTTTTCTACAATTTATTTTGTTTGATAGTACCTTGCATTTATTTTGACTGACCGTGGTACCTCAATTTATGTGAAAACAACGTTATTGGGACTAATAACATGTTTTGGTATTGGTAAGCGATTCTTTTTTGATAATTTAAATAGGGAGAACTTTTGAAGATACGTGGGGAGCAATGTCACTTGAAGAGTCAACTACCCAATGGCAAGGGAAGGGACTAATAATATTTCAGACAGAAGCACCCAAGTCTGCCTTCATTTTCTCAACACATAAAACTCGAAACTTGGAATGCCACACGTGTAGCTTAAATGACAAGTATTAAATTTGCATCACCATGTTTATATATATATATATATATATATATATATATATATATATATATATATATATATATATATATATATATAATAATTGAATTACATACATATTTGTATATCAAGTATTTTTTTAATTTTATTTTTGTAGAAGAATTAAATTCCATGGTTTATATAAAACCAAATAATATTAAAGATAATATATATTTATTATAATTATAATATTTTAAAATTTTTCATAGTTTAACTAAAATTTCTCATTATTATAATATATTTTTCATTCTCATTATTATAAATATTAAATTTAATCGATTTTTTTTATTACAAATATATTTTGGTTAAATATTTTATTATTTAAAAATTAAAATTAATTAATGATGAGATGTATAGTTAGAAAATCAAATCATTATAATTCATCAAAAGATAATGACACCTTCCATAAGAAATAGATGGAACAACAACTAAGAGCCCATCATTTAACTAAAACTAGCACCAATACCTAAAACATATTTGAATCCGTAGATTTATAGCGAATCCTCAACAGAAAAGACAGAACAAAAATGGAACCCAAATATAGGAGGCAAAAACAATTTCTCATCTGCAAGCGAGGGTTGGTCTTCTCTCATATCGAGCAAGGCCTTTCATCGTTCACTAAGAGCCATTTCATATCAAGTCTTCCACCCGCAGTTGTAGTCTTTTTGCCTCTAATCCTCTGTGTTTCTTCTTAATAGTGGTACCAACATCAGCGTTGAGTTAGTCAAGTAGTATATGGGGGGAAGGCACAACACGGATAGGGGAACGGGGGAGGGGAAAGGAGAGTTAGTCAGTAAAGGGGGGGTTGTGTCTGTCGAGGGAGAAGGCTCCGAGGTTGAAGGGGGCAAAGTAGAAGATGCTAAAGCTTGGTAAAAAACCTCTTAATTGTACCATCTGAATTCTTGAGCAAAGAGTCATTCCTTATTTCTCCAACCTTGATAAGAGTAGGAAGCACGAGCCACTACCGAACACATTGTCACTCTATGTCCTAAGTGATTAGACCAAAAACAATGGATGGAGAGACCTTCGTAATTGACTGTTGAAAATATTGTCATTGATGTCAAAGGTCTAACATTATTGGTGATAAAGGCCCCATTGCATTTAAGGGTGTTTTTGATATTCATATCTTGGATAATGTGTGTTAATATTTATTTAATATTAATGAATATATTTTTAGTTACATATAAGTCAAAAGAGGGCCCATAGAAAAATCAAAGAGTCATGAAGAGTAATCTTGAGGAATTCCAAGAGTCACCATGTGAAGATAAAAGAGGGTATGGCGCCTTTTTCCATGAAGTGACACTTTGAAGAATGCAAAAAGTCCCCAAGATAAAGACAAAAGAGGAAAGGACACGTTTACTTATGAAGGGTCATCATATGACTTTTCAAATGCAAGGATACGAAGGGTCATGCAAGTTTGGCACCATTTTCCATGAAGATTGAAGGGTCACAAAGGGTGAATGCCAAAGGTCATTTGGTAAGCTATAAATAAAAGCTTGAGAAGCCATTTGTAATACACAAGAGAATGCATGGTTTGTGTTTATTTTTGAAGAGAGAAAAGCAGAAGATATTAAAGAGTTATATCATTTGTTGAGTAAGAAACATTGGAAGATAGTTGTGTTTTATACACGAGGGGTTGGTACTCCTGTGGGTTGGTGCTCACAAATAGTTGTTGTGTTGAAGCTCGACAAAGGGGTTGGTGATCCTACAAGTTGGTGCTTGCGAACTTTATAATTTGAGTTGGTTCTCATTCATATACTTGAGATTGTTCTCCGTAGTTTTTTTCACTTTGAGTTTTCACGTAAAAATCTGGTGTCTCTCTCTTGTGTGATGCATATTATTGTTTCAATTTTATTGCATATCTTAAATGTGTGATTAAGTGGTTAAAGAAAAGAAATCAGATTAAGTAAAAGATATATAATATATTGATTCACCCCCCCTCTCAGTATATTTCGTGCTTAACAATTGGTATCAGAGCAAGTTCTTTTGAAAAAAAATTTACAGCTTAAAGGTAGATCGGGAAAGCACGATGGCTGGATCACATGAAAGTTTTTTCACAAATAAGGCACCTTTGTTTGATGGGACAAATTATGTTTTTTGGAGCATAAAGATGAAGACTTATTTGATGGCCCTTGGATTCGACATTTGGCAAGCAGTGGTGGAGGAATATGAAGAGCCACAAACACTTGTAACTACTCCAGAAGAAAAGAAGGCAAGTGAAAATAATGCTAAAACTTTAAATGCTATTTTATGTGGTTTATGTGAATCAAAATTTGTTAAAATTATGCAATGCAAATTTTCTCATCAAACTTGGGTACAACTTGAGAATATTTACAAAGGTGATGGAAAGGTTCAGCAAGCTAAGCTTCAGACTTTCAGAAGACAATTTGAGAGTTTGAAGATGGAAGAGAAAGAAAAAATATCAAGTTATCTTTTAAGGGTTGATCAAATAGTTAATCAGGTTCAAGGTCTTGGAGAAAAGTTAGAAGAATCAATTATTGTACAAAAAGTTTTAAGATCTCTACCATTAAGATATGATGTAAAAGTTTCATCAATTGAAGAGATAAAGAATTTAGCCAAGCTAAAGATGGATGAGTTGCATGGTATTCTTACAGCATATGAGATGTGGATCGACCAAAAGAAACCCTCAAAGAGAGAAGCTGATTTCAAGACATCAAAAAAAAAGAATGCTAAAATTCAAGAATCAAGTGACAGTTCTAGCGATAATGAAGATGACAACTGAGCTCTATTCATTCGTAATCCAAAAAAGACACAAGTAAATATCAAGAAAAATTACTTTTTAAATATTTTAATTATGAAAAAATTAGATATTTTGTAGCTAAATGCCCAAATAAGGGCAATGCTGACAATGAAGAAGAAAAGTCTACATACAAAAAGAATTTCAAAGAAAAATTCAAGAATATATTCGAGAATAAGAGTTTGTATTCTAAAGATCCTAACTCAGCCGAAGATAGTGGAGTCAGTGATTCAGAAGAATAAGAGAATTTATTCATGGTCATACATGAAGATGTCTCTGCAAGTAAAAGTACAGACGATCAAGAAGAAGAACAGGATGAAGTCGAAGTAAATCTAGAAGAAGAACTCATTCGTGCCTTAGAAGAGTTAAAAGCTCTTGAAAAGAAGAATCGAAGATTAAAGCTCCAGATCAAAAAAAATAAAAATGAGTCAGAAAATAATTGAAGATTTACAAGCACACTTTGAAGAAGCCAAAAAGAATGAAGAAGATCTAATGGCATAGATGCAAAAAGTAAGTAAAGAATGTGAAAGGTATGTTATTGAAATTGTTTTTTTAAAAGCAGATTTTGAGAAAATAAATAAATCAAACAATGATAAAGCAGCCAATGATTTAAAATGTGAGAATAGCACTAATATGTTGAATAAGATATTAGAAAGTCAAAGATCAATATTAGATAAGACAGGTATCAAATTTGAAAAAGAGAAAGGGGAGGTTACTACTTTTATAGACAAAGAAAAAGGAAAGAGCTATGCTAAAGCTCTTACAAAAGAGAAAATAAAAAGAGAAAAAGTTAAGAATACAAAGGATATCTTAAACAAATGTTGGAGATAACAGAGTTACAAAAGGCAATCAGATCATAGATACACAAATAGATCATATTTTTATGGTTACTATTTTTATTATAATGGATATGGTCATAAAAAAATAGAATGTTGAAAAATGGCTAACAATTTTAGAAATAAGGAGAAAGAAAGTCATGCAGAGTCAAGCAGAAGCCACAACTATTTTGCTCATTTAGCAAGCTTTAATGAAGAGGCCATAATATGTTTCAAGTGTAATAACTTCAGACACATAGCATGATATTGTAAAAAAGTGTTCGAGTCAGTCAAAAAAGACTAAAGTTTCAAGGCTCCATTCATCAAGAAGAAAGTTCAGATAGGTTCATGGTAGAAGAAACACCCTGAAAAATCTATGTTGGTATAGACAGTTTTGCATGCAAGAAATAAAAAAACTATGGTTCATTAACAGAGGATGGTCGAGACACATGACAGGAGACAAAATCAAGTTCATAACCTTAAAGAAGATCAATGGTGGCATAGTGAAATTCAAAGATAATAATACTGTCAAAATTACTGGAAAAAGTACACTAAGTTTGGATAATGGTAGAACTAAAACTAAAAATGTTTTGTATGTAGAAGGTCTTAAGTATTATCTTTTGAGTGGAATTCAAATGTGTGATTAGGGGCACACACTAAAGTTTTATATAGAAGGTTTCAAAATTAGGATAAAAAATTCAGTTGTGTTGGTTGCAAATACTCAAAGAACATGCAATAGTTTGTATATGTTATCAAACATCAAAGGTCAAAGATATTGTTTGAGTCAGATTGAAGAAAGTTGGCTATGGCAAAGGAGAATGGGACACATAAATTTTGACAATCTTATCAACATCAGCAAGAAGCAAGCAGTCAAAAATATTTTAAAAATTACAAAGCCATCCTACACACATTGTGAACCTTGTCAGCATGGGAAGTAGGCTAGAAACTGGTTCAAAACAAAAGAGTACTCAACCACTCAGATGTTAGAGCTTGTTCACATTGCTCTGTGTGGACCTATGAGAACTCAAAGTACTCAAGGTGAGAAATATTTTATGTTACTTATTCATGATTTTTCACGTATGATTTGGGTAATATTTTTAAAGAAAAAATCAAAAGCTTTCAAATATTTTAAAGAATTCAAAGCATTAGTTGAGAATGAAATCAGTTTGAAGATTAAGTATCTAAGATCAGATCGAGAAACAGAATTCATGTCAGATTAGTTTATTAAATTTTGTGAAGACCATGGAATAAAGAGATATTATTCAATAGCCAAAACTCTATAGCAAAATAGAGTAGTAGTGCATATTCAGTTCAAGAGATGGTGAGGACAATGCTAAATAAATCTAAGATACCAGATTAATATTGGAGAGAGGCAGTTGCTATAGAAGTGTATATTCAGAACATAGCATTATTGAGAGTTAATAGTGACAAGACTCCTTATGAGCTATGGAAAGACAAACCAGCAACATTTGATTATTTCAAAGTTTTCGATAGTAGATGCTTCATAAAAAGAACTGATAAAAAACTTGATAAGTTTGAATCCAGAGAAGATGAAGGTATATTTCTTTGTTATTCTTATAAAATTAAAGCTTATAAATGTTATAACAAAAGAATCAAAAAATTGTTTAAAGTGCAAGTGTCGGGATAAAAGAAAATAAAACACAAAGAATTAGTGATCCAGTAGACATTCCTAAAATTATTAAAGAGAAAGATTTTGAAGAATCAGATGAACATGAAAAGGAGAAAAAAGACACCAAAACCCCATCTAAATATGTCCAAAAAAATCATAACGAAAGTGACATCATCAGAGACAAATGAAAAAATTCACATCAAAAAAATAATGGTAAGTGAATCTAAGCAAGTTAATTTCTCTTTGTTATCCAAAATTTAGCTTAGAATTTTTTCAAATACTAGATATGATAAGCATTGGGTTAAGGCAATGGATGAAGAATTAAATCAGATAGAAAAGAATGATACTTGGAAATTAGTGCTTAGACCAAAAGATCACAATGTGATTGGAACAAAATGGGTTTATAAAAATAAAATAAAAATGGAGAAGTGACCAAGAATAAAGCAATATTAATATGTAAAAGATATGCTTAGATTGAGGAAATAAATTTTGAAAAAACTTTTGCACCAGTGGTAAGGCTAGAGGCTATTAGAATGTTTCTTACATATGCAGTGTTTAAAATCTTCAAAGTGTTTCAGATGTATGTCAAATCTACCTTTTTAAATGGAAATTTAGAAGAAAAGGTCTACATTGAGCAACTTGAGAGATTTATTCTCTCAAATATTAGTAGCCATGTATGCAGATTGAAGAAAGCGCTATATAGATTGAAATAAGCTTCCAGAGCTTGGTATGCAAGACTTGATAAGCACCTACAAGATCAAGGTTTCAAGAGAAGATTTGTTGATAGTAATTTTTACATCAAAATAGAAGGTGAGCATCAATTAATTATTGTGGTATATGTTGATGACATCATTTTTTGAAAAAATATTGAAAAGATGACAAAAAAATTTCTGATAATATGCAAAAAGAATTTGAGATGTCTATAGATGCTTGGAGAATTATCATTTTTTTTAAAATTATAAATATTTCAGTCAGAGAAAAAAATTCATATCTCAAAGTAAATATGCCAAGAAAATATTGAATAAATATGGTTTTAAATATTGTGCACCAGTTGGCACACCAATGTGTATAGAAAATAAGGTGAGCAAAGATGAAGATTCACCTATTGCAAATCAATCTTTGTATAGATCTATGATTAAAAGTCTTTTATATTTGATAGCATCGAGGTCAAACATCATGCATGTAGTAAGTATGGTTACAAGATATCAGTCAGAGCCAAAAGATAGGCATGTTCAGTTGGTGAAGAGAATATTCAGATATATCTAGGAAACATTGGATTATGGATTGTTGTATCTCATAGATAGAGATTTCACTTTAGTTGCTTATACAGATTTAGATTAGACATGTTATTTAGATGATAAAAAAAATACAAGTGAAGGAGCTTTCTTCCTTGATGATAACTTAGTATCATGGTTAAGTAAAAAAGCAGAATTTAGTATCAGTTTCTACAACTGAAACAAAATATATTACAGCGGTATTGTGCTGTACTCAAGTGCTTTGGATGAAGCAAACTTTGAGAGATATCAAGGTAAAATATGATGAACATATTTCTATTTTTTGTGATAACACAAGTGTTATTAATATTTCAAAGAATTCAGTGATGCATTCAAGAATAAAACATATTTCTATTAGATATCACTTCTTGAGAGAAAATGTTGCAGATCAACAGGTTAGGATGAAATATATTAGTACTACAGAGCAGATTGCAGATATTTTTATAAATGCACTACCAAAAAACACATTCGAGTATCTGCGAAAGAAGTTGGGAGTAATTCTTTTTACTTCCTACCATTGAGGTTCAGCATCAATTGAGGGGGAGCTAAGTGTTAGCTCCAGGAAGGCCTTTTGCCATTGATGTCAAAAGAGGAGAAGAATAAAAATAGGTACAAGTACAAGTACAGATGTAGAAACATGTATAGAGAATAGGTACAAGTTGCTACAATAAGTGGGAGTTACTGTATGTTTTTTAGATAATAGTATGTGCAAATTTCAGGATGTGATAGTTTCAATTTGAGGTTGTCATCAATGACAAATGGGGAGATTGTTGGAAATATTATCATTGATATCAAAGGTCTAGCATTATTGGTGATAAAAGCCCCATTGCATTTAATGGTATTTTTAATATTCATATATTGGCTAATGTGTGTTAATATTTATTTAATATTAATGAATATATTTTTGATTGCATGTAAATTAAAAGAGGGTCCATGGAGAAATCAAAGAATCACGGGATAAAGACAAAAGAGGAATGAGACTCAATTTTTCATGAAGAGTCATCTTGAGGAATTTCAAGTGTCACCATGTGAAGACAAAAGAGGGTATGGCACATTTTTTCATCAAGATGCAATTTGAAGAATACGAAAAGTCACCAAGATAAAGACACAAGAGGAAAGGATGCATTTACTTATGAAGGGTAAACATATGACTTTTTAAATGTAAGGATACGAAGGGTCATGCAAGTTTGGCACCAATTTCCATGAAGATTGAAGGGTCACAAAGGGTGAATGTCAAAAGTCATTTGGTAAGCTATAAATAAAAGATTGAGAAGCCATTTGTAATATACAAGAGAGTGCATAGTTTGTATTTGTTTTTGAAGAGAGAAAAGCTGGAGATATTGTAGAGTTCTATCATTTGTTGAGTAAGCCACATTGAGAGATAGTTGTGTTTTATACACAAGAGGGATTGATGCCCCTGTGGGTTGTTGCTCACAAATCTTTGCAAGGGGTTGGTGCTCACAAATAGTTGTTGTGTTGGTGCTCGGCAAAGGGGTTGGTGCTCCTGCAAGTTGGTGCTTGCGAACTTTGTAATTTAAGTTGGTGCTTATTCATATACTTGAGATTGTTCTCCGTGGTTTTTCCCACTTTTAGTTTTCATGTAAAAATCCGCTCTCTCTCTCTCTCTCTCTCTCTCTCGTGTGGTGCATATTATTATTTCAGTTTTATTGCATATCTTGAATGTGTGATTAAGTGGTTAAAGAAAAAAAATCAGAGTAAGTAAAAGATATATAATATACTAATTCACCCCTGCGCCGTCCGCCCTCCCCGCTCCCGCCCCTCTCAATGTATTGTGTGCTTAACATTGACAAACTGAATTCAATTGCCTTGGGAGGAAGTCAAGAGCACCAACTGAAAGAGAGGATTGGACAGCTTTAAAAGAGTGCAAACTCTAACAAATTTGTAATCCAACAAATCTTCATCAATCCTCACGAAGAACCCACTTTGTTAACCAAAAGCTCAATATGCTCTTTATTTCATAGGATGGGAGGAATATAGTATAATCTAATCCAAGTGGGGGTTGTAGTAATATGCACCAACACTAGCTCAAAATATGTTGTCTAGGGGTTAAAAAAGATACCAAATTTATCAAAAAACCATCGTCTAAAAGACCATATTAAATCCCTATCTTCGAGGGAGAGGAAGACATCGTGAAAGAACCCTCCACCAAGAAGCGAGGAGGAAGCCATAGCAACATTCCAATTAATGTTAACCCAAAATGAAAGCTCATCTGTAGAAAGATAGGCTCCTAAACACTAGCGAAACAAAGTTTTGTAACTTAAAAAGAACTCCAAATCTGTAATCGCAAAATTAGATATAACCATCCCGAATTTTTTTTTGGAAAACACCATTGGAACGTCGCAAAGGGAGAAGGAAAGAGGATGGAGGCTCAGCCTCACTTTCACGACATAGGGATTCCTTTGAAGATAGTCAGTGTGTTTTGCAGAAATCCGAGTATATTAATTTTAATAGGTATCTTATTTTTAATAAATTGAGTTTAAAATTTATTATAAATATTTATTTTTAACTCGGTAAGTGGTATGATATTCCGTATTAATTAAGCAACTACTCTTTTCTCGCGTGGCGCTCTCTTCATTACAAGAAGACACTTGCAGATCCCTTTTTAATTAAGAGAGTGGGCCTGCCTTAATTCTTTTAACAAACTTCAATTCTCACAAATAGTTCTATTTTTAACTCTTCTATGTTTGAAGATAAATGAATCACAATTTAAGTTCATAGGTTCTAAATTTTGAGCTGTAAAGACTCTACACCGCCAACATATTTGAAACGCCACAAGTTCAAAAATAATGCTATCATGAAAATTGCAGAACATTGTTGTTAAACTTGACTTCAATGATAATCAAGTCTAAATACATTAAAGTTTACTGTTAATCTCTGAAGAGTGTTCTATTTGCTCAAATATTGAGACCCAATTTTTTATTCTAAATAATATGTGATAGAACAAACATACATTTTTCGTATACATCTCCACCAATGGAGGAAGATCTGATCTTGCCTTCATTCCTCTAAACAACGAGCCTTTAATGCTTTTACCACATAGCAAATCCATGCTATCTATGGCTATCTCTGTTATATTCACTCCTAAAAAACCACTGTCGTACCCCATCCCTGTAAACTCCTTACATTAATAACAGTAATGGAATGGAATCAGTAACCTTAATTGCATGTAACAATAGTAGTAGTATGCGTCTTACATCACGAGTGCTTTTGAAGACTTCAACAGTCACAGAACTGGTCCCTGTACAATCGAAGCTGTAATCCACCCCTCTTCCACTCAATTCTTTGATAGTCTGGAATTAAATACACACAAAACATAGCGAAGTACACCCATTCTTCACATCATATTCTTCTTTTGTTTCAAAATTTAAAAAAGTTATATTCCTATAGAAAATAACTTTTGTGTGTGCTTTCCGAATTGTGTATGTAGGCATTTGAACATGTCCTTCTATGTGGCTCTAAGTTAACTTGCTTGTTGTTTGTGTATGTAGACATTTGAACATGTCCATGTATGTCTTTTTTCCCTAGATTTACTGACATGTGTCCATGTCCCTTGTATTGTGGTTTGTTGGCCTATTTTTGTGTGTCTCATGTGTTTTGTATGTATGCTTTCTTGTATACATCATGGCCATGACCTTTGTCTTTGCTTGTTACACACACTAGTTTTTTATGCCATGAGGGACGTCATGCATCTACCCTTCCTACTTGAGTGTTTTGATGGACATCATGCCCCATCCCCCTAGGTAACTATTCAAATTTGTTGTTAGACACATTAATTACATCTATCTTAACACCTTTGTGCAATGATAGATACAACATATATCTTAGTCTACATACTTATGCTCGTATTCTTTTACATTATGATGTTATGTTTGCACATTGTATTGGATTACCATATATCCTCCGGCTAACAAATTTTGCAAAGCTATTTCTTTTTAGGACAATTCTTGCACAGGTCAACAACTCCCTCCAAAAGAAGGGGGTAATCACAAGGGTTTGTCACAAAGATCAAGGTCCTACATTACATTCATTGATCATTTTCTGCACATAGGCTTAGTTTCAAGAAATCAGATACAACTGAGACAGAAAAAATAGGGACTTAGAAAGTAGTTTAGTTACTCAGATTTCAGACCAGATAGACATTAGTGCCTAGGTTGGGACACTAGTGCCACATGGTATTATTGTCCAAAACATGACACTATTGTCCAGTAGCCCTAGTTTCAAGGCAGTTCAAATTAGCTAGAACATTGCACTAGGTACAACATAGGTTTGCACAGATACAGCGACAGGTTTGATAGTTATGCTCAGATTTTGTTAATATTCACACTACTTCAACTTATTTTCATATCAGTTGCTCAGATTGGGGGCATCATATGTAGCATGATCATCTCCACATTTAGTTCAGATACACATATACACTCAGTCCAGAATTAGTATACTCAGATATCATATTCGAGAATGTGCACAACACATAGTTTCCATATGCTCAATTACACACATGTTGATTATATGGAATGACAAAATCCATGTCATTCTCTATGTTGTATACACTTGACATCATATTCTAGGTTATCACCAAATTTATTCCTTACTCTATCTACAGTTGTTGGCATTTTTGAGTGGCCCAAAGCCACCTAATGTACTTGAGTGGTTGCGACGCTAACATACACGATTAGATATACCCAGTTAGACATTTTCAACACTTTGTGCAGTTTAATTTCAGATGCATCTACTACACTAGGTGGAAAATGATAGAGTCATAGCCTATTTGAGTTCTTGAGCCACCCACATGAGAGGGTTAGACATACTTACAATCTGATCCAAACTATTCACAAGTCATAATCCACCAAATAGGGATGGGTAATGATGGAGTCAAAATCAATTGAGTTCTTGAGCCACCCATACATGACAATTGAGCAAGCTATCAGTGCAATCTAGGCTATTCAACAATTTGATCACTATGTACACACACACAGAGGTTGTCACCAGGTTCATTCATTGGTTCATGTACCTAATGAGGTGTATCCGTTTCTTTTTTCTTTTCTATCTCTTTAATCAACATTATTTAATTACTTTATTCAGCATAGTCTTTTGCTTCTGATATCTTTTAAGTAATGACTGATTTATGCATGTTTCATTACAGATCATGCTTCACATACATATACCCAGATTCACATACTCAAATTCAGCTACATAAGCTTCACTTCTTAGGTAAGTTTAGGTACACTTCTTTTTCCTTTATATTAGTTATTTCTCTTTGTTGTATTTCTAGCATAAAGCGGGGGAGGGGGGAATGTAATGTAAAAGTGGTATTTGGATGCTAAGAGTGTTGCTTGAGACAACCTATTCCTAGATTAGCCCCAAACATATTGTAATGCCTTTATCACACTTTTCCAACCATTGTGTGAACCACAAGTGTCCATAGTCAGCAAAAACATAGTCTCAGACCTCCATTCCCAGATCCTGATCCTTCGTACCCAACAATGTGCTAGTTGGACACTAGCGTCATATTAAAGACACTAGAGTCACATGGCGCTAGTGTCCCCAATATGGCGCTAGTGTCCCTTGCCCTAACTCTCCTGAACGGATATATTTTCAAATGTGTAACCCTCCTAAGGTTAACCTAAGCACATTTTATTATCCACATAAGTTATGAAATATTATAAATACAAGACTATTAGACCTCTATCCACTAGATGGAAAATAGATGCAAAAAACCTATTCAAACAAGAATCAAGTTGAGCAAAATCAATGTTATTAATTCCTATTCTTCCATACTTCTACACTAACATCTATAACCACCCTAAGCTTATATTTCAAAGATTTCCAATCTTAAGCACACTCATGGCATTCAAGACCACTATCATTCTAACTTGCACTTACACCAAGCACTAGATGGGAGAACTACATCGGGCTTGATCCCTCATCAGAGTATTGGTATGTAGGCAACTCTTTTCACAATAAGGTGTTGCGGATATCCAGCCTATCCTACTAATAAACACACATTTTCAACTCATGTCATACTTGCAAGAAGGATTAGAGTTTGTGACATAAATCAGTTGTTACAAGCACAATACAGAATTTCAGATTTTATGCGTGCAGGAACATAACCTAGGAACATAGGCACAAATGCACCTAAAATTTAAGAATAGTCATAAAAAGAGGACATCAACACTACTTTTAGGACACTAGAGCCACATGACGCTACTATCCAAGTGGGGCACTACTGTTCAAGGGAAGATCTGACTCAAGGATCTTGTTGATGACACTCAGACCTATCCTTAACACAGTTTTTAATACTCAAATCTTCCACGCTAGATGTATTTTAGACAAGTCTCTATTTGCACATATTACTATTTTTAGAAGGTCAAAGCAAGTCAAATTTTGTAATAAATAAGTGGTTATTTATTGCATATTATTTCACTAATTTCGACAACTCAACTCTTTATCTAACTTAGGATTTACATTAGTAAAACCTCAAAAAGGATAAAACATAATGTTTTGTATAAAATAATTTCTAAAATTATGGCTAATAGATTATTGCTGAGGTTATATTTTCTCAATTTCTTTCTTAGTTCTGGCTAATGGTTATCCCCCTGGGACTTTTGGAGCCTCCAGAGGTATTTGGCAAAGAGATCTTCTTTCTCCTTATTTGTTTATCATTATGGTGGAAACTCTGGGTAGAATTATTGCCAGAGCTAGAGAAAAAAGAATTATTGAAGGTGTTACTCTTGCAAGGGGTCTTAAGTCAATGATGCATTTGCATTTTGTGGATGATTCTTCCCTATTGGACAAAGTGACAACTCAAGTGGCTTCTAACTTTAACAAGAAATTACCACTTTTCAAGGTGGCAAATGATCAAATTATCAGTGAGGATAAGTCAAAAAAATGTCTTTCACTTGTCCTTCAAACAGGAAGTTATGATTCTTGACAAACTTTGGTTTCAAAAAGCTTATTTGCTAGTTATCTACCTTGGTGTTCCCTTGAGGGAAAACAAAATTTCTAATTGGAACTGGTTAGTAGATAGGATGAAAACTAAAATTTCCAAATGGACCAATAGATGGCTCTTTATGGGGGGACGAATCATCTTGATCAAGAATTTTTTGCAAGTTATTCTTATTTAATTTTCTTCCATTTTGCATGTTCTTAAAGCCATCTTTGAAGAAATTGATCAAACATGCCGTAAGTTTTTATGGAAGAGGCCTCAACGTATTAAAAAATGGTCTTTGGTGAAATGGACTATGCTTTGTCTCCACAAGCAAGGAGGTTTGGGTTTTTGTTCGGCTCAACTAGATGGTCAAGCTTTAGTTGCTAAGATTTATTGGTGCTTTCTTCAGTCTACATTACAACTTTGAGCACAAACCTTAAGAGCCAAATGTACTGAAAATAAACTCCCTGATCAAATACTCAGGGTACCCCTTCTTTCAAAAGGCTCTCCTATGTTGGGTGTTTTTTGGTGAATCTTTGATTAAGAACAAGTTGTTTTGGATCATCAAGAATGGTTAAAGGGCCCATTTTTGGATTGATTCTTGGGATGGTTATCCCCCTCTTGTTAAACAATATTCCCATTTTCATGGGTTGATGGAAGAAATGCATCATGAAGATTGGATTACAGTTTCCAAGCACTCAAATAGTCCCAACAGAGACTACACAATTGAAAAGAAGTGGATTTCCCCTTAAGCTTGTCCGATTCAAATTTCGTTAGAATCCAAAAGCCGAATTCTTCATATTCTTAAATACAGAGATATTTGTTGTTCAAAGGAGGAAGACTTATTGGCTTGGGGAGGACAACATAATGGAATCTACACTATGGTGGATGGTTATTGTTCTCTTTGTTATCCTTCAATTCAATGTTTCAAATAGATTTTTAAACAACTTTGGAGTCACAATTTATGGCCTAAAGTGAGTTTCTTCATCTAGCTTCTTCTTCATGACAGAGCTCTTATAGGAGATCACCTTATGAAAAGGGGCTTTAATGGCCCCTTATGATGTGTCTTGTGTACGGATCATGAGGAAACTTTTTCTCACATTCTTTGTGTCCCTTCATTACTGAGCAGTGGCAGTTCTTGGTGACTCGTTTGGGCAACCTGTGGATAGGTATTTCATCCCTGATTCAACCCCTTCAAGATTGGAGTTGCATGTTCCAATTTGATGTATTTTCTAATCCAATTCTTTAGGCTAGGGTTTCTTTCATCTTATAGTGTATGTGGAAGGAGTGAAATGCTAAAATTTTCCAACAAATGGCTATTAATAGTGTTTGGATTTAACAATACACTCTTAATAATATTATAGAATCGATCATGCACTTGATGAAACACTCTGTGGCACCTTCTTAGCGTGGAATGTTCATCCTTCAAGCTCTTCACATTGTTCCTTTTCCTCTCCCACTAGGGACATTCTCGTGGTAAGAGTTTATTCCTTTATTCCAATATCAAAGTTAAAATCAATTATAACCTATAATAATTTTTTTAGAATTAATAAAAGACATTTTAACAATATTAACTATAACAAATTAGATCGAAGTAGAATAATTTCTCTATATATTAAAAATATTAAAACACAAATAATATTAACTATATTAAAAATATCTTATAATCTTACAAACAATATTAGTTATATTAAACTTAAAATCATACAAACTATATTAGCCACATTAAAAAAATCTGACTTGCATAACTTATACTATAAGAAAATTATACATTTGAAAAATATCTTTGCTATCGTTCTTCTAATCTAAAAATAGAAAAAAATATTTTTTTTCAATTTTTTTTAAAAATATAATATTATAAAACTAATATTAAATTAAAAAATATTTGTTTACATGTTTTCCAATAGCAATAACTTATACGTTCTGTCTGCGCGGAGTATAACAATCCCGTGAAACGATTTCGTATTGAAAAGCCAGACCGTATGCAGAGCTGCAATTGAAGACAATGAAACAGAATCAGAACGCAGTCAATGGCCATCATGATCACCACCCTGCCCAAGCTGTACTGCCAACTACTTTTCTTTTTTTCTTCTTTTTAATTTCCCAGTCAAAAGATTTGACGTTTTAGCAGGCTCACTTAATTATTTTCCGTCTCTTCTTCAATTGATGGTACCTTGCATTTATTTTGACTGACCTTTCTTACCTCGATTCACGTGAAAACAGCGACCACAGATAAAATAAGATTAATAACAAATCAAATCGACATTACAATTCATTAAAACGACAATACTTATCAAATATGTAGGTGGGAAAAAAAATTCTATTAAATTTAATTTTTGTTAATTTTAATAAATATTTTATTTTTAATAAATTGAATTTATATTTTTAACTTATCTTGATATGTGGTATGCTATTACATTATAATATCGTTCGTATTAATTAAACTAAACTCTTTTATTGTGTGGGGCTATTTCATTACGAGAAGACACTTGCAGGTCCCTTTTTTAATTAAGAGAGCAGGCCTGCTTTAATTCTTTTGACAAAACTTCAATTCTCACAAATAGTTCTATTTTTAACTCTTCTATGTTTGAAGATATAAATGAATCAGAATTTATAACTGTAAAGACTCCACCAGAATATTTGAAAGAACAAAGTTCAAAAATAATACTATCATGAAAATTGCCGAACATTGTTGTTAAACATGACTTCAGTGATATACAGACCTGTGTTATAAATTGGGCCATGTTAGTAGGCTTAATATTATTAGTTGGACAAAGAGGAGTGTCAAAATCAGTTGAATGTGAATATTGGGTCTTTTCATACCAACTGAAAAGATTGAGACTGCACAGAGTCTCAAATATAAAAGGAAGATTAGGTGCCTCATTTAGCAGTAATGAGAATTACAGAAACCCTCCACCTAACTTGCCAAAACCACAAGTGAAAATGAGGCTAAAATACTTTCAAACCCACTTACTTTTAGTCATAGAAAGCTAATGCAGTGTGTTATCGATCCAAATAATGCATCTCAAACACTCTCCTTCCATCAACAAATCAAATGCCTTGTTGATCTCTGAAAATGAGACTTGGTGAGTAATGAAATCATCCAGTTGAAGCTCCTGATTACAATATATCATAACACACCCCTTATCAGTCTAATTAGATCTAAGTTTACTGTTACTCTTGAAAGAGTGTTCTATTTGCTCAAACATTGACACCCAATTTTTAATTCTAAATAACATGTGATAGAACCAACATACCTTTTTCATATACATGTCCACCAATGGAGGAAGATCTGATTTTGCCTTCATTCCTCCAAACAACGAGCCTTTAATGCTTTTACCACATAGCAAATCCATGCTATCAATGGCTATCTCTGTTACATTAACTCCTAAAACCACTGTCGTACCCCATCCCTGTAAACTCCTCATATTAATAACAGTAATGGAATGGAATCAGTAACCTTAATTGCATGTAACAATAGTAGTAGTATGCGTCTTACACCACGAGTGCTTTTGAAGGCTTCAGCAGTCACAGAACTGTTGCCTGTACAATCGAAGCTGTAATCCACCCCTCTTCCACTCATTTCTTTGATCACCTGGAATTAAATATACACAAAACATAGCTAATTACACACACTATTCACATCATATTCTTCTTTTGTTTAAAAATTTAAAAAACTGGAGAACCACCACCTGGTGAACAGGCATTTCATGGTCTTTAGGGTTCACAAAGTCCGTGACACCGAATTTCCTTCCTGCCAACCACGGAAAGCATAGATAAGTTTGCTTATTTGTTATATCTTTGCACTTTCCACAAGTAAACATTTTAGCTAATTTTTCTGGAACCGTGTTATATCCTCTTATTGGTTTCTTCTTTGTTTTCTTTTTCATCTCTTCTTACTTCTTAAATTTGGAACAAATCTATGCAACAGTATGTATCTTGAGACATTTTGGCAATAACTTTGAATGACTTATTACTAAAATTAATAAATGTTAGATCACAGGGCTGCTGGTAAAGACAGAGTAGGATAGATTTATTGTTAGAACACACAGGTAGAAATCTTAATGCTCAGCATGCCAAAACAGAGAAAATGCAGCTGCTTCTGGGTCACAAATGTGACCACTCCATAATTCATTAAACAATGCATATAAATGAGTAATGTCCAAACTGTGTTCCGTCAAGCCTTGATTAACCTAAATTTATTATGAATGCGGGGCATGTACAGGCTACAGCCAAAAGGATGATTCATCCTTTACAATTCTACATAAATTATGTCTATCCTCAGCACAAGTACCGCTAATTACTGTAGGAGCTTAACCAACACTAATTATTCCACCAGCTCAACTAATACTAAATAATTGGCACAACTTACAAAGTACTATAATTGTAAGTTACACAGACCCATAGATCAATCTGCCAATGGCTTAAGTTAAAAAAGTTATATTCCTATATAAAATAACAGTGTAAGAGGTTCAAATCCATCACCGTACCAATTTCAAATTTTTGAGGGTTCACATCAACACCAATGATTCTAGATGCACCTCTGATTCTTGCACCTTCTGCAACCTGCAATTTTGATGCTCCACACACCTTAGGAAGCTCAAAAGGAAAAAGAAGAAAAACTCTTTAAAACATCAGACAGTTTAATACAAATTTCCCTGCATTTGGTAAAGTTGTTGAGATAAAGTATATGTAAATTACAGCAAGGCCCACTGTTCCTAAACCAAAGATCGCCACAGTTGAGTCTTTCTCTACATTGGCCACCCTCCAAGCCCCGCCCAACCCTGATTGACCACAACACAAAGGCAAACAAGTTCTTCAAAACAACACTAAATTTTCAATTTTTTCTACTTTCTTTGTTCCACTAGTACGCTATACTGGTTTGTACCCTTCTTGCCAACTAAGAGATGTTGCTGCAACTAAGCAACCCAGATTTACCAGTTGTGACGCCACAGCTAAGAAGACAAGCTTTATCAGGAGAAGCCATTGGATTTATTTTAACGACTTGATCAATGTCTACCACAGTGTATTCGGAGAAGCTGGAAACTCTAAAGAAATGGTATATAGGTTTCCCATTGATACTAAATCTGGTGCCATTGTTGCTTTTCATCACCATAGTACTTGGACCTGGTGAAATATTGGCACACATATTGCTTTTTGTTGACTTGCAATCCACACACTCCGTGCAGTTCCCCATGAACAGAGGGATCACCAAATCTCCCTCCTCAATATCCTTCACATTTCCCCCCACACTTTCCACTCTTCTGCATCATATATAATATATAATCAAATTATAACAATATTACTAATGTCATTGACAGACCATGGATTAGGAAGTGAAGAACATACCCAACTGCCTCATGCCCATAAATGCGAGGATACAGTGTGTTATCCTGATCACATTCCACACCACAAAATCATTGCAGAGACTAAAGCTTGATGACAGTAGAGCTCTGTTGAATGAAAAAAAGTAAAAATTTAAACCTGTTTATTGCTCCACGAAACGACATCTGTGTGGCATAAAGTAGTGCATATGATTTTGATCCGAACTTCTAGAGGTTGCGGTGGTGCCACTTGAATTTCTTCCATCACCAGAGCTTCCCCAGGCACCCAACACACAGCAGCTTCATCAACAATTAATCAGATTTCTCTTTCAAAGTCTCAACAGCGTCATTTTCTTTCCTCGAGATCATGTAAAATTTGAACTGTATTCTGTAAATGAAATTCAACTAAGAAAAAATTCGAACACCTTACCTTTGCATGTGATAACGTTTCCCCTGGTTCTGGCCACTGATCCGTCCATGGTTGTTTACTTGTACGTAATTGTATGCACAACATTTAATTACAGTGAGTCTGGGGCTTAAAAAGATTAAGTAGGGGAGAGGGACCAATCATTAGATGGAGTTGTGATGTTTGTTGTGAAGGGGACTTCAAATATTATCCTATTAATAATTGAAATTACTTTTTAATAATTTTACTTTCTTTCAAGTCAATGAAAACTTTGAAATATATATTATTATAATAATTATAAAGTTTCATTTAAAGTTTGACATACAAATATTAAGTAGATGTTTTCCATCATTATTGGCATCGATGTCATCAATATTTTTTCCCTAAATTTGTCCTCCCAAGTTCCATTTAGTGTTAAATTCCTACCAACTTTCATTCGTTTTTGAGATCTTAGGTTCAATTTTGATAACATCCTTTAAGATTTTAATTCCAAAAATTAGGTAAGAATTCTTGAGAAGAAGTTAAAGATAAAAACTTTGAACAAGTGCAAATCTAGAACTGTAAACATGAAAACTATAAAAACCTCGATTGAATGAGTGTAATTTTGGAGCTGTAAACATGAAAATTGTTGTGAACAAGTGCAACAGAGGATGTTATAGGAGACAATCATGAGGATATTGAAGAAAAGTGCCCACAATCTCTGATACCAATTGTTAGGGGTGGTGGGAATCCAAGAACAAACACCCCTGTTCTAATTCCCCTTGTTAGGATCTTGCTCCTCAGAAAGAGCACAGTATGATTACCAAATATAAGCAATTGAATATGCGAAAATAACCAGAAACACAAGTAGCTAGAATTCACCAATAGCACAGAATATGAGAGACAATACACTATCTTGTATTAACACTTTACAGAAAAGAATACAACAAAGAGCCGCCACACTCTTCCACCTTACAGAGGTTTCCCACGCCTCAAGTGTACAGTAATTCTTCTCACACACACTCTCCTACACAAAAAACGGTCCCAACAACCAACTCACACACAGAATTGGTGTTCACCTCACCAACCAGTCAGTAATAACCCTGCCGGTACACCAAGCACTCTATAGCACTTCAAGCTGATCTCCCATGAACCTGCAACCTGCAATTCAACAGAGCAAACTCACATGTAGATCCCCAATGAGCTTGCAACAACCTGCAACTCAATGATCTTACAACTAGAAGGAACTCTTCCTTTCTATCTCATGCTTAAACAATACATGCCAATGGGTCTATAAATAGATCCCTAACTTAAACAATAACTTAGACTCTTAATTTAGACAATTATCCTCGCAGCCCAAGACTCTGACTGGTCTTTAACATGCAAACTCTTCGTTCACTTAACTAACTGTCCGTGAAACGAGCAGTTCTGGAACACACAAGCGACCGACGCCGGTCCCTGCTTGCCTGGTTCTGCCGACGTCGGCCGACATCCTGCCGTCGTCGGTGGCCTTCTGCACTAGTCACGACCGACGTCGGTCCTGCTACCGACGCCGGTGCTCCTGGATCTCAGCAACCTTATGTTCCTCAGTTTGCAAAGGGTTGAAGCTTTTAGCTCCACAACCTAACAATCTCCCACTTGGAGATAAACAGCTGCAACCTATACCTGTACCTGTACTCCATCTAGTTTGTTCCCTTGGCTTTGTATCCCTCCTCAAGATCACTCTTGAAGACCAACCACCACAAATCCTGTAGTGTAAAACCTGTCATCCAAATTACCTGCCACATCCGCATCTACAACCATGTAGATAAGAAACTTGACCCTGCATAGCATGTGCACCTACTGCTGGTCCCACTGAACTGCCCTTCAGTATTACTTTCCCAAATTGACTCCAAACTTGTGACAACTCCCACTGCTTGGGAAAACTCAGGTTTAGTACATACCATGCACCCAACCTCATTATGTGAATCAAGACATCTGTTATGTGAACTGTCCAACCATCGGCGTGCTAATCGGTTTCACACAATCATCCTGAAACAAAGTCAACAAGACCTCCATGTCTCTAGAACACACTCATGCCAAAGAATCTTGCTACTCCCAGATTCTCCATGACACACACCTGAACTAGCTTTACCTATAATTCAGCAATACCTGTATATGTAACCCTGCAACAAGCACATCATACAGAAATAGGATAATGTAGCTAATATTATCCAACCTGGTAAAGAGAAACACAATGATCAAACCTCCATTGCCCTGCAGCTAATACAAGATCATATACCCTGATCTTCCATCTCACGTATCCATTTCCGTTCTTCTTCATCCTGAACATCCATTCATCTCTCAGTGCTTACTTCTAGCTGGCAACTCTACCCAAAACACCTGTTTGGTTCTCCTCCAAGGAATCACATCCTCATCTATGCCAAGCTCCCACTGTTTCCTGGATCTACCTGTTCTGCTTCTTTAACAACTTCCTGGTTCTATACCATAAGTGAGCAACAAGTAGTGTAAAGAAGGGAAATGACGAATTTAAGAACTTACTTACACCTTCAGTCCTCTATATGGGCGCTTGAGACTCCATGACAGCTGGCTGTCCACCCAAAATTCGTCTCAGTGACCGATGCCGGTCACATCTCAGTCTGCAGCCGACTGATGTCGGTTCCCTGCGACTGCCACCTTGCCCCGAGTCACCGACGTCGGGCTGCACATAGCCGATGTCGGTCCCTGTCTAGACACCGACGCTAATTTTCCTACCGACGTCGGTCTCTGTGTTTTTCTAGTGAGACCTGACTTTTTCTCGCGAGCTCCTTTTGGATCAAACCCTTGTCCAAATCACCCTTGCTCTGCTCAGAATTTCTCTGCACCTTGTGCTGAACTCTGTCCGTCACCTTCTCCTTGAAAACCAAGGCTTTCCTGTTCTTGTCACTAACATCGGATTCCTCAAGAAACGTCACCTTTTTCTTATCCATACAGAAACCACGATCCATGCCTTTCAAATCCGAAAGCATACTCTTTGACTCAAGAACAAGCATCTCCTTCTTATCTATGTGACCAAGCCTATTAAGCCACATCTCTGAATCTACAGTTGAAGTAGATAACCCAGAAAGAGAATCATTAATACAAGTAGATAGATGAAGCGTACCTACTTTCTTACCTCTAGCTACAACAAGTGTACCCTTGGTAACCTTCCAAGAGTCCGCTGTGAGAGTTACTGTGCAACCCTCATCACCCAAACTTCTAACAGAAATCAAATTTCGCTTCAGAACTGGGACATGCATGACCTCCTTTAACACCCATGTGTCACCTGTCTGCAATTTCAGCTTCACTTTTCCTTTGCCAACAATCTGACAAGGCTTACCATCCCCTACACAAATTTCTCCAAAGTCTCCCTGGACATACTCATGAAAAAATTCCCTATGTGGGGATGCATGAAAAGAGGCACCAGAATCTAAAACCCAAGATTCTACTTTATCCAAAGAACATACCAGAGCATCATGTGCAATGTAATCCGCAACATCTACTTCTTCTCCATGTCCTTCATGCTGATTTTCACCCGATCTGCAATCTCTCTTTAAGTGCCCTTGCTTTCCACATTTCCAGCAGGTTATTCTGCCATACCTGGACTTAGATCTTCTGCCTGTCTTCAACCTTGATCTCCCACGCTCTATCTTCTCTCTTGGCCTTCCTCTGCCTTCAACACTCAAAGCATCTCCTGATGATTCACCTGTGCTTTTCCTGCGTATCTCTTCATTCAAGATCACACTCACAACATCATCCACTTTTAAGACTTTTGAAGGAGACACAGTATTAGAAACTGCCATTACCAAACCTTCCCAACTTTCAGGTAATGAACACAAGATTAAGAGAGCTCTAATTTCATCATCAAATACAATATTGACTGAACTTAACTGGTTTACCAAACCATGGAAATCACTAAGATGGCTATGAACAGATCCACCTTCCAATATTTGCAAATTAAATAAACGCTTCATAAGAAATACCTTATTAGAAGCTGAGGGTTTTTCATACAAATTTTTCAAAGATTCCATCAACTCCACCGTTGTCTTATACTGTGATAAGCTGGAAATCACAGATGATGCAAGACTCAATCTAATAGATCCCAGAGCCTTCCGATCAAGAACCTCCCATTCTTCATCCTTCATATCCGAAGGTTTTCAATTAACCCCACCCAACGGTAAGTACAAATCTTTCTGATACAGATAGTCCTCAATCTGCATCCTCCATAATTGGTAGTTCTTGCCATTAAACTTTTTCATTCGTACCTGACTGTTTTCTGCCATTGTTCAACTCCCACTCAAACAGAAACCCTGTGAGTAACCTGTAATCAAAACACACTACCCAGATCTAAACCAATCTGTTAGTATCCCAACCAAAAGCTCTGATACCAGTTGTTAGGGGTGGTGGGAATCCAAGAACAAACACACCTGTTCTAATTCCACCTGTTAGGATCTTGCTCCTCAGAAAGAGCACAGTATGATTACCAAATATAAGCAATTGAATATGCGAAAATAACCAGAAACACAAGTAACTAGAATTCACCAATAGCACAGAATATGAGAGACAATACACTATCTTGTATTAACACTTTACAGAAAAGAATACAACAAAGAGCCGCCACACTCTTCCACCTTACAGAGGTTTCCCACGCCTCAAGTGTACAGTAATTCTTCTCACACACACTCTCCTACACAAAAAACGGTCCCAACAACCAACTCACACACAGAATTAGTGTTCACCTCACCAACCAGTCAGTAATAACCCTGCCAGTACACCAAGCACTCTATAGCACTTCAAGCTGATCTCCCATGAACCTGCAACCTGCAATTCAACAGACCAAACTCACATGTAGATCCCCAATGAGCTTTCAACAACTTGCAACTCAATGATCTTACAACTAGAAGGAACTCTTCCTTTCTATCTCATGCTTAAACAATACATGCCAATGGGTCTATAAATAGATCCCTAACTTAAACAATAACTTAGACTCTTAATTTAGACAATTATCCTCGCAGCCCAAGACTCTGACTGGTCTTTAACATGCAAACTCTTCATTCACTTAACTAACTGTCCGTGAAATGAGCAGTTCTGGAACACACAGGCGACCGACGCCGGTCCCTGCTTGCCTGGTTCTGCCGACGTCGGCCGACATCCTGCCGTCGCCGGTGGCCTTCTGCACTGGTCACGACCGACGTCGGTCCTGCTGCCGACGCTGGTGCTCCTGGATCTCAGCAACCTTCTGTTCCTCAGTTTGCAAAGGGTTGAAGCTTTTAGCTCCACAACCTAACACTGTAAACATGAAAACTATAAAAACCTCGATTGAATGAGTGTAATTTTGGAGCTGTAAACATGAAAATTGTTGTGAACAAGTGCAACAGAGGATGTTATAGGAGACAATCATGAGGATATTGAAGAAAAGTGCCCACAATAATTTTGATGAAAGATGCAAACACATATTCAGTGTGTTTAACATGTTCTCTGATTCTAAAATACAAGATATAAAATGCAATCACGTTTTGGCCAAAGTGGTAGGCACTGCGTGCTAATCTATAGTGTACACTTGTTGGTTTCCCACATGACATAAATATTTTCACACCTCTAGGAATAACAATGGAATTGGATAATGCTTCTACTATCAATGTTTGGTCACCCCTGTAAAACATATAAATGACACTTCAACATAGAAATAGTGGTGTGACTTCTGACAAGGTCTAATTGTCTTCCACCTTATTTATTCAGGTTAAGAGGACCCTCCACCACCTAAATGTCAAATTGGTAAGATGAGGTGGTGTTGTGTAGAATATGTGGGACTCTAAAGTTAAGGGTCCCAACTACTAGTCCATTTCCCCTAGTGCAGCTCAAGTGATAAAGTAGGTGGGATTTACCATTGTTATTGATATTTAAATAGTACAATACAAGTGGTAAAGTAGGCTGGGGTCCAAAAGTTGTGATAGGACATGTACATGAAAGGACCAATTTTAAAACAAAAATGTATTAATAGTTATTGTACAAGCATTATATTGTACTATAACTTGTACAACTATAATAATATATAAGATTCCATCACAACATGCCACATAAGATGCGTAATAATTAATCATCTATTTATTATTACTAGTCAAAATTATTTTGCAATAAATCAATTTAAATTTTGATTTTCCTTCTAATATAAACATGCCAAATGAAAATTGTGATGTGGGAGGTCATATTCTACATAATCGAGTAGATTGTATGTGCCAATGAAGCACCTTCAAGATTATATACACTTGTGATGTTAGGGTGCATACTAGTCCCTCGCCCCTAAATTGGGTGGATTCCTTCCAAACTCACTTTAGAGAGATGCCAAAAATAAAGGGTTCTATGATAGCCAAGGAAATGTAGTCACAGATCTCATGTCTAATGACATAAGGACAATTGTAGGTGTAGTGAACATAAGGTGAAGATCATTGAGGATATATATATATATATATATATATATATATATATATACACACACACACACACACACACACACACACACACACACACACACACACACACACACACACACATAGTTGGATTATTTTAGCCATGGAATATGTAGTCACAGATCTCATGTCTAATGACATAAGGACAATTGTAGGTGTAGTGAACATAAGGTGAAGATCATTGAGGATGTGTGTGTGTGTGTGTGTGTGTGTGTGTGTGTATGAATATATACACACACACACACATAGACACACAGTTGGATTATTTTATGATCTAAGGTGCTTTTATTTTCATATTGTACATGTTTTTGATATTATTTAATTTAATGTTATGTTTTGTTTATAATAATTAGTTGGTTCATGGGAATGTCAGTTGTATCCTGTAACCACACTATGAAAAGCTTTTAAAGCTTTTCACCTCTCTTTGTAAAGATCATCTAAGAATAATACATTACCATTTTTGTGTGAAAATATTTATTTGTAATGTAATTTATTCACAATGCCTCCATTTTCCTAAGCCATCAGTGGTATTAGAGCCGGTTGAAGGAGAAAATCAAGTAGAAGAAAGCCTCGCAACAAAGGGAAGACTAAATTTTGTTTTGAAGACCGATGTGTTATTTGTACGATGCTACAAGATTGATGCTCAAATAAGTTTGTTCATTAATTTCTTCCATCGTCTTGTCCACATCATCAATGTTTATCACTTTCTGCATTGCTTTCATGGTTTATCTACTAGTTTGTAAATCTTAGAGTAATCCCTTGTGAGAATGCTATACCCAATTGACATTCTTGTATCTGTCGCAATTACATAATAATTGGCCCCGACAATTACAACACAAGTTCCTCCATTATTGTCATATGGGCTCCATGTAGACTAATGTTCCCTCATCCCTTCTATGGCACCCATTTTTGTAAACAAAAGACTAGGTCTTTCTCAAAAATTAATAATTTACTCGGATAAGACACCATCTGCTTGACGCTCAGACGAACAAATTATATAATGAAAAACCTGCTTGAGTCTCTCAAATGAAAATAAAGAGAGAGGAAATTTGAGGAGAAGAAAAACCTCAGAAAATGATGTTTACAGAATGGTGAAAATTTGAGAGAGGAAATTATATAGCCACTTTTTTATTCTTTGCCTATGTAAACTCCTTGGCTTTGTTAGTCTCCATTGCAATTTTCTTTTGCAAGACTCCTTCTCCAACAACTCAAGGGTTTCATTGAGCTTGTTGAGGGTTAAAAGAGACGTAGATTCCTATACGGTGAACTAGGAGAAGTATTTAATATTTTGAAAACCCTAATATTTTCCTCTCAAATGTTGAAGTAGGTCCCACAAAAGAAGGAAGGTGAAAACCAAATGAAAGTTTTTACAACGAAGTAAAATTGGTAAAAGTCTTTTTAGCATTATAACACAGTTTGGTAAAAGATTTTACCATATATTTTTTTTATCTTTCATTTGAAAAATCCATGTATCTAGGATTTAATTATTTTTAATATCTAGATTGATTTAAATCAAGTTGGTGAAAGGCATTTTGTGAGTTCTTTACATAAGAGAAGGTACAGGGTTCAAAACCCATTAATCTATTTTTTAATAATCAAAAGTTCTTTTATAAAGGAGACATAAGGGTGTAAAATGGTGCAATAAGGGTGTAGTTATTTTATTTTTTTCATCTCTTAGAATCTTTGTAATGGAAGTTATTTAGTGGGTCGAGGCCAAACCCAGATAACATTCCCTCTCTTTCAACATGATTATCTTTTTGATAGCATCATGATAAAAATTATAAGTTTAATATCAGAAAATAGAAAATTATCACCTAAATTTTACAAAGAATGGAGTATAAACATGGAGAACACCCTAATTTTGGATGATTTATGGGAAATCACAAAGAAAGAAACCACACCAACAACTGAGGCTGCAAAGTTAGTTGAGTATCAGAAACGTGATAAGCACACACTCACACTTTTAAAATCATCTTGCACTGAACATATTATCATTCATATTAAGGCAATTAGAATTAGTGCACACAAAGCATGGAAAATAATAAAATATTTGTATGACAAGTAACTTCCATACAAGAAGATTGACCTTTTAATGTAGTTTTTGAATAATAAATTAACAGATAATAAATATGTCTTTGAATATCTTCCCTGTATGAAACCCTAAAACAAGAGTACTGTACTATAGGGGGAAAAATTGATGATGACATGTTGATTTCTATCACATTGAATGGGATTAATTTTACATACATCAATTTCATTAAAATGATACAACTTAATGGTGCCAAATTTGACTCCATTTGTGAGTTGTTGACTCAGCATGAGAGACAATTTGCAAAGAAGAAAAATATGCCTATTGAAGAGGCTCACTATATAAAGAACAAGTCCTAGGACATAGAGCATCGCCATGTATAGTAATAGTTTTAGAAGCATCCTTTGAAACACTATTAGATACATTCTCCACACCATTCTTGATGGTATCCACAACATTCACATCAACACTCTCCAGGGTCTTCCAAATACAAACATCACCATAAGAATTCTACTCACTCCTGTAGTTCCCCTAGTGATTCAACTTCTTCTAGATGTCATAGGCATAGGAAAGATCTCACATGTTTCAACTATGGTGGTATTGGACATCTTGTCGATGTGTGTCCTTCTCGATGACCCTAATCTCCATGCAAAAAGAAAGTTGAAGTAAATTATGTGGATCATTCTAACATTAGATATTTTGGTTACTCCAATTATTTTAGTTATTTTGACACATCCTATGATTAGAAGGCATCTTATATGGCTGAGGTTTATGGTCCTAATGGACCTGGTAGCTTATTCTGAGTGATTAGTGATTCATCTTGTGAAAGCTACTAGGCTCAAGATTGGGATTTGTTGTATTATCAATTTTTTGTCTTGTGTTTTTGCTATCAATTATATTTTTGTCTTTTTATACCTGATATTCATGACATGGAGTAGACATGATTGTTTGATTTTATTTCTCTTGATGTATAGCTTCTCACCTCTCACATGATAGGCAAAGAAGATATTACATTTGTTGGTCTTCGATCAATAATCGATGACAATATGAGTTGATAGGGGTTGTTAGCACATTCAATGTTGAGCAAAGGTCATCAACATTTGTTGGACATCAGGGAGATGTGCTATACATAGTATGGTTTTGTCACTTGGATGGGTTTCTATGTGGGACCTCATGAAGGTTGATGTAGTTGGACATGCATAATCATGTTCTAATATAGTATGGTACAATGATCATCGAGGATGAGTAGACTTTGATCATGTTCATCAACCATTTTTTCCCAAATTTGTAGGGATGGGATTCTTTATGGAGTGACATTAATTTTTGGTCAGTGCCAGAGGTATAGTGCATCACTTACAATTGCGACAGAGTTCCTTTGATGACTTCAGAGTCATTGCTCTAGTTATTTCTTCTTCTATACCCCTTTGGATCAAGGGGCAGTTTGTTGGATTATTTTATGATCCAAGGTGCTTTTATTTTCATATTGTACATGTTTTAGATAGTATTTAATTTAATGTTATGTTTTTTTTGTGATATCTAATTGGTTCATGGGAATGTCAATTGTATCTTGTAACCACCATGTGAAAAGATTTTCACCTCTCTTTGTAAAGATCATACTAGAATAACACATTACCATTTTTGTGTAAAAATATATGTTTGTAATGTAATTTATTCATAGTGCCTCCATTTTCTTGGGCCATCACACACACACACACACACACACACACACACACACACACACACACACACACACACACACACACACACACACACACACACACACTCACATAACTTTTCAATAGTCTATATATAATTATTTCGTATCTAATACAATCATTTATTGGAAAAAAACATATATAGTCATACAAACATCAAATTTAGCACTTGGCTATCTCTGCACATCAAAAAATATTTCCACACTTACAAATTTGGTACATATTGCTAGACACTTGTTGTTACTTATAATTTTTGTATACAAAGTTAATAAAAACTAGAAATAAGCATATCTATATTGTCTGTATTTTAAATTTAATTATTACATGCATGCTACCATTGGTATCTTCACACCTGGAACCTTCTCAAAACACCCATGTGAAAATATATTTTTTCACTTTTTTTTGGGCTATTTACTATGGTTTTCCTACGTTTCTTATGCACATATAAATACGTTATTTATTGTAATTTTTAGGGGCAATTTCAACCATGGATTACCTTAAGATTGAAGAAAGGTAGTGGGTGAGTTATTTTGTGGAAGAGCAATAATCACATCCCTTAAAGTTGATAAAGATTAATTACAAGGCCTTATGTTTAAGCTTTCAAGGATTTATAACTATGATAACGTAATAAAGTATTGATCCCTTAACTAAATCTAGATTTTTTGTCTTGCAAAAGGAAGATGTCAAAGGAAATCCCCTGGTCTATAGCTACACAATAAGGTTTCTTATTTGGTTTGTCTTTTATGTGATAAAAACACAAGATCACACAACTAAAATAAACACCAAAACTAATCTTATTGATATTGGAAAACAAACTGCAATATTTATATATAGTTAACAACTCTTTACAAGTGATTTACAACTCTAAATCATGTCGACAACAAGTGGTAAAAATTATTCAAAAGAGAGTGATGAAAATTAACAACATTTAACTATCTAAACATAACTAAATCACTCAACAACTAAATTGAAGTGAACTACAAGATAACTATAACTAGCTAATCACCTAAACAACACACTAATTATAAGATCTTTATTAAGGATAATGATGAATTAAACTAGGTCATTAAACAAAGAAATATAATTCTATCATCCCTCCCATAATTCAACATGGTCTCTAGTGAACAAGTGAGAGATTCTATGAATACCTCAATTTTTCTACGTGCAAGATATTTTGTAAATATATTTGTACATTGTTTTCCTATTAGAAAAAATTGGATCCGGATGTTTTAATTTTCAAAGTTAAACATGTCCTTAGATACAATAGTTCATGCCTGAATATTGTGTCTCTAAAGCTAATCAAGCATCTGGGATATACAATGGCTTACCTTTATCCATAAATTATTTCTTTCAAGGCCTATGATAATGAAGAGAGGGAATCAAAAGGAACCATAAGTTTACTAGTGATCATTGGGCCTTTGACTCATGATACACTGAGGTTAATGATACTAATTTTCCCAAAGGTGGTTATAATTATTATCACTGAGAATGAAATAGATTGTGACAATAATGAAGAATGCAATTTCTAAACCACTATCATCCTGCTCGAGGATACTGCCTCTTTGTGAAATATTGAATCAACTGCTAAAAATTCATATGAATATATTCTTTAAAGGTGTTGAAAGAACTAATGGATCATAAATGAGGTCAAAAAAGGGGGTGGTAAGGTAAAACAATTGGTCAATAGGTAAGGTACGGAAGGAACTATACACGGTATGGTATAAGGATGGTGACATTACAAAACAACATAAATGATCCTCATGGACAATACCTTGAGTCTCTCAAGTGAAATAATGTTTGAGAGTATTATGTTCATGGGCTCATCAAGTTCATCTCCATCTGATGTAGCTAACTTGTAAGCTCTAAATCCATAAATAGCACCAATGACATAAGGGCCTATCCAATTAGGCTTAAACTTGCCTTTCTTATTTTTCTTAACCATGGTGTTCTTCTAGTTTTCTTTGAGGACAAGATCACCCAACTCAAACTCTCTATGATTGACCCACCAGCTATATTGACCACATAGTCAGTTATGATATTTTTGAAGGATGTTTACATCTTCTATGCATTTTTTGTTCAGTAACTCTAACTCTTGAAAGCAATCTACTCTATAATCCTCATCATCAAGTATGTGATTTAATGTGATACATAAAGAAGGTAACTTGACCTCGATGGGAAGAATGGCCTCAATTTCATAGATAAGGGAATATGGTGTGGCTCCTATTGGAGTATGATAAGCCTAGAAGGCATGGAAGATTTGCAAATGCCAATCATGGCCAACATCATTGACAATCTTATTAAAAATATTGAAAATGGTATTATTATATACCTCTACTTGGCCATTACCTTGTGGATAATATGTAGTGGAAAAGTGTTGGGTAATGTTAAATTTGGCACATAGTGATTTGACATCCTTATTCTTAAATGATCTACCATTATTATATATAATGTCAAATGGGATACCATAGTGACAGATGAGATGGTTGAAGATGAATTTGGATTTTTTTTTCCAGTCATGTAAGTGAGGTGTATATATTCAATCCACATAGTGAAATACTTGATGGAGGTAAGTATATGTTTATGGCCATCTGAGGAGGTAGGGTTAATCTTCCCAACGAGATCGAGTCCCCACATTTAAAATAGCCATGGTGTAGTCATTAGTTTGAGTATTCTAGATAGACCATGAATCAAATTTGCATGTCTTTAACATTTATTACATCTTTTTACATAAGCAACTACATCATCTTCTATGGTTGACCAATAGTAACTAGTATGTAGGAACTTTTTGGCAAGGATGACCCTGCAGGTGTGGGCTCACAAACTCCTTTGTGAACTTCCCTCAATGTTAATGTAGCTTATACTAAATTCAAATAATGAAGCAAAGTTCCATCGAAGATTTTGTAGTAAAGGGTTGGGACAAGTAGGCTATATTGAGAGGCTTGGTGTGTAATTTTTTTTTGTTTTTTACATTAAAGGTCTAGTGGAAGGATTTGGTCATGAAGGTATTTATATAGGTCTAAATACCAAATAGAATTGGAACCAAAAATATCATAGATCATTGCAACAATTGAAGGTTCATAAGCAGGCAATAGAATATGTTCAATGAGGAACTTATAGTATTTTGCCTTATCTATGTTGTGGATCAAAGAACTAATGGTATCCATGGAATCTATTATCCTATTATTGGCCTGAGGTATGCATTCAAACTAAATATGGATAATCTACTTTTTGAGAATGTCCACCATGGCCTTGTTGGTACCAACTTATCATCTTTTGTCTGGAACTAGTTTGTAACCTGATTGATGATTAACTGATAATCATCATGAACCAAAAAATGTTGAAAGTTCTATTGTACTGCTTTTTGAAGTCCTACAATCAGTGCTTTGTATTCATCCATGCTATTAGTATAAGGAAAATTGATATGAAATGATTTGGAGATGAGATACCCTTGTAGTGTAATAAATAATAGGCCTACTCTTGATCCATGGGAAGTGAATGATCCATCAAAATACAACATCCAATGTTGTTCCTCAAGAGGTGTTTCTATAATGGTCATAATGGATTCGTCTAGGAATGAAAAAGTGAGTGGTTGAGTGTCTGAAAGGGGAACTTCAACAACCTAATATGTAAGTACTTGTCCCTTTATGACCTTTTGATTGACATAATCAATCTTTAACTCTCTCAAAATTATGATCCACTTAGCCATGTGGACCTATAAATCTATTTTTGATAGTAGATACTTAAGGGGATCTACTTTGGCAATGACTATGGTCTTATTGTTAAACATGTAATGATAGAGCTTTTGGGCTACAAAGACCATAACTAAACAATTTTTTTATATTGGTGTATAGTTATGTTCATATGCTACTGGTGTACAACTTAAATAACACATGACATGCTCTTTCCCATTTTCATCATGATGAGCTAAAAGTGTCCCTAGGGCTTTGTCAATGGTAGATAGGTATAATATAAATGGCCTTCCTAACATTGGTGGTAACAAAACATGTGGATTTGTTAAGTATTTATTCATATGCTCGAAGGCTTTCTGACATTTTTCATCCCAAATAAATGTAACACCTTTCTTCAATAAAGGAGTGAAAGGATGACATTTATCAGCCAACTATGAAATGAAGCATTTGATAGACTAGATTTTTTACTATAAATTGTAGATTTGCTTTAAAGTGAAAGGTGGCAACATCTTGGTAATGGCTTGTACCTTGGTAGGATCAACTTCAATGCCTCTATGAGAGATAATAAAACATAACAATTTACCTGAAGTGATGCTGAAGACGCACTTTTGGGGATTAAGTTGAACCTTTTACTAATGAAGCCTTTTAAATATCCTTCATAGTATGGTTACATGATCTGCATAGGTCTTATATTTAACCAATATGTCATCAACATAGTCTTCAACAATATCATGCATCATGTCATGAAATATAATGTTCATAGCTCTCTAGTTGTTTCCCCAACATTTTTAAGGTCGAACAACATAACTTGATAGTAAAATGTTCCCCAAAGAGTGGTGAGCATTATTTTATGTGGGTCTTCTAGCGTAATCTAGATCTGGTTATAACTTGAAAATTTATCCATAAGGGAAATCATTTCATACCCAATTGTGGAGTTAACTATCATGTCGATATTCAATAGAGGAAAGTCATCCTTAGGGCATGCCTTATTGATGTCTCTAAAATTAGTGTACATTTTGATCTCTTATGGGTTTTTATTGACATGCAAAATGTTTGAGATCCACTCTGAATAGTTGATTGGTCTTATGCATATCACTTCCAAGAGTTTTTCCAACTCTTTTTTAACCAACACAATAATATGAGGATGCATCTTACATAGATTTTGCATCACAGGTTTGGCATCAGAATGTACAATGAGATGGTGTACAACCAAAGTAGGGTCCTAACCTGACATGTTCAAGTAGGCCCATGCAAATATGTCAAAAAAATCCCTCAAAAGGGTTGTAAAAAATTCACATTCCTCATCAGTGAGGGATGCACCTAATTTGATCCACTTTGGGTCCTCTAGAGTTTCAATATTGACTTCCATAGTATATTCTACTAAGAGAGTCGAGCCATCTTCTAGAATAGTTGGTAAGGATTTGAATTGGACTACAATGGAAAAGTCCTTTGGTCAGACTGGTTCTTGAAGCTCTCCCAAACAAGCTGAATCTAAATCTCTTAATGGTAGCAATGACTATGTAACAAATGTTGTAGCACATTCTTGAATAATTTGATCAAAGGAATGTTGTTCCTTTGTATTGGGATCAAACCTAAAAATAAGTTCGATGTTGGTGGTTTCTCTAAGTTCATTTAAAGAAGGGTAAACATCCCCATCTAATGGTACCTAAAATAGGTTTTCACCAAGAGGCTGGCCTTTCTCTTTACTTTTACATTGGTCCAAAAGTACCTCAAAGAGGTTTTCAATTTGGGACCTCAATATTTTATTCTTTTATTTTTGGCTAAGGGTGTTCATCTGTTCTCTAAAATAAGCTATAGGATATAGTTTGATAGAAAACCCTTGTTTGTGGTTTCCCAATAGAACATTGTCTCTTAGGCTTAGAAAATTAAAAAATGACTCATCATTCTCACACTCATCTAATGGTATTGTGGATTCTTGATGGTTCCAATCTATTAGTTGAGGATGATAAAGGGGAAATGTGGAATGTTAGGTTACTAGTGTAATGGTGCAAATGGCATATGGGTCAAATATGTTGGTACTAGCAAGGTATTCATGTATGCTATGATCAGACTCTACTTCATTATCAACATCATCATCACTAATCACTGGCATTAGAACATAAATAAGATACGTGGGGTCACCCCCAAGTATTTAAATATGAGACCATAAGTTCCTTTATATCTGGTCATTGAAATGGGCTTAAGAGTTCCCTGTTGATTTACCCTTAGGTATCCACCTTCATATGCTTGGTTATCCATGATCCTGTTAGGGATGGGATATTTTGTATTGTAATAGCATTTAACCAATTCATCATTATATAACTAGGAATCAACATTGTAAAGTGGGTCCTATTCTTGTCTAGTGGAAGGTGTGAAAATAATAGGTGTTGGGCTATGAAGCTTTCTTTTTACCTTTTGTCACCATTCCATGCAAGTTAGATTAGCTTTAGGCCTTCCATAGGTCTTGGGATTCTATGGAAGTTTGGAAATATGGAATGTGTCATGGGTAAAATACTCCCCTAGACCATTATCTAAAATGGTTAAATGATTAGACATTTCAATAAGAGGGGCATGCGAAGATGAGGCAAGGCTATCAGGGTCTATGCAATTGGCCTCTAGAAATTCAGTAAGTATCTCTGTGGCTTTGTCCTTATTTATCACTAGGTCTAGACCTAAATGGTAATTTTAAATTTCATAGCCTCAAAATGTTTGTAGTGTTCATATGGATATAAATCTCCATGGATAGTTACCTTCATTATTGAGTAACGAAACTTGATACATTGGGGCAATGTAGAAGGGATTGCATGAATTTCATGTATCCATGGTCTATCCAAAGGCAAATTTTAGGTTAAATCTAGGTCTAACACATGGAAATGTGTATCGTGGGTCAAAGGCCCAATGATCACTAACAAACTTATGATTCCTTGTGATTCTCGCTCTTCATTATTGTAAATCTTGATATTAATAGTCTCTGGCTGAAGGTGAGTAGTTGTATATCCTAGATGTTTGACTAACTTCAAAGACATAATATTTAGGCCTGATCCATTGTATACGAGAACACATGTAACTTTGTGATATGTGATGACAACTTTAATTTATAGCGGGTTGTTATGGAGAGGGCCAAGGCATGACATATCACTTTGATCGAAGGTCAATTGTTGGCCTAGGGCTAGGTGTCCAACCAACACTTAAAATTTGTCTAGGTGATGTTAGTTGGCACTTGGGATTAGCTAAGGATTTTTATAAGGATATTCTTGTAGATGGTAGACGTATGCAAAAAATACAAGATATAAATTTGTGTGTGTGTGTCTTTTGGAGTTGTTTCATAATGTCATACATGTTTTCCTTAACAATGGTCATTTGCTTACTCCTAGCTGATATAGTGGGTCAAATCAACTCATTGGTAAGGGGTTATGGGCCTGGGATGGTGATTTTAGATCGCTAAGTTATGATTGCATAATCTGAATTGGATACAAGACCATTGTAATTAGAAAATGATGAAGATGGGCCAGAGAGGATAGTTTTATATTTTTAGTGCACTTGATTATGGTCATGGGGTAATGGAGAGTTACCAACATAAGGTCCTGAATTGGTAATCCTTGGTTGCTATTGCTCTTAGTTGCAGCCACAGGTCAAGGAAGGATTACTAGCATTGGTAGGATGGTTGGTATTTTTAGATAATGGTCCTAGTTTATTGGCATTTGGTCTAGGATTGATTGTAATGGTAGAAACATGCCCACTCATAATATGGCCTAAAAATTTATTGTATTCATGTGCAATTGTGTGGTAAGTCTATTGGTTGTTGGGATCATTTTGGCCTTAGTTCTTCCATTTTGTGGTTGATGTTTTTGTTTTTGTTGATTGGAATTGTTATGTTGTAGTTGTTAATTGGCACTGTTATGTTGCAAAAATGGGTTTTGGTAGTTACCCAAGTTTTGATTAGAAGTAGATGCTTTATTATCCAACTAGAAATCTCCATTTTCCAACACATGTTCAATAAGGTGCTTCAACTGCACACAATGATCTATATAATTTACATGAACATGATGGTATTCACATAGCTCATGCACTTTGTACCAGTCTAGATACAATATACCCTCAAGATAGTGTTTTGGAAGCGGCCAAGTAATCATGTTGGCCATGGATAGTTTGTAAAACACTACTTTAATAGGCTCATCAAGGTTGCTAAATACTCTAGGAGTGGGCCTTATTCTTTGAGGAGGGGTTTTCAAAGTTGGTGGTTATAGCATTTGAGGAGCTGGTCTAGGTTGAGGCATAGGTTACACTTGTTGGATAGGTTGTATTTGTGGAATAATATGCATTTATAGCATATGATGAGTAGATAGAATTTGCACCATTTGAACATGATGTAACTTATTTACTTCATTACCTAAAACATTTTTGTTATGGTTGTACAAATTGGGTTTTTCATAATTATTGGCCTGAGCGGGTGCAAATGCTTGCACTTGGATTGGGCTAGGGTTCTAACTTGGGGTGAGTTTTGAATTTGGCTCTGTTTTTGATTTGAGAAGATAATTTAATAATCCCTTTATTGATAAGGGCCTTTTTGATATGTATGCCTTTCTCAATGATCTCCTTGAATGTGTGTGCACACTAAAGCTCCAAGTGATAAGATATTTCACTATGAAAATTTTAAGTAAACACTATTGCCAATTTTTTATCTAGTAAATAATGGGTGAAGCGACAAATAAACACTCTATGTAAGTATCTTTAAAATCTCTCACCCACATTCTGCTTGGCCTGACTCAAATGCACTACTAAAATGTCATGCTCAATATTATAAGAGAAATGTTGTACAAACTTATCCAAGAGTTGATCAAAGCCAGATATTGAGTTCTTTAGTAAATTAAGAAGCCACTCCAAAGCCTATCTAATTAGACTTTGAGGAAAAAGAGGAAGTAAGTAAATGTCACTATAGGCCACTGGATGGCAAGCGACAAAAAACTCTTTTATATGCTCTATAAGGTATCCTTTACCCTTGTACTTATCAAATTTAGGTGGTTCATAACCTAGAGGAAATGGTATATGAAGATATTCCATGTTAAATAGGTATGAACATATGTCATCCAATTTGAATTTATTGGTTTGATTTCTTGTTTGAATGGTTGCAATTGCATCCTTCATCTATTGCAGTTCTTGGGATAAGAAACTTGATGGCACATTTGGTTGTGGTTGTGACTGGGTGTTTAAAGGTGGATTATATTAACTGGGGTACAATAGAGGTATGGATTATTGTGGAACATTGGTTTGATAAACCAATCAACTAGGAATATGCATCCACACATTGGGATGAGCTTGTTAATATTGCATACATTGTTCGTAAATATTCTAGTTTGGATTTGGAATATGGCCTTGGGTTTGAGGGAATTAAGGCTATGATAGAATTATGTGGCTTTGTGGAAGGTACTATGCATGCCGAGTTTGAGTAGGGATTTGCTACTGAATAGTCAAATCCAACTGAATAAATGATATTTATTGACCAAGGACCTATCTTTGAATATGTGGCACATGCTGAGGAAAAGGCAACAATTACCTAATAGGTGTTTGCTGGACATTGGCACCTCTTTGTTGAACAAACAACTATTACAAATTAGATGCTTGTTGGGTGTTTAGAATTTGTCATTGACCAATAGAAATATGTTATTGATTAGATAATGTTTATGATTTTTGAGGTATATTGGTCTGTGACTATTGAGGTACATTGGTCTGCGACTGTTGAGGTACATTCATCACTACCTATTGAGGTGGAACATTTGTTTCCACTTTTTGAGGTGATGTAGTGTTCTACCTTTGTTGTGATGGTAAATTAGTCTGTGCCTATGGCTGCAGAATATTAGACATCACCTATTGAGGTGGGATAACATTTGTCACTTATTGAGGCAAAAAATTGGCTAGCATACTTGTCCCCTACTATTGCATGCTTAAATAATTAGCTAGTTGAGGAGTTGGAGTAACCTGACATGGCTAGGAATTAGGCATTCCTACCCCTTGATATTGTGAACCCCTCATCATTTTGGCAAGAGGTACTTATTATTGGGGGTTATTTAGCGGTGCATTTACCCCACCTTGGCCTCAATTGGAAGACACTTGTGTGTTATCCATTGTATTTGGCACATGGTATTGAGTAGAGGCCAGTCACTTCCTCAATGAATGGGACATTAAACATGTTAACTACTAAAGGAATTGGGGCAAATGGGTCCACACCTAAATTAGCATGATCTAACGAATCAACTAACACTCTTGTTGAAAGAGTTAGTTTTATGAGTGGAGCATTCAATATAGCCATGACATTAAAATTATGCATTATATTAAAGTAGGTTTAATATGATTATTGCATTTGTGTGAATTATTCCTCCATGTGGCCATTTCTTTTTTTCAACTATATTTAGATCTTGGTATGAAATTGGTATGAGCACTTGAGGGTAACTAGCAGAGGCATGTTCGATAGTTTGGGTATAGGGTACATTTCTAGGCACTCTAAATAGACTATGTAGGTTTTTATGGGGGAAGTCTTCTATAAATTTGGCCCCTACCTCTATAGATATGACCAAAACCTTGTCCTTGATTTCAATCAAGTGACGATCGAACAAGTATGGGTCATAGGTTGATGGCATGGTAATGTAGTAAGGTTCTTGAACTTGTTTGATAGATAGCACACTAGCAAGGTATTGAGCTATTTGTTCTTGCTCTTGACCTATATAAGGAGGTGTTTTAACTAGGTATTGTGATAACATATCTTGGATTTGTTACACATATTGAGTAGTGTAATGAGGATAGGGATTTGTCTCATAAGCTACATCATCACCATATGGGTCTTGAACAAAAGCATCACTTATGACTATGTTTTCATAATTTGGATTGTATATGGTTCCACTACATGTGTAGAAAGGCATATCTAAATCTATGAATAAAGTCTCACAAAGAAAAGGTCTAGAGTTCTCAACACTCCTAAAACATGGTCTAAAAGAATTGGTCAATACTTGGTATGTCTATAAACTTGGTCTAAATGGCAAATGGTCTAAAATTGGCCTAAGAGCTCTTCTCTAAAATTGTCAATGATAATCTTAGTCTTAAATATCTCCAAGGTCTAATGTCTTGCACATAAATGGTCTAATGAATGGTAAGTTGGAATCCTAGTTTTGGAAAAATGTTTCAAACAAAATATAATCTAGGTCTAAAAATGAAAATGTTGCTAGGTCTTTAGGAACAAGGCACAAATCTAGGCCCAAAAGGTATGAACTAAATCTAAAAATGAAGGTAAATGCTAGATCTTTGGAAACAAGGCAATAAACTAGACTTAAAAACAAACTAGGTCTGAAAATGGAAAGTCAAATGCTAGGTCTTTTGAAATTAGGCACAAATCTAGACTTTAAAAACAAACTAGGTCTGAAAAATGAAAGGCAAATGCTAGATCTTTGGAAATAAGACACAAAGCTATAATTCTAGAAAAACTAGGTCTCAAAATCGAAAGACAAATGCTACATCTTTGGAAACAAGGCAGAAAGCTAGAATTTTAAAAAAACTAGGTCAAGGTAAAAATTATAAGGCAATCAATTTAACAATTCGAAACACTTGGACTCAATCTAGGCACATGGATTAAAAAAAAATTGACCTTGGTAGAAGAGATTCACCCTAGGTACATGCCCAAAACTAATTGGGAAACTCTATATCAAGTAATTAAAAATAAGAATGATGATTAAAAAATTCACTCCTAAGTGATAAGCAAGGCTCCAATGTAAACTAACAGTGCTTAAGGTTGTACTTGAAAAGAGGGTTTCAACCTTAATTCAAGGTAATAAAATAGACGTGAGGCACACAGAAAGAGACCACTTCCTAGATCTAGGCAAAAGATTCTTTAAAGCAAGCAAGGAATTAGTCTAAGTTGCATAATTTAAAGGTAAGAGGTAAACACTCAAGCCCAAATTAATTAAGGCATAGGAATAAACCACTCAATTTTGAATATGAACTTCACAAGACAAAATTCAAACTTGGATTAAAAGACTTGTTTTCTCAAATAGACAACATTCTAGACTCAAATGGATGACATAATGATACCAATTTAGACCAAAGGCATACATGGTTTCAAACTTGGTTTAAATTAAGGCAATGGTTTTGAAATAATATGACAATGTAATGATGCTATATCACTCAAAATTTATGATAATAGTTTTTGTTTTCAAAACTCTAAGGTAAATACTAGGGACAAAATGGACATCGTAATGATTCCCTATTTAAACAAATGACACACACGCATGTTTTGAAAATGTCTAAGGTAAAAAGTGTGGTATTAAACAAATAGAATAACACCTTTTAGGCTAAAGGGGTGTAAAAACATGCGATTGGTTTTGGATTTGTTTTGATGCGATAATACAAACAAGCAATTTTAGTCTAAAAACACACAATAGAAATCAAAGAAAAATAGAAGTAGCACAAATGGCTTTTTATATTTCCTATAACTAACATAGGTGTACGTAGCTTTAGCTAAAGTTTTCACTGATATACCAATGCTTATGATAAATTATGATAAATTAAGTGTTAATCCAAAAAAATAAAGTACAAGTGTAGGTAGATTTTTTTTTGCCCCCCTCTGTCTCTCAAGCATTGATACGTGGTACAAACTTAGAGTGAGGAGCACTTGACATTTGGCATGAAATTTCATGGAAAATGGGGTTTTGTCTAAAATATATAATTTTCATGCATATTATATGGTCCCAAGTGTGGCTAACACAAAGATGCAATCACATCAATTGGGTTCATACATGCTACCTTACTATGCAAAGGTTTATTCGTTTACATAGTGACTCCATTCATGTATTTCTTAGTGGTGTTCGATATTTAACAAGACCTGACTTGCATTTTTTTTAGGTCCGAAGAGGCTAGCTACTTATCCCCTTGGAAATCCTAGTATCACATGCCCTGATTTATATACCCCATTGTGGAACATGGTTGGTATGATGCTGGGAGATGAAACTCCAGGTCAACTCACCCCTAAAGAACTTGTGGGGAGGATATGAACCCCCACCCACAAGCCAAGTGCATAAAAATAAATATATTAAAAGGTAAAGACTTTAGAGGTCACTTTTGAATCACCCAAGTTACTTGGAGCTTGGGGAGAGAATACACAACATTCTTTTTAATACCACTCTTTGCAAACAAGGGCAATAAACTAAGTGCTTTTGGTCACCTGAGTTCCCTAAAGGGTACAAAGGGAGAGCATACATGCTAGAGTTTGTGTTTTGTCAAAACAAAGAGGGTTTAATCTAAGTGTTTAAAAATAACAAACAAAAATAACAAAAGTTCTTAGGAGCTCTAACTAAAGATGTAGATTTGTTTTATTAACAACTATTTGAAATGTTCTTGAAATTTTTGACCCCTTAGTCATGTTTGCACTTGTAAAAGTTTGTAAAATACTAAAAATAAATTGTTTAAGTGAATTTTAAAACACTTTAACAAAATTTGAATGTATTTTCAACCTTTGTAAAAATTGGATTGTGCAAAAATAAAAAAATTGTTTAAAAAACATTCAAACTTCTTCTTCCTTGGTTTAATTTCCTACAAACGAGTTAGTGGATTGATTTGTGTTTGATGCAAAGTTTCATCCTTGCAATTTAGCTCAACAAAAATAAAAAATTCAACTCTCAGGTTTAAAAAAAAAAGAAAAACATAGAGAATCATTGATGATCCGTAGTGATCATGGCTGATTCATGTGATCGATGTCGATTTTAGGTGAACATTGTCAATTCTTGTAACCACAACAAAAATGAACATGTTTTGACACAAAAATGGTTGAAAAATAATGTTTTATAACTCAAAACTTTTCCCTACCTTACAATAAGATTGTTAAACAAACAACAAACACCTTGTTAGGTACTAGGAAAAGTAAGAAAAATAAGAAAAACTTAAATCTTTATGACATTTCTAGCTTTTGGTTCAATTATGGTTTTGACACATAGAATCATTGCCGATTTTGGTTGATTGACATTAATGCCAGTGATCAACACTAATTTGTTCTGATCATCGTCAATCCTTATGGTTCGATTGAGATTCAAACTTCCTCCTTTTTTGGTGATTAATTCAAAAATTTAGCATGACAACAGTTAGTAAAACATGCTAAGAAGTAGATAGAAGAGCTTTGTGGGGTGTGTGTTCCACTGGGTGTGCCATTTTTTGATCAATAAGAATCTGAGAGGGGAGATTAGTATCATGTTAGTATGATCAAACTCAAACAAAAATATACTGATAAAATTTACACCTCTAGCCTAGACACTTAAGGAGCAAGAAAACAATACAAGTAACTAAAAAAGAAGACAAAACAAACAATATTTACCTTCCTTGAGATCAAGATTTGTATGTTGGCCATGAATTGATGTACTTGGTTGTGTGATCAAAGAATCTTTGGCAATGGTGCTCCTTACATAATATTTACTTGTAACCTTAGTAATGTTGGGCTTGGATTTGGATTTGGCTTGGCTTTATCAACAAATGGGATTGATAACATTACACCAAAGGAGTTTCTTGAAGGTATTTTAGCATAATAACCTTACACAAAAGAAGCTTGTTGAATAATAGGTGAAGCATTGTATTTATAGCCTTCCAAACTAACTCTAACTTGAGTGTAGTTAGATTAGAGTTAATCACAGTTGAGTTTAGATTAACCTTAGCTCAGTTAAGGAGGGGACAGTCAATTAATATTTGGGATAGAGATCCCATTTATTAAGCATGGCTCTCCATTTATGAATTTAAGGCTTTAGGGAGATATTTTCAATTCTTTGAGTTTAAAGATGATGATATCATGATGACCTCATTTTTATTAGAATTTTATTTTTACAAAATTTATTTTCACTAATTGCACATGGAAATTTCACTTAAGCATTTAAATTTATTTGATTAGTTAATTCATTCTACTTAACATTTTTACACTTTATGAATTGTTTAAGTGCCTTGCTTAATGGGTCCAAAGGCCAATTTGTCAATTTGCTAGGTTGCAAGTTGACTAGAGATGAATATGTGAGAGGTTACTGTTGTATATATGATAATATCCCAAATAAGTATGCCTTAACATGATTTTGATCACTAATATTTGATGTGTAGATAAAATTGGGACATTAAGTGATTTCTAGGCTTAATTTGCACTGTTTGGTAGAAACCAATCTAAAGTCTAGTTGGATCATAGTTGTGGCCAAAATGGGGTGTCTACAATGCTAAATAAATATTATCATATTTTGATGGGAATTCAATGGTGTGGTGAGTGTGGAACCTAAAACATGTTGAAATGGTTACCCGATCAAATAGATCTAAAGCGATGGTTGGATGAAAGAATTCAAAATTTCATGGAAGAAGAAGTCTAAAGAATTGGAAGCACTATGAAAGAAATCATAACTGAACATATTCATGGTGAAATATAAGATTTTTTTGGTGCAAGTTACCCAAACTATTATCGCCTAGTTGTCAAGAATTTATATTATTATTTAAGGCCTAGATAAACTAAGCACTTTATTTGGATCGAAGAAAAGTTAGAAATATTATCAAATTTGAACATTGATTAGATGCATGTGATGGGTCATTGGTTGAAATCCAAAATTGATGGATATGTCACTGAGTTTTCCATGCAAGGGTACATTGTGTTTGAAGTTTCACAAGATTTATCAGTAAGAGACATCAGAGGTAATTTTTTTAGAGACTAGTTATAATTCTAAAGATGTTGGTTATGGAGAAGGCCATGTTGCCAATCCTAAATGATATGAAGTAGTCATCTAGGGCACTATGCCGCTATGGGGATGTAGATAGGAGGAGGTGAATGATGAAGAATTGAGATAAGGAACTTTAACCTGAACCCAAAATTTATGAATACGTCACTAATTTTTCCATGCAAGGGTACATTATGTTTGAAGTTGCATAGAATTTATTTTTAAGAGACATTAGAGGAATTTTTTTCAGAGACTACTTATACTTCTAAAGATGTTGGTTGTGGAGAAGGCCATGCTACCAATCCCAATCAATATGGAATAGTCATCTAGGACGCTATGAGTATGTAGACTGGAGGAGGTGAATGATGAAGAATTGAGAGAAGGAACTTTAACCTGAACCCAAAAGATGGAGGATGTAAAAAATCAAATAGGGAGGATAATTTTGGAGCTTAAGAGAGCTATAGCAATAAAATATATGGAATAAATAGAATTATCCTCATGTAACTATGAGTAGGATTATAATAGAGATTTCAATGAATGTGAAAGGAGATAGATTTATGAGAGAATTTGGAGACTATGCATAGGGGTAAATCAAAGTACCTAAGGAATTGAAGGCGATAAAGACATCGAAGGGAACACACAAGATTAGGAAAGTGATATGGAGAAAATGAAATAAAGATAACGTGGAGAGGTTAAAAAGAAGCAATTATAGCAACTAGATGGTAGCTTTAAGAAGCAATTACAAGTGAGGATATTATCTGGAGATGAGGAAGGACAATATCTCAATTTTTTTTTATTAAATCAAAGAATTAAGTCATGTTCAAGTTCAAGTGAGGGAGATACTTCAAACAAGGATAATTAATTCCAATGGGATACATCCCATGTGACTAATTTATTAACAAGAAGAATAAATGTCAAAGTTGAGAGACTTGCCAAGTGGTTTGGTGATCTCATTATTAAATTTGGTCTACTAAGCACAAAAACTCATAAACTGGTGGAAAAGAAGAATATTGGCACTCCAAAGATAATCGTAGAGAATCTTAAGACACCTACAAATTTCATTCCAAAGCATTGAGTTGTTCCAGGCATGATCATAGGAAACATGGCTCTCAATCTGGGAGTTTTTGTAACCATGACACCTTATGATGGTTCTAATAACCTAGAATAATATTTGTCAACTTGAAAAATGAAATGGTAGGCTAAAAGTGTCACCACCGATGATGCAAAGAAGTGCAAGATCATAGGATCCCTGATAGGTAGAGCTCTAAAATTCATTTACAAAAGTAATCCAACTATAATGGCCTTGAAATATGTCATGAATAAGCTGATTAGGGAGTTCAATATGTATAAATTCCCAAGCCAAACCATTTAGGACTTGCATAAAATTTGCCAATAATTTGAAAAATTAGTCTAAGATTATGACCATAAATTATTCGATGTCATAAATTGAGTGAATTTTCATTTTCAAGACATGGACAAATTTTCTTGGTTCATCGAGGACTACAATTTAGGATCTAATTTTATATGCACAAACATAGTTATCCTGTAACATTGATGTTTAATCAACTACGATCTGAGTTGAAAAAATAGAAGACTATGGATAAAGTTTCTAGCCCATTACAACAATAAATGTTCATATAGATGATGTCCTGCACAAGATGGAAGAATTTCATGAGTGAAACATACCCAAACTATCTATATGGTGCATGAAGTCTGGTAAGGAATAACATCATAAGAATGACTGTTCAAAAATCAAGATGAAGTTCTAAAAAATCTATCACATAGTGGGATACCCCACTGCCATGTGTAACCTAATAAAAAAATACATACAATAGCCACATAATATGTATTGTAATTTTTGTGAATCACATAATCATGATGAGAAAAACTATTGATCACTTCAGGAGTTGAAGGAAGACATCACTAGGAATGTCTTTTTAGTAGCCACACAACATATTCCAACTATGAAATTGGGAGTTCCAAGTCCAAATGTGGAGCTACATAGTATGCTCAAGATGGATACCATAATATATTTAGTATCAGCCTCAGGGTATCATAGGATGAACATCTTAGTCACCTCAATACTAGGCTATATGGATACCTCCATCCCCATAGTACTAGCAAACTTGGAATTCTACATCACCACCATAAAAAATAGTATGGGATCCACCTTCCCCTCAGAGACAATATTGGGGATATGATGGCCAGTAACAAGGTTGGGGTGCTTCAAAAATACATGGAGTATATTGAGGAGGATATAAAGTGGATACCAGGAAATTAGAATTGTTGAAAAGATTACAAATAGGGTAGATAATCTCTTATTTATTAAATGTGTGAGGAATACAATCGCATCGCTTGAAATTGTAATTACAATATGTAATGACATAACTATTATGGTTTCTAGAGAGTCTTAGGGTAACACTATACATAAGATTGCCCTATTATGGAAAAGCAAAGAAAGGAATAACTAGTGATAAATGTTATTATGGTGAATTTGCACTTGAAAGATCTTATGTTCATGCAAGCTATCACTCAGAATTAGTAGAAATAAAAAGGATTTACATCCTTGGAGATGACATATGAACCTCTAATCTGGAAGGTGTAATAGGAAAAGTACCTTGATCCTATTAGGGAAAAGGTTTTGATGTCTAAATAAACATAATTATTAAAAAACATACAAATTTAGAATGGTTTTGAAGGAGGTACTATGATTTTAAATACACAAATGTATGGGTAGATTGTTTACATCTTACAACAAGATGGATTAGTTATGGATTTAAAGGATATTTTTAAGCTAGTAAGTACTCTACGTAATGAAGACATATTTGAAAATATTATAAATTTGTTGCAATTTATTAGATTGCACAAAAAGAGGACATGAGTGAATGGATAAAATTGTATGGTATGTCAAGATCAAGAATTTGTGGGATGTTGATTCCTAAATGGATATCAAAATTTTAGTATATGAAGTTTCAAATGTAGGATTCAAATTTGGCAACACAGTAAATATGATTCCTAGGTCTACATGGGAGGCCATTAGATGACGTACTATGAGCTATAGTCTAGTTACACTGAGTCTCATATATTACATAAGGGTGGAACCCATTGAAAGGTTGGAAAATGTAGAAATAAAAGTTGAAAATCTAATTCTATGAGTTGAATTTGAAGTTATTGACATGAAGATCGATGAAACAGACTACTCTACGTTGATTTAGAAAAGTGTGTATATGATGGTCAAATGACCATCAATACAATACGAAATCAATTGGAGGCATATCAAGGGGATAAGATCATAATTATGCCCTTGAATAAAGTTAAAAGCAAACCATGCATCATCCCCAAGGATCCTGATTAACCATATGCCTATAAAGATAATAGTTTGTTTAAGGTAGGCACAAAAATAAAATTTTAGATTTGAAAACTAGAGGGTTCACTTATTTCACATAACAAGCTCAATTGGTTACATAATTGTAATATATAGAGAATTTTTCATACAGAACTATCAAAACCATGGAGAAAGTTCCATAGTTTTGCATGGAAGAGTGCAAGTCTTAATTTGTGTGATCTCTAACAAGATCATAAGTGGATCTATTGTACTAGATAAATTTGACATATATAGACCACATAAAACCCAATCATGAGTGTACTCTACCATGGGAAGCTACATTTTCTATTAGTGGTGGTTCAGACACACACATGTTGAACCTGGCATGAGGAAACCATGAAGTAGGGCCAATGAGAATGATTTTTTCCACCAAAAAATAATTTCCTTAGTACCTCTCAATAAAGGATCTAGTGTAATTAATTTCTAGGTTGGAACATCGTGTTATTAATATAAATCTCCAAGTCAGTGCACTAAACTATGCACTAAAAGGTGTTGCTACGACATGGAAGGTAGTTTACTAGCCTAAGCAATTATACTAGGAAGAATCCTACAAACTTATGAGGGCCCAATTCCAAGTAGCATATGTGATCTCAAATCAATGACAAATATTCCAAGAAGACCAGTGCCATGGATTTCACATTCAAAGGTTCGTTAATATATGGTTTCATAGGGTGTGGAGCCAAGATATTAGGTGCATGTTTTCTATCATACTATAAGACCTTTTACACAAGCATGATTCATGCACCAAGAGTACAAGAATAAGACCAAGAACTAGCCATAGGTACAACATCATTTAATATAAAAAATTGTATTTGAGGATGATAATCCCATAGTGTATAAAGCTCTTCAAAATATGAAATTATTTTTATGTCATGGACAGGAGGAAGATATATTCACTGCACAGGACCAAAGTTATTTGGAGGGAGCAACTAGGGATTTAATAAAACTTATCAAAAAATATAGGTCCATTAAACAGAAGAATATTTTTTGATGAAAACATGTAATAGGATCATGTTTAACTCAAATTAGGCAGAATCTAGTGAGAGAGGTGGATTTATATTTAAAGGGATTTTTTGAGCTTGAATGTCAGATAGAGGATCATAGAGAAAATAAAGGATATGCAACTATGAAATTTAAATATACTAGAGTAGGAAGGGGATATGACATTGAGGTAATCTATTCCAAATAGGCTAAAAATATATTTCAAGAGATGGTTAATAAAGCAGTGAAAAACATTGGTATATACTCCATACCAAAGCTAGTAATCATCAACGATTTAATGAAATTGAAAACTATCAAGATAATAAATTATCTATAGGCAAAGCTTCTAAAAATAATAACTTGTATTGATTCATATTGAATGAATTAAAATAATTAAAAACCCAAACTATGCTTAAATAAACCTCAAATCAAAATTTAGAGTTGTCATGTCAGGATCCCTGCTCACTAAGAGCACACTTGATTACCTTTGTATAAGCAACTACACACAAAATTTAACCAGAATGATAAGTAACTAGAATTCAGAAACAACATAGAATATGAGAGACAATACCCAATTGTATTCAACTCATCCAAAAGGAATTACAATAAATAAGTCACACTCTTCTTCCCACACCTCTAGGGCTCCCACACCTCTAGGGTGTACAATAATCTCCCTCAAGAGTTCTCTCTCTCAATTACAAACACAAACAACTCAATATTTGAGTTGGTGTCTCAACCAGTCAGTAACAATACTGCCAATACCATTGAGTATACACACATACTCTAAGTCTGAGTACACCATGTACTCCAAGTAGATCTCACCTGATCTTGCTACCTATTGTGTTGCTGTTCTCCCTGATCTTGCACACCTGCAGATCAACCTGGTTTTGCACACCTGCAAACCTAGATCTCGCATACACACACACCTGTAGATCAATCGACCTTACTCACCTGTAGATCTAACCTAATCTTGCTATACCACAGATCAACCTGGCCTTGCACACCTGTCGACCTAGATCTTACACACCCAGAAGAACCCTTGTCCTTGCCTCACCAAGTCCTTATGATTCTCCCTTGGATAAAACCTTTTTGATTCTATAGAACTAATGATTCTACACACCAGCACCCCTGTGGATCTTCTACTAGATCTTGCTCTCCCATAGATCTACCTGATCATACACACTTGGCACTGTGGCACTATGAGGAGCTAACCTTGCTCTCTTCCCTTTGAAGGAGCTAACCTTGCTCTCTCTATCTAGCACACTTTACAATATAGCCCCATGGGTCTCTTAAATAGATCCCATGCAAACAATAATTAGACTTTCCAATTACAATAATTAGAAATGCAGCTCTAAGACTAAAATTAGTCTTTACATGCAAACAACCAGTTCGTTAAACAAACTGTTCATGTAATTAATAGTTTTGGAACCACACAGGCAATCGACGTTGGTCACTATCTGTTTGGAGATGACCGACATTGGCTGATCCATGACTGATGTTGACAGCTTCCTATCCACCTCTGACCGACATCAATTGGCTTGACCGACGTTGGTTACTGTGACACTCAACAACCTCCTCCATGTTTGCATCAGTGAAGCTTTTAGTTCCACAACCTAACAATCTCCCACTTGGAGATAAACAGCTGCACTTGTACTTATACCTATACATCATCTCATTTTGTTTCCTGGCTTGTATCCCTCTTCAAGCTCAATCTTAAAGACCAACCACCACAAATCTTGTGGTGCTACTCCTGTCATCCAAGTAACCTGCCATATCTGAATCTACATCCACATGTAGAGAAGTCCCTGACCCCGCATAACATGAATCCCTGCTGCTAGTCCCTCTTAGATACCTGAGAATCCATTGAACTGCTTTTTAGTGCTTATTTCCTGAATTGGCTACAAACTTGTTGAAAACACCCACTACTGGGGCAATATCAGGTCTAGTACACATGTACTTAACCTCATCATGTGAATTGAGACACTATTATGTGAACTGTCCATCCATAGGTGTGCTAACCAGTTCTACATCCTGCATGTTGAACCTCACCACTACCTTATTCACATAATCATCCTGAGACAACATCAACTTGTGATCTTCCCTGTCTCTAGGAATACTCATGCCAGAGAATTTCGCTCCTCCTAAATCCTTCCTGGCATACCACTGAACTAATTTTACCCTTAGCTCAACAAAACCCTGTATGTATGAACCTACAACAAGCACATCATCTACATACAGTAATAGGATAATGTTGCAACCATTATCCACCCTGGTAAAATAAACACAATGGTTACAATGACATTGACTAAAGCCATGCTTTGTCATACACATGTCAAACCTGTACCACTATCCTAGAGCTTGCTCAAGACCATATGACCTAGCCTTCCGTCTCACGTGTCCATTCTCTCTTCTTTAACCTGGGAATCCGTTCATCTTTCAGTGCTTTCTTTCTGGCTGGCAACTCTACCAAATCTCCTGTTTGGTTCTCATCCAAAGAATTCATGCCATGCTTCCACTGTTTCCTAGATTCTACCTGCTCTGCTTCTTTAAAACTTCCTAGTTCTTGACCATCAGTGAGTAACAAGTAGTATAAAGAAGGGGAATAATGAATTTGAGGCTTACTTACCCTTTCAGTCCTCCATATGGGCGTTTGAGACTCCTTGACAGCTTGCTGTCTGTCCAAAATCCATTTTTTAGTCGACCTTGGTTTGCACCCGATCGATGTCGAATCCTCTTGATCACCGACACTGGTTCCCTGACCGATGTCAGTGTCCACCTGGTTGTCGATGTCGGTTCCTTGACCAACATCAGTCTCCACCTGCCTGACACCACCAACTCTGTTCTGCACATGATTGACGTCGGTACCTGCCTGATTGATGTCAGTTCCACCTGACTGACATCGGTAACTGTGTTTACCTGTGAGTGATGACTTTTTACCTGCGAGCTTACTTTGAATCATAACCTTGTCCAAATTGCCCTACTCAAAATTATTTAGCCCCTTGAGCTGATCTCTGTCCGTCATCTTCTCCATGAAAACCAAGGCTTTCCAGTTCTTAAGTTTATCAAAGACATCTGACATCCTCTTAAGAACATGCATCTCCTTCTTACTCATGTGACCAAGCCTACAAAGCCACATCTTTGCAACAAAAAGAGAATCAGTAATACAAGTAGATAGATAAAAAATACCTACTTTTACTTTCTTACCACATGCTAATTTAGGCGCATCCGCTGTGAGAGTTACTATGCATCTCTCATCACCCAACTTTTCTGAAGTAATTAGACTCCTCTTCAGGACTGGGACCTGCATGATATCCTTCAACACCCATGTGTTGGCTGTCTGCAATTTTAGCCGCACTTCCCCTTTGCCAACAATTTGACAAGGCTCACCAACCTCTAAATAAATATTTCCAAAGTCTCCAAGGACATTAACATGGAAAAATACTCTATTTCAGGCTGCATGGAAAGAGGCAACATAAACTATAATCCAAGATTTTACTTTATCCAAGGAACATATAAGAGCAACCTGTGCAACAACACCTACAACATCTGCTTCTTCATTTCCTTCATGTTGATCTTCTACCAACCAACAATCTTTCTTTACCTGCTCTTTCTTTCCATAATTCAGTAATTGAGAATTCTTACTACTGAGTTCCTCCATTCTTAGTGTACTTTCTTCTGCCATTGCTATACTCCCACTCAATCAAAAACCCCTGAGAGTGACCTATAATCAACAAAATCTTAATAGATATGAAACCACCTGTTAGTGAACCTCGCTCTAAGAACCTGCAACCTGGTTCTGATACCACTTTGTCAGGATCCCTGCTCACTAAGAACACACTTGATTACCTTTGTATAAGCAACTAAATAGGGAATTTAACCAGAATGATAAGTAACTAGAAATTATAAATAGTAAAAAATATGAGAGACAATACCCAATTGTATTCAACTCATCCAGAAGGAATTACAATAAATAAGTCACACTCTTCTTCCCACACCTCTAGGGCATACAATAATCTCCCTCAAGAGTTCTCTCTCTTAATTACAAACACAAACAACTCAATAATCGAGTTGGTGTCTCAACCAGTCAGTAACAATACTGCCAATACCACTGAGTATACACACATACTCCAAGTCTAAGTACACCACGTACTCCAAGTAGATCTCACCTGATCTTGCTACCTATTGTGTTGCTGATCTCCCTGATCTTGCACACCTGCAGATCAACCTAGTTTTGAACACATACAAACCTAGATCTTGCACACACACACACACACACACACCTACAGATCAATCGACCTTACTCACCATGTAGATCTAATCTGATCTTGCTATATCACAGATCAACCTAGCCTTGCACACCTGCTGACCTAGATCTTACACACCTGAAAGAACCCTTGTCCTTGTCTCACCAAGTCCTTATGATTTTCCCTTGGATAAAACCCTTCTGATTCTATAGAACTAATGATTTTACACACCAGCACCCCTGTGGATCTTCTACCAGATCTTGCTCTCCCGCAGATCTACCTGATCATACACACTTGGCACTATGGCACTATGAGGAGCTAACCTTGCTCTCTTCCCTATGAAGGAGCTAACCTTGCTCTCTCTATCTAGCACACTTTACAATACAGCCCCATGGGTCTCTTAAATAGATCCCATGCAAACAATAATTAGACTTTCCAATTACAATAATTAGAAACGTAGCTCTAAGACTAAAATTAGTCTTTATATGCAAACAACTAGTTCGTTAAACAAAATGTTCGTGTAACTAACAGTTCTAGAACCGCACAGGCGACCGACATCGGTCGCTGTCTGTCTAGAGATGACCGACATCGGCCGATCTATGATCGATGTCAATAGCTTCCTGTCCACCTCTGACCGATGTCGGTTGGCCTGACCGATGCTGGTTACTGTGACACTCAACAACCTCCTCCATGTTTGCATCAATGAAGCTTTTAGCTTCACAACCTAACATGTCATTCAAAAATTTGAAAAAATAAAAATCTAAAATAAAAGTCTATTTTTAGCAGCTACTATTTATAGTAAGTTTTGCATGCAAGCGCGTGCAACTCTAAAAATCTCCCAAAACATCCTAAATTCTAAACTTAACCTATCAAATGAAATTTAACTAAAGTTGACATCCGAACCTAAAATTATACAATTTATAAAAATAAGAAATTCTTGAAAAAATCATTAAATGGTAATTTTGGACGCTCATATGATCACGTATGGCCTCCAAAAATATTGAAATCAAATATAAATAGATAGGGCCACTTAAAACAGCATCAAAAATTTTGAGATAGTCATTTTGATGTATGGAAGAGCTCAAACGAAGCTACATGTCAAAAATTATGGCCTCCAGAAGATTGATATATTTTTCTGCATCATTCTCCTCTAGTTGAAAACAACTCAGCACCTATGAGTTTCCCTTATTATACTACCTCTATTTTCCTTTATCAATCTTATTCAACTCCCATTCTATAATCCAAGTGTCATCTTCTTACTGTAATCCTTCCCATTGCACAAATACCTATTATAATTGCCTTGCCTTATGCTCGCTGTCTTCATATCCAAAACTTGCACTATTTTTTCCTTCTTCTTTGGAGCCTGCTACTACCAATTTACTTATTCATATTCATCAACTTGATCATCTTCTCCATTGAATTAATATAAATTTGAAACATTAAATACTGGAGAGATATCAACATTCTATGGCAAACTCACCTCACAAGCATTGTCATTGATTTTCTTCACATTTCTACATGGTCTAATTTTCTTGTACTTCAACTTATTGTATGTGCCTTTTGGAAATATTTATTTTTTAAAGTAAACCATTACCAAATCTCATTATTCAAATATTTTTGATTTTATTCTGACATCTATGGTTGCTTTATATTTCTCATTACTTTCCTACAACTTTCTTCTTACTCCTTGCAACTGATGCATATGTTTTACAAATACTTCTGCATCATCACTAACTCGATATGCAATTGGTAATTTTACCAAATCTAAAACACCCATAAGATTTCTCCCATAAATAATTTATAATGGTGACTTTACTATTGATCTAATCACTAAACTTTTATATGCAAACTCAGCTTGTGGTAAAGCCAAGTCCCATTGCTTGGGCTTCTCTCCCACTATGTATCTCAACAAATTTCTTAAGCTCATATTCACAACTTCTATCTATCCATTTGTTTTTGGGTGATATGCACTAGGTAATTTTAGCTTAGTACCCATCTTCTTCTACAAAGTCCTCCAAAAATGACTTAGAAATTTCTTGTCCCTATCTGAAGTAATAGTTTTTAGAACACCATGTAATCTCACAATATCCTTAAAAAATAATTCTGCAACTCTAGTGGCATCATTGGTTTTCTTACATGCAATGAAATGAACTATTTTAGAAAATTTATTTAAAAAAAAAAAAAATTGAATCATTACCTCTCTGTGTATTTGGTAACCCCAACACAAAATTCATACTCAAATATGTCCATGGTTCTCTTGGAACTGATAATGGCATGTATAATCTAGTATTTTGTGCATGTCCTTTAGCCACCTAACATATTTTGTACCTTGAAACATACCTTGTCACATCTCTCTTCATATTTGGCCAAAAATACTTTTCCTCCACCAAAGCTATTGTCTTCATCTTACCAAAATGTCTAGCCAAACCACCATTATGTAATTATCTTATTATATTGTCTCATAGAGACCCAATTGGAATGCATAATTATTTCCATTTGAAGAGATAACCTTCTTGTATAATATACTCAACATGAATAACATCTGTCCCACCTATTAATGGATTCTTCCACTGCTCAACTACCTTGCCAAAATATGGATCAATATCATATAATTATTTGATAGCTTCAAAACCAACTACTTCACTCATGATAGTAGTTAATAACACTACCCTCTTGCTTAATACATCATCTGCTTGATTCTATTTTCTTGATTTATGCTTCAACACAAAAGTATACCCTTGCAAGAAAGAAATCCATTTTGCATGCCTACTATTCAACTTGTTTTGTGTATTCACATACTTCAAAGCCTCATGATTTGTAAATAGGATAAACTCCTTAGGCACCAGATAATGCCTCTAATGTCTTAATGCTTGTACAATTGCATAAAGTTCAACATCAAAGTAGAATACTTTGTTCTTACCTCATTCAACTTCTCACTGAAATATGCTATTCACTTTCCTTCTTGACTTAACACAACTTCAATTCTCACAAATGAAGCATCACAATCAACCTCAAACACTTTGTTAAAATTCAATAATGTTAAAATTGGTTTTTTTTGTAATCTTCTTCTTTAAAAATTCAAAGCTTTCTATGGTTTCTCTAGTCCATACAAATTCCTTCCCTCTCATGTAATCTGTTATTGGTGCCACAATACTAATAAAAATTTTAATAAATTTTCTGTAAAATTTTTTTAAACCATGGAAACTTCTTACCTCTATAATTCTTTTTGGAACAGGCCACTCAAAAATTTCCTTTATCTTTTCTTCATACATTCTCACACCATCTGTTGAAACTACAGATCCCAAAACTACCAAAATGTTTTGCATAAACCTGTACTTCTTCAAATTTGCATCTAACTTTTTCTTTCTTAACAAATCCAGTACCATTGTTAAATGTTGTAAGTGTTTTTATTTAGTCTTATTGAATATCAAAATATCATCCAAACAAACAACCATGAACTTACCAATATATTCTTGTAGCACTGTATTCATCACCCTCATAAATGTGCTAGGTGCATTAGATAATTTGAATGACATCACCATCCACTCATATAAGTCATCCTTAGTCTTGAATGCAGTTTTTCACTCATCTCTTTCACAAATTCGAATATGATAATAACCACTCTTTAGATCAATCTTGGTAAAATATTTTTTCCTATAAGTACATCCATCATATCATCTAATGAGGTATAGAAAACCTATACTTGAATGTAATTTTATTAATTTATCTAATATCCGCACACATTATCCATCCTTCATATTTCTTTGGAGTTAGCAATGCTGGTGTTGCACATGGACTCATACTCTCCCTTATCATCTTCTTTCTTAGCAATTTAGTAACCTGTTTATTTAATTTGGCATGTTCTATTGGACTCATCCTATAAGTTGCTTGATTGGGTAGAGCTGATCCTAGAATCAAATCAATGTGATGCTAAATATCTATCTTCGATGGTAAACCATCTAGTAACTAATCAGGCATAACATATGCATATTATTTCAAAACTCTTGCTACTTCTGTTGGTATTGGCACCATTTTTGTGTCCTCATTCTTTGCTACTAATACATAAAAATAACTTGATACCTTCATATTTTGGATAATTCTTTAGTAGAGAGCATACTTTCCATCTTCTCTTCCTCTTTAAGAGGTAACAAAACTACCTTTGTACCACCTTTTTAAAAAGTTTACATGTTCTTTGCTCCATCATGAATTGCTTTCCTATCAAATTGTCATGGTCTTCCCAATAACGCATGGCATGCATCCATCGAAATAACATCACACCATATTTCATCATTAAAACTTTTTCTTATAGAAAACTTGATTAAGCACCTTGTATCTATTGTAAACCTCGTTCCCTTTCTTAAACCATGAAATTCGATAAGGATTATGATTCTTTTTACATTGCAAATTTAGTTTCTCTATCATTTCTTTAGAAACCATATTTTCACAACTACCACCATCTATAATTACTTTGCATACCTTTTCACCCGAAGAACATCTTGTTCAAAAAATGTTTGATCATATCCATGCATCACCACCTTCTTTATTCTGCACTTGTTCCTTGAAATGATCATGGTTCTTCTCATCATGAGATTCTCTCCAACATTTTTAGGTGTAACTTCAGTATTTTGCTTCTCTATCTCAGCCTCAACTAGATTCACTATTGGGTGATCTTCTTTTCCCTTTTCTTTATCTTGATAGTGTGGACACTCAAATGCTTTGTGCCCTTATTCTCCACATCTGTAACAAACATAAGATCTACACTGATTTGGAAACCATCCTCTAGCATCACCATAACCTCACCCTATCTGAAATCCTCTTCCTCTTTGTTGGTATTGAAACCCTTGTCTATTATCATCTTGCCTTTCTACACCATGTGATGATTCACCTCTATTGGTATTAGTCCCACCTTTGATGGTATTAAATCCACCTCATCCCCTATTTGGAGGGGATCCACCTCTTATTGGGCCAAGAGAGGTTCTTCTCAAATTCTATTTATTTTACCTTCAAAGATAATTAATAAGCCTCCTCCATACAAAATATTTTATGCATGCTTAATTCATCTCGAATAAAAAATTTCAAACTATTTACATACCTTGCAATTGTCTGCTCTTCTATTTCATCATGTTCCACTCATATAGAAAGCTTATAAGATTCATATGTATACTCTTGTATGCTATGATCTTTTTGTCTCAAATTTTGAAATCTTCTGTATAGGGTTTGTGCATAATCCACAGGAAGAAATTTCTCCCTCAGCTTCTTCTCCATACTTTTTCATGACTTAATCTTCTCTTTACCTTTTCTATGTCTCTCTTTCTATAGGTGATCCCACCGAATCATTGCATGACCTTTCAACTTCGTGCATGAAAACTTTACTTTCTTGTCTTCTCTCATAGTCTTCCACTCAAAGAATTTCTCCATGCTATTCATCTAATCTATCAACTCCTCTAGTTATAAACTGTCTCCATAATCTGGAACATCAACCTTGATTCCTTCATTTTTTCCTTCTAAATCCCAAACCATCATCTCATTCATTGATGGTGGTTTCTCTTGCTATTTTTCTTCTTACTGAATTTCTTCATCACAATCTGTGTCCTCCTCATCACCACCTTGTCTTCTTCTCTGATTAGTGATAACATCTGTTAATTATTCCACTTGCCTCTGCAGCTATTGTATAGTCTAGTTTATATGTGCAATACCTCCTTGTCCTCTCACCATGTCCTACTCATCCAAGATTTGAACTTGCTTTAATACTAGATAAGGAAACTAAAAACTATCAAGACAATAAATTATCAATAGGCAAAGCTTCTAAAAATAATAACTTATATTGATTTGTATTGAATGAATTCAAATAATTAAAAACCCAAACCATGATTAAATAAATCTCAACTCAAAATTTAGAGTTGGCATGCAAAAATTAAAAAAACCAAAAATCTAAAAAAACATCTATTTTTAGCAGCTCCTATTTATAGTAAGTTTCACATGCATGCATGTGTAGCTCTAAAAATCTCTCAAAATATCTTAAATACTAAAATTAACCTATCAAATAAAATTCAATTGAATTTGATGTTTGAACCTAAAAATGTATAATTTTTAAAAATAAAAAATTCTCAAAAAAATCAATAAATGGTAATTTTGGACCCTTATATGATCACGCATGAACTCCAAAAAATATCAAAATCAATTTTAAGTGAAAATAACTCTTAGGACAGCATCAAACTTTTTGCGATGGTCATTTTGACATGTGGAAGAGTTCAAACGGAGCTACGAGTCAAAAGTTATAGCCTCTGAAAGATTGACCAATTTTTTATGCATCATGATTACTAGATGTAGTAACAAGTTTTAGAAGGGGTCTAATTACTACAAGACTATTAATAAGCATTACCCACAAAAATTTTAGAAGTCAAGAGTGTAGACCCTAATCGGGGGAGATGCACATAGAACTGAAGGAGTGCATAAGGCCTATTAATAAGTGACCATACATAATAAATCTAAATATGAAGCTCAAAGTCAAGGCCAAGATTGATAGGATACAAGAGGTAGGGATCATCTACCCAGTAGAAAAATCTAATTGGATAAGTCTTATTATTGTTCAACCCCCAAAATAGGATAAATTAGAGTCTGTAGTGACTATGAGGCACTGAATGATGCCTACATAAACAATCCATTTCCAATTCATTTCACATACGAAGTTCTTGATTCGATCACAAGGAAAGAAGTATACTCATTCATAGATAGATTCAATGGCAATCATCAAATATTGATTGAAGTAGACGAGCAGACTAAGACCACTTTTGTAATAGAGTGGGGTTTGTTTGCAAATGCCTTTTGGCCTTAAAAATGCTCCTATTAGTCTCTCTAGAGGTGTAGTCACTGCGTTCAATGACTTTATACATATTTATTAGAGGTTTACCTAGATGATTGGGTTGTGTTATCCCTAATCAAAGATCACCTTTCCAAGCTACGACTTATGTTAGAAAGGTGTTGAGATTTGTGAATAGCTCTGAATTTGAAGAAGTGTTTGTGCTTTACACCTTTCAATGTTCTTTTGGGACATGTAGTATGCAACAATGGTATTCTAGTTAACCAAGTCAAAGTCACAATCATTATGGGGATGCCACCACCTCTAAGTTCTACTAAAGTGCAATCATTCCTGGGGCACACTAGGTATGAGTACAAGTTCATTAGGGGGTATGGAGCTATATATGCTCTAATGGAGAAACTATTGTGCAAGGATATGAGTTTTCAATTGACTGTTGAATGTCAAACAACATTTATAGATATGAAGAAGAGATTAGTAATGATCCCAAAATTAGTATTTATAGATTGGAGTAAGCCATTTCATGTCCATGTGGATGACTCAGGAACTATAGTAGGAGATGTATTGGCTCAACTTAGAAATGGGAGCTTGGATCACACTATCCACATCACAAACTAGAAGCTTCCTTTAATGACAAGTCACTCCTATTTGATCCGAGCAATGTCAGATCCAGGTAATGTGCAAGATGGTTAATGACAAGTCACTCCAAAGATTACATCATTCTAAAAATAGATAGATGTGTCATATCCAAGTAAAGTATCGTAAATGAAATTCTTTAGAGAGGAAAAGGTAGCATGTCACATAATTGAATGTCGTTACATTAAATAATTAATCTATCCATCAAAATGCTAAAGTCACATCAAAACAACTAAGGGAATTCAAAGAAAAAAAATAACAATGTGAAAGAAACTTAGAAAAATCAATGTGAAGTGTCATATGAGAGGGGGCGATGAAAATATTTAAATGTAAGGGCATAGAGGGGAAGACACATTTAAAAAAATTGAAGTAAATGAGAACTCTTTGCAATCCAGATTTTAGTGACTTGTTTGAGTGAAGCTTTTGACATGATTTCACTCCAGAGCAGAGTAAATGGATATGTCTGTTAGTTGAGGACATTATTTTTCTTTTATTAGTTTATTAAGATTAGTCTACACACACATGGTGTTTTCTTACACTTGTGGGATTAACTTGCTTAGGTGTATTTAATCATGGAGAGTTACACTTGTCGTCCTATTTTAGCTAGTGGGAGCTATTCTTTTGATCAATTGACCATTGATCGACTATTCTGGGTATGGAGGTTACCACTATTCTTGGTGGGGGTTACACATCTACTCACCTATTTGTACATCTATGTTCTTCAACTATTCATAGAGGATTTGCATTGTTACACTCTCGATTTATTTCTTACATTTGTTTGCTCGTTTGCCATTTCGTTTTATTCAAGTGTTAGTGCATTTGGTGTTCCATCTTCAATCTTGGTGGACTCCCTGACATGGTATCAGAGCGTTGGGTTTGGTAAATTTTATGTCTGACTTTTTATGTTGTTTGAGTTTATTATGAGATCTTGAGTTTATTTGAAAAAAAGAACTACTTTTTTTCTTTCCTCCTTATGCCATTGCTGGAGTTTTATCTGCTAGTATATACTCCCTTGTTTGCATTAGATCACCAGGGTTTGTATATAGGACATCCTCCTCCTCAGTTGAAGCACACTAAACACGTGCATGCAAGTTCACGGTCTGATTTAGGGTTTACATGATCTGGTTGATGGTGTCAATGACCCTTATGTTGGTTCCATGGCCTTGGGTTAGACGTTCCACGCCTTTGGGCTGCACATCTCCACAGGATGAAGTGTTTTCTAAGCTGAGAAAAACCCGTTTCTACACCATTGAAGCTTCCTACAAGTTTTTGTGCTCCTGTGACTCGCCATTCTCAATCGCCATCATCTGGGTTTGTTGTCTTGGAGCTACTCTAGTCTCCCTCGACCTCCTCCTGATCTTCTAACCGTGCATGGTGATCCGACCTCATCATGTGCCATATTATCTGCATGCTGAGCCCACAAACTCTTCCCTAGCCTTCGCTCGCCATTTGCTTCACCAAACCACGTTTTTGGTGGTTTCCAGTCTGAGAGTGGTGGTATTTAAACTGTTTTTAAAACTGGTGGCAGATTTCATGGCGGATCACGACCCTGCAACGGCCTCAATCCTGTAAACCTTCTATCTGACAACAAACCCTATCTCACCCGAGCTCCTTACAAGGTATTCAATGCTCTTATGATCTCCTCAGACCTTGTGCAATCGTTTAAACCTGTGCTTTTTGCCCTGTCGGATTGTTTTTAGACTGGCGGTTTAAAAACTACTTTAGACTCGATTCGTGGTATTCTTAATTTATTAGTGGGTTTGATAAATCTTTGCATGGTTTGAACGAGCTTGGGTCCCATATGTTTTGAATAATTGTCAAAACAAAAGTCAACTCACTTTATAAGATTTAAACTGTCATTAAAGTATATATTATGAGATGCTCTACGATTTTCAAAATCATTAAAGTAAGCTATGGTATGATGCACAATTGTTTTTTTTAAATAAGTGGGGTGACATTATAAAGGTGGGTGATATCGAGTGATTTTATTTGTGGGACCTTATTAAGAGTGGGTGGCAGAGTGTTTTTTATTTGTATAAAAACAATATATTATAGAGACATATTTTGAGAGATATTATAAGTTTGTTTTGTTATTTGGTCATATCACTTTTCTCATATTTTATTTGATGAAGATGGAGGGTGAGGTTTGGTTTGGCAAGTGGTCAATCCTCTCATAAGTAAATTAAATTTTATTCTCATTTTGTTTTTGTTGGTCTACTTTCTGTTCTTGTATTTTTTTTGGATGCATTTTTGGTAGCCACTGATGTCCATTACAGGGAGCCATTTTTGGGATAAAATTAGTGAATTTTGACCAATTTCAAGGGCCATGTAAACTCCAAATTACATTTCACATTGGGGGGGCTTTGCCCCTCAACCCCACCCTGTATTGTGATATGGAGTGTGCCTGAGGTTCTGCCCCTAGACCCCGTAAGGGGTGCCGCCCTTTGACCCCGCTAGGGGCTGCCACCCCAAAACCCACACATCGTGACCCCTTGTTCAGTACTTCCAGTGTACTTTCCTCCACTAGAGGGTGATGTCTGATTTGATAGGTGGTTGTATCCCCTTAGAACAATATTTTATGTCTTATTTAAGATTTGTACACAAATGCATTATCCTCAAAGCCCGATGCCCTCTTATTCACTTGTTTTCCTTTTCATTTGTGGTGTCAACTACACTGATTGCTCGCATTTGGATGCATTGTCAGCTAAGTCTGACATCTATTTGTTGAGACGTGCATTAACACTTGTGCACTGTTTGCTCTTACTTGTTTAGACACATTATCGACTGAGTTTTACGTCCATATGTTTAAGTGTGTTGTGTTACTTACAAACCCCATCCCTTAGACAATCACAAGGACAAGAAGAGGACTTGTAACACAAATATGTGTTTGAGTGATATGAGCATGCCCAAGATTTTTGTTGAGTATGAATTGAATAATTTAGGGGTCACTACGGAGGAGATGTAAAAATACATGATGGAAGACATTGATAATGGCATATATGATGAGGAAGAGGATAAAATTTTCAACTTCAAATTAGAGAAAATTTTCAACTTTGAATTTTCATTTGGTTGTGGTCTAGAATAATTTTTAGGTGTGCTAAGCTTGATAATGTAGTCATCAATGAGATCTTGTATCTTATACCTTATCTTAAAACATATGTCTTTATCATGTCTCATAAATCAATGATAATTGCATTGTGCATTACTATCATAACTCATAGGTCAAGGCCTCCTCATATCAACCTCTTATGGTGGAGAAAGAGGTATGAGGTTTCACTTGAATAACTTATGTAATAATATGTGAGGAGGTTGTAATATCATGAAAACTACCTCTTTTATGGCTATGATAAGAGAAGTTAATTTGGAGGTGATATTGGCTTAACCATTCTTTGTTCCTTATTCTTGATGTCGTTTATTTAATCTTGTATCTAGGTTTTATTTGATACTTTTTTGTTGGAGTAGTTGTGTCATTAGGTGCATACTTGAGTTTGTTCAAAGATATAAGATTAACTTCTTAATCTTTCACTATACGACACAACTCATCAAAATAATTAAATTTATTGAATAATATGGAATCATGAAGTCGCATAGGAAATATTTGCTTAAATATGTCTTGTAATACATTTTATACCATAGGATTGGTCATCTTAGATAACATAGTCTTATATTGAATTACGTAGTCATTAATTCCCTTGTTGCACCCTTGCTTGAGTTTAGCAAACTATGCATATGATAATTTATCATCAACGTTGATAGAGATGTGCATTAGAAATTGAGCTACTAAAGGGTTAAAATATATAACATATTGGAGGGGAACATCATAAAACCACACTACATGGAAATAAATTGGTCAATAATATTTTATTGAATGCATAATCCAAGCATGTTGCGTAGAATGATCTAAGGTGTTTCTACTGCTCACTTTTACCATCATGCAATGGAAGCTTAGGAGCTTAACAACCCATAGGTATGTGATAATATACAATCTTAGAGGCTAAAGTATTATGAAGCAAACAATGGAAATATTTTGAATTACTATATTTATAATCACCTTATTCTAACTATACCACCTTAGCCTCAATATCTAAAACAATCTACTCGAGGGAACATGTAGTAGATGAGGTTGATGATGAAACATGCATAATCATCATAGGATAGGCATAAGTTGGTTTTGTATCAATATTCATGGTAATCCAATAATAAACTTGTGTTTCCCCCACATCTTGGGTGGGCAACACATATGTAATTGAAGGTGTATACATAGGAATAGTAGTGGTCTAGATACCTTTGATGACTTGAAAAGGTTGATTGATATCATTGAAGGCATCATATTGTTCCTTAGAAGTATTATCTAGAATACAATTTTTATATTAATCTCTTTATACATATAGAAATGCATCATGCATTTATAGATTTTTAAGGCAATAAATTGAGATAATTTCCTCTCATCGGTGTCATCAAATCTATCAAAAACATTTACATAGGCATTTATTTTATTAACATCAATACTAACAGTTTCTTGATCATGATTTTTATAGATTATGCATAACATTTATAGTGGGATCAGACATAAATTTAGATGCTTAATGGGACTAGGAGGAATAAAAGGGGTCATACATGCCCTTTGGCATCTAGTGGTAAGAAGAATCAACTCATAGTGGAGGTTGGAACAATTTGAGCTAAGGAAAGCTAAGGACTGGTCATTATTATTTATGTATAAAAATTTGATCCATGGAATTACATAGTTGTTACAGATTTTTATATCAAAAGAAAACATGTAATGATTACAATCATAACTTGATTCAAAAAATAAAAATTATGTTCATCCATTATATCCATTTGTAATTTGAGCACAAACTAAAATAAGAAACTAGATCTGAAAAATTAGGATTACTTACAGAAACTTAAAACCCTAGAAATAAGGATGAAACCCTAAGGGTAACACAGGGTTTGTTAGTGTTAAAATAATATATAGGTTCACCAATATGTTTTTACCCTATTCTAGATTAATTCTAACCGTAAAGAAGATATAAACTATGTGTATTTTAGATTGCATAGAATATAACAATAAATATAAATCTAAATGTAAAAAACTAAATTTGATTTTAAAATTACACTTGCTAAATATGAAGAGTAAAAAATATGATAAGATACTTAGTATTATTTTTTTATACGTAGGATTGAGACTACATACAAGTGGTAGGGAAGGTAGGAAAATTAGAATGTGAGTTTCTTAGATCAGGAGCTGGAGTTATGGGCTTGCCTACATGCTATCGTTAATCTCAGTCACTAACATGAGTTCCTGTGTTCCGAGTCAAATGGTTATGTTTGTGTAAATATTGTATTCTTATTCATGTACAAGATAATGTAAATAATAATGTTATTCCATTATGTGTTATCTTGAGGTTTGAATATGCATTAAATACCCATGAATATATCTCCTTCACTTTAAACCCTAGGTCCACTATTGACATTAGTTTTAGGCCTTCAAAAGGGGAAGAAAGATGGTTTCAGATTACCCTAGCCACTCCCTATTTAATGGCTAAGTGTTACCTATATATCTAATACTCCAAATAGGGAATTTATAATGCATGTAGTTCTCACTGTTAGGTGAATGTGTGTAATAGTGCTGTTTGAAAGTATACAACATGTAATCTAGCTTTTGACACTTAAAAAATAAAAACTTTAGCTTGGACTTGAGGTGTTTTAAATTTGGATAAGACCTTCTCCTTGTGACTTATTTGTAAATTGGGAAGAATAGGGTAGTGCCTTTGATTGTGAAAGTGTTAGAGTATGTTTGATAGATGCTTACTAGATAGGTAATAATCTTACACTTATTTTATATTTATATGAGAATATTTGGGTAATTTATCATGCCATCAACATGATATGTGGATGGGCTGGCCCGTAGGAATGATTTGAATTTGAAAAACCATTAGACTTAGGCGATATCATTAAATAATATGTTTAAAGCCTAACATTAAAGTCTAGTAGATATAAACATTGATCTGATGATGTATATATGTCTGAGTAGGATAAATAATTGGGTTGATACAAAGAAGGGAAATTCCTATAAGTGACTATTAGAAACTAGAGAATATCAAACCTGTGGAGAGTATGTGGATGTGAGATAATGGATAATAAGAGTCATATATGTATGCACAATTAATGTGCATTGAAGGTAGGTCAAGACTAAAATTTCCAAGTATCTAATAATATATTTTAGTGTCTACATATTTCAAATTAAAGTGTATAAAAAATAGTAAAATCTATAGGAAAGATGTATGTATGGCACTCTCCTTATATATTACATACTATATACTTTATAGTTTTATAATGTAGAGGGTAAAAATTTACTAAAAAATAGTAAAAGAAAGGTTCTGAATGAGAACCGAAAGGTCACTCCACATGGAAATGGCATGTTTAAACCTTATAATTGGAGATAAATGAGCATAAGTGAACAAACAAATATTTTTTTGTTGATATTATTATTATTTTAGTTCCCCTTTTCAGGGTCATATCTCCTAATTCAATGTTCTAAACTTGAAATTATAATATGCATTAAAAAGCTCATCAGAATAACTGTTTTTGTTCCCTAAAGGCATGATTTCAAAAAACATGTAGGGCGTAGACAAGATTAAATCCTACACCAAAGGGCCCCAAAAATGTAAATTGAAAATTTTTAATCAAAAACTTAAAAATATATTTTCAAAATTGTATAGAATTCTACTCTTAATGAGCATCTGGATTATTCATTCCTTATTGAGAAACAATGGGCCACACTTCTTCTAAGTTTTAGACCAAGTGTGAAAATGTTTGTTTAATCTACCTCTTGGTCAACCACTTTCCTTGGCATTCCAACTACCCTACTTTCATCACCCATTAAAGTGGGATCTACTGATGTCTCATTTATTTAACCACTCTATTAATGATCTATTTAGTAGTCATTAATGTCGCACATTCTAGGTATAGTTCAGTGCAATACAACTAATCATTAATGTCTGATGTGTCCAAGAGTCATGGAAAGAATGATTTAGAGTAATTTTGCATTGAACAATAGATTAAAGCTAAGGTATGGTATACATTTAAACTCAAATGTGTTTTTGTTAGCTAGTTTGATGATTTTGTATATTCCATATAACAGAGGTATGAGGTTCATGTATGGGCCCTTGAGTCGCTCCTTTTCTAAATGTAACCAAAAAAAATCTTCCACTTAAAACTAATGGGGAACATGATGTTGATTATGGCTTTTCTTTTGTTTTTGATTGACCTTCCACAAAATTTCATTAACCTATGATTAAATGTGTCAAATTTGACCGACATACCTATTTAAATTATAAATTTATGTATGATTATGGGAAAATTCATCCTCCAACACAATGGTAAATGATACATCAATGGTGGATAATGGTTGAAATATGAGACATACATGAAATGGGTTGTGTCCCATGGAGCCATGAAGAGCTTGATTGTATCATTGTTGGGCATATGCAAGACTCTGACCCCATATGTATAGATGTTTTGAATGGTACATCTAAGTATGATGAATGGTACATCTAAATATGATGCAAAATCATGTAGTTTACCATTTCTTTATGTCCATTTATCTGGGATGGAATTTAGTTTAATTTTAAAAAAATGGTTCGTTATGGACCATAGTGTAGACCAAAAATACCCACAAATATGTTGTCCTTGTCTGACATGATTATTTATGGTAGGACAAAACAAACCCACACATGATTGAATAATAATCTGGCAATAACTTCTATTGAGATTCCATTTTTACAGGGTGCTAAATTTTCTAACTTTGAGAACTTATTGACCAACAAAAAAACATAATCATGACCATGCCTTGTTGTAGGAATAGATTAAAATAATTAATTTTAGAAAAAAATATAAAATTATTTATTTAATTGGTAGATAAGTGTGAAGGCCTTGATTCCAATTGGATAGCTTTGTGATTGTGCAGGTTGTGAAAGACTTGACGTATATAGTGACATCATGGAAAATGTTTTGCCACTAGAGATATTTATACAAAAATACCACTATTTTATCTACCCCAAAGTGACTTGCCACTCAACTATAGTGAGCTTCCTAATTAATTTTTTTGATGCTCCCGTATAGGAACACAAATGTATCCCATGTGGTATTAATAGTGGTTCACATATTTCTCCATCCGAACATGTTATTATTATATTCTACATGTTGTGATGGGACTCATAATATATTAAATTATTCATACTTGTTTATTAGGTGACTGCTTGCACTGAAATACTCATTCTTTACATTAGATTATTTAAAAAATATTAAAATGGGGATTGTGCACATGTTATCATAGTATAGTTAAGATCATACTGAAAATAAAAACTTCATAATGCTTCATCATATGAAATTAAAACAAGTACGATGCCTAGGATACATTAGTTTGTAAAAGGGACATACATGAGACATAAGATAATGTGTATAAACAATAGAAAATACCTGCATTAACTTAACAATAGTATTGAGAGCTAAATTATCATTTTAAAAGTGTTAAATATATATAGAGCTAACATGGCTCTTCAACTTATTATCTTTTCATTTCCTATTTTGTTCAATATGAGGTAAACATTCCACCTTTTATTTTTATATTTGACTTACATGAATTGTTATAATATAAGAGATATATATTTATTGAACAAAGTCCACAAAAAAACTAGCAAAAAATCCTTCATAATCTCTAACTAACACTTTCCTAGACTTAATCAGTTGTCTTGTCTCTAGACTAGAGTTGATAATGAAGCGAGATTTCCTAAAAATTGGTTTCTATAGACAATATGAGTTTTCCTAAACTTTTTCGCATTTGAATTGGGAATAATATTTGGTTACAAATTCTCTTTAAGTGTTATTTATCAATTTCACTACTTGTACTATACTTAGCTACCATTTTAGGTTTTTAATTAAGAAACATACCATCCTACCACCCTTTATAGGATTTCAATAGGTTTGTGTAATGAAGAGGCTACCATTTATGGGGTTTCAACCTTATTGGCACCACTCACAAATTATTATTTCAAACAATTTTTTTGTCAAAATCAAAACTGATCAAAATTGTAGGAGTCAAAATACCTTATTGTAGTGGAGGTGGAATTGGTTGTGGTTTTTCAAAAGGAGTTGGTTGAGTAGGTTGCACAAAAGATGATGGTGTTATTGTGCCAGGATATCATTGTTGTTTTGGATGCATTAGAGGGAGTTATTTTGGTTGCTTGATTTGATTAGTCATTTTAGAGAGGATTACAAAGCAAGTTAGTCAAGCATTAGTCCATAAATAATGAAACATGCATAAAGAACTAACTAACCAAGCCTATCTATTCGTATGGGAATTACAAAGAATAGCAAGAAATAAATGAAATAAAGCAACACCATATTACCTTCCCAAATGGATTCACCATACCCATGTAGCTCAAAAACGTGTTCTCCCTTGATCAAGAATCCTTGTCTTTGTCAACAATGGTGGTAAGCTCCTTCAATGCCTCAAGAACACTCCATAAAACCTAGGCTCTTTATTCCAAATCACTAAACTAGCCTATTAATGAAGCTTTGTGGAAAAAAATTAGCATTATAACTTTACAATATTTAAGCTTTGAAGATATTTGGGCATAATAAATTTTCACTAAAAATAGCTTAGAAATGATGTTCATGGCCTCTCTATTTATAGAATTTTGGAATTGATCAGAATCAACCTCAATTGTCCATCTCAAGATTGAGATGTGTGGTTGAGGATTAATTCAATGTTTGGAATTAAGTTTGTAATTATCCTCATCATTAAATTGGAAGAAGGGGAAATTAAGAGGCATGGAGGGCATCATGGAAGGCATTGATGAGGCATGGAGGGCATGAATCTTGATATTTATGGCATTTATGGCCTAGGAATGTCTTCCCAAGAAATGAGGTCTCTTGATCATGCATATATTCCATATTCATTTCCAAAAATAAGTATTCAAAATTTTTCCATGGAATTCTTAATTAGGTCTTGATTTGGGTGAATTAACTCTTAAACATGATTAAGCACATTGTGCACAAATTACCCAAATTGATCAAAAAGCCTTGTTATTGGTCCTAAATTTGACTGGATTGGAATTAGAAGTCCACGTTAGATGCATTAGAACTGTATTCCCATTTAGGATGTTACCAACACCAAATAACAAAGGTACATGATGTGTACCAATAAATTAGAATAAAAGAGTGATCCAAAGCACTAAACAACGAAATGGTCATTTTGACTCGAAATGATTTGATCAAAGTTAGCTGACCCATAAAATGAATTGCCCTGTTTAGGGATAATTTGACCTAAAATGGCACTTGTAAGTGAAAAGTTTGAACCATTTAGGGCATTTTATGGATTTTGGCTTAAAATGTGCGTTTGAGTGTAATTCGAGTAAGATTGACAATTTTGACACAAATGGTGTTAGGAATTGGATGTCTACAATCATTTTTTTCATAGTATCTTGAGGATATTAGTAGGGTAAATGTATTAGTGTTCCTATGTGATATCCTTGACCAAAGATAAGATATTGACCAAATCTTCTTTGTAGTTGGTCCAATCCCCCAATGCATCCATCACCATTATGATGAGTGTTTGCAGGTGTTTGAGGCTTTGCATGATTCCATAGACATCATATTCACTCATAACATCAATGATTGGGTGATGAGGTTTAATGTTCTCCTAAATATCCTACATGATCTAACATATCCTTTCCACATATACCTACATTTAAAAACCTACAAATGTGTTTATTAACATTTATAATCTCTCTAATAATATTAAGCAACTCATGAAGTTTTCCTTATATAAAAGTGAGTGTTGAAGAGCAAAACCCATTTGGGATGCTATCTCTTACCTATCCATTACTACATGTAATGTTTGGACCATGGTGAGGTGGTTGTTGTTTTCTTACAAAACATTATTTGGTTGTGTTTTCTAGTCAAACAATTTAAGTGATATTTGTTCTGCTTATGCCATATCTACATCAATAACCTACTACTTCTCCATTATCTCAAATATGGAATTATGTTCATTCATAAGTTTTCACACTTGCTCTTTAATCTGCTTGAGGCATTATACAATTTCTCATTCTTGCTTTAGCTTGGTTATCAGGGCTGTGAACTACAACAACTTGAACATCACTTGGTTGCCTAATAATTGGTGCATTAAAGTAGGGTAGGTGTCAACCATTATCTTTTTGTCCTTGAAAAAGTGATCTTGGAGCTCATCATTCTCTTGTTGAAACTAATCCTTATCCTATTTGAGCTAGGCAAACATTTTCATGATAGAGGCATGGCAAACACTTACACCTTTTTTTGGATATTTATTTTGCATGTTCTTTAGTTATATAAATGTGGAAAATTTTGTTTGTTTGGTGGTTGAATTTTCAACACCATGTCAACAATACCCTATTGCATTATCTTTGCCTTTTTAACCTTCATTCTTTGAGTTAACATTTTCCAACCTAGATCTCTTTATATTGTTTGCAACATAATATTTTGAGTTAGTTGTCTTGGTATTTGACCCATGATCTTTCCCCATTATTTCTTCAGCAACTTGGATTAATGTCCCCTACGTGGGGCCTATGGTTGTCTATGTGATATAATATTTTCGTGCCTCCTCATCCTTTTTATTTTAGTCTTATTCCCCTTATTGCATTTTTCCTCTTCTTGAGCCTTATTCTCCATTTCTTCCTTTTTATTATTATTATTATTGTTGTTGTTGTTGTTGTTGTTGCTTCTTCTACTTCTCTTTGGTGTACTTCTTCTTGTAATCTTCCTTAATCTTTGTTTCTTTATCAAATGTAACTTTTATCCTCCTCAAAAAAAATTTAAGTTCTTCTTAGCGTAAGTCTACCAACATTATTTACTAGGCCTCCTTGGTTACTTGTTCTACCTCATCCTTATTTTGCTCCTATTTCTCCTATAAGGATTTATCCTTTTATGTTTTTCTATCTTCTTAATTCTATTGCACAATCGCTTCTTTTTACCTTGCATCCATATCTCTACCTCTTTGTCAATGTTTGTGTGTGTCACTATAATATATATGATTTACTACTCATCAATTGTGATTTATGGTGGAGGTTGCTCTAGATAGGTTTGACTAGGTGGTTTCTCGATTCAAACTAGGGTGTCCACTAAAAATTATCCAGATATAGGTCCCATAGCTTACTGTGTAATGACCATTGGTGGGATAAGGGATACACCTAGAGGGGTCCACTACACACCTATTTGGGAATATGGTGAAAATGGTCTAATTTCAAGTGTGGAAAATTGAGGAGTGAATTTTTTACTGGAAGGTGGAGTGGAATGAGGAAATGACATAGTCTATTTCCTTCACATTTTGGCCTTTGGGTGTGTAGCTAGTGGAATCAATCATTGTTCCTTGTGCCCTTGAGTCTTTTTTGAGTTTCCCATGTTGATGATTCTTATTGTGTCCCATTAGTTGTAACCATAGGTACTATTTTTTAAAATTTTCCCCCTAATAATGAGAAGTGGTCAAAATTTCCCAAAATGCATGAATTTTTGACCTAAGGCTAAAGTGGATTTGTTGATACATCAACCTCCATTCATTGATTTTAAAGATAACTAGTATAATTGGATCTTTTTTAATGCATTTTACCCCTTATGGTTGATCTATGGTTGTGAAAATAACTCATATGATATTGCCCACTTGTGATTACACTCCTGACCTTGATGTCTACCTAAAAAAAAACTTGCACCATGCACCTCACTTGTTCCTCTTTTGCAACTGTACCCACCTTAATCGACTCTGATGGAGGTGAAATGTAAACAATGAGGAAATATGGAAACACATTACAAACATGGACCATTTTCATGACCTCATAAAAAAACCATTATTTTTCCTTCTATTTGTCATAGGGCATGTTCATGACATCCTCAATCAATACCTTGTGGACATCCTCTAGTGTGCAAGTTATATTATAATGGTGGAAATTTGAGGATATTTTAGCTACATTGTTATTTTTGGGTTCCTCTTATCGATTGGTTTAGAAATTTTCACAATATTTTATTGTGTCTTGTGAGTGTCTACTATGATATAAAAGCTAGCAATTGTGGTCTTGCTTCTAATAGTGAGGCTAATGGTCAAATTAGTTATAGGGGTTACATATTATATGTAACTAAGTTATATTAGAGTGTGAATTTTTCCTGCACTTTCACCATGCAAAGAAATAATGGGAGGGGAATTTCTGGCTGTGGAGAGCTATTTTATGCACACCATGATGTCATTATTAAGCTTGGTAACTACTTATATGAGTGGGATTGGCTATGATTAAGATTTATATCTATAATAGATAAATCAGAAACTTATATAATTGTTCATATAAATTTCACCCTCACTAGCATATAAGTTTTTTGAATGTCTATCCTAGACATAAGTCAACATCAACTTGTCCATCGAGTGACTTAAGTAGCAATAGCAAAATATGGTATTGAAATAATTGGGATCCTTTGGAAAGTAACGTATCTATATTTGTTTTGATATTTTAGGCAAAAAATATATCTAGTTGAACTCATCACCCATCTAAACCATTAAGTGAGTAATGTCCATTACAAATTTAGTCACTTTCTTCTACCCTTTAGAGGTCTACCAGTACCTTCTCATGACACACTTCACCATAAATCACACGTGTGTTGATTGCTTGATCATTTGACATGTTATGGGTGGATCTCACATATATTTCCTTGTTTGTAGTAGAATATAGGGTCATTGACTTATATGGTTGTAATGGTTTCCCCCTTACTATAAATTTTATGACATATGTGACTATTGCTACATTAATATAGATTGTGACCCAAAGTAAAAGATAAATTGATACTTCATTGTATAAACTTATAAGTGTCATCATCAATTCTAAATTTTTTCCAAGCATTAGGAGTTTGACTGGTCACTCTACATCAGACCCTTATAGTGGATGAGGGAGTGAAAAAACTCCTTATAGTGGTTTGGATGATCCTTATTGTTTTATCTATGTAAACTTGTATACGTTGGTGGCATTAATGAACTAATATAGTTATTGATCATTTCATCTAGCTTGTTGTAATGACAACCTAATTCCCATCTCCTCTTTCTCAAAATTCATAAGAGTAATAATGATTAGATTTGTGACCATTTTTATCTTTTGTATGCTAATTTTATCCTTGTTCTTACACATTTTTCAAAAATTATGCACACTCTCACTCTTTTAGACACAATTTATGCTTGGCAAAGAGGACAATGTTCAAATTTTCAATGTAAGTAAAGTGTGAATTTTTATTCCCCTCTCCTCCTTATACAAAATTTCACATTGGATTGTGAAAATATTTTGAGCTACTATATGCACCAAATTGTGTGTGCCTTAACTATGTTAGCCATTATTCACTTGAAACCAGACAAAAAACATTTATCGAAAATTTAAGAATTTATTTGTTGTTTATGTAGTGGTTGAATTTCAGATGCCCTACAACCAAGATCCTATTGTATAATCTTTGCATTTTGAACCTTCACTCTTTGAGCTGACCTTTTCTAACATAGATCTCTTTTTCTTGTTTACAACCTAAGATTTTGAGTCAATTGTATTGGTATTTGACCCCTGATCTTGTTACATTAGTTCTTTGTCAACTTTTATTGATGTTCCCTATGTGGGGTTTATGGTTGTATGCGTGACAAAATATTGTTGTGCCTCCTCATCATTTATATTTTGGTCTTCTTCCCCTTATTTCATTCTGCCTCTTCTTGAGCCTTCTTCTCCAACTCTTCATTATTTCTTCTTCTTATTATTATTACTTATTCTACTCCTCTTCGGTGTAGTTATTATTATACTATTCATTAATCTTGGTTGATTTCTCAACTACAACTTTTCTCCTCCTCAAACATTTTATGGGTTCTTCCTATTTAAGCAGGTTTACCAACATTTTTCCTTGGCCTCATTGGTTGCTTGTTCCACCTCAGCCATTTTTCACTCCTATTTTTATTGTAATGATTTATCATTTTGTGCCTTTATAACTTATTGATTATGTTTCTTAGTCACTTATTCTTTCTCCCTTACATCCTTCACTTCTGCCTCTTTTTTCATGTTTATGTGCATCATTGCAGTATCGTTAAATGACTACTATTAGTTATGATTTATAGCTGAGGTTACTCTAGATAGGTTTTACTCATGATTTGAATTAGAGTATCCACTAAAAATTATATATATATATATAGTTCCCATAGTCTACTGTGTAATGACCACTGATGGGATGAAGGATGTGCCTAGAGGGGTCCACTACAAACTTTTTTTTATGAATATGGTGAAAATTATATACTTTCATGTGTGGAAAATTGAGGGGTGGATTTTTTACTAGATGGTGGAGTCGAATGAGAAAAAGATGTGGTTTATTTCCTTAACATTTTGGCCTTTGGTTGTGTAACTAGTGAAATCAATTGTTCTTTCTTATTGTCTCAAGTCTTTAGTTGAGTTTCCCATGTTGATGATTATTCTTGTGTCCCCTCAATTTTAACCATATGTACCAGTTTTTTTATTTCCCCCTAATTTCAAGATGTATTCACACATTTGCCAACATGAACAAATTTTTGACCAAAGGACAGAGTGGACTTGTTGATACATCAGCTTCTTCTTTGCTGATTTTCACGATAAGTGGCACAGTTGGGTCATTTTTATTGAATTTAAACCCTTATGGTTGCTCTTTGGTTGTGGTAAAATCTCATGTGGTAGTGCCAACTTGTGGTTATACTCACGATCTTGAAGTCTCCCTCAAAAAAACATTGTACCATGCACCTTGTTTGTTCTTCTGCAACTATGTCCACCTTTATGGACTCTGGTGGATGTGGAATGTCAATGAGGAGGAAATATGGAATCACATTACAAACCTATATAGTTTTCATGATCTTCCAAAAGAATCATGATTTTTACTCATGTTTATTAGAGGACATGTTTATGACATCCTTAATTAATACCTTGTGGACATCCTCTAGTGTAATGCCTACTGCACCCAAATCAAGTTATATTGCAATGGTGGAAATGTGAGGATATTTTAGCTAGATTGGTATTTTTTAGGTCCCCTTATGCATTGGTTTGGAAAATTTAAAAGTTGGTACCATATGACTTACTAGTGTACACTATGATCTAGAGGCTAATAATTATGGTCCTACTCCTGATAGTGAGGGTAATGGTCAGACTGATTGTAGTGGCTGCAGATTCTACACAACTAAGTTTTGTAGGAGCATGATTTCTTCCTACATTTACACCATGTTAATAAAGAATGGGAGGGGAATTTTTGGCTATGTGGAAAGCTAGTTTATGCACACCATGACATCATTGTGAAGCTTTGTAACTACTTTAATGTGTGGTATTGGATATGATTAGGCTCTGGATCTATAGTAGATAAATATAAAACTTATACACTTGTTTGTATGGATTTCCTCCTCACTGTAATATAATTGATTTGAATGTTTGTTCCGGCCAGAAGTCAACATGAACATCAAATTTTCCCTTGGGTGACTTAAATTGTGTAAAATAAAGTAGAAATACCAAAATATGGTATTTAAATAATTGGGATCCTTTGGAAAACAAATCATTTGTATTTGTTTTGATATTTTAGGCCAAGAAATCTAGCTAGTTGAAATCCTCACCCATTTACACCATTAAGTGAGTAATTTCTATTACACCTTTAGTCATTTTATTCTCCCCTTTTAGGGGTCTACTAGTACCTTTACATGATGTAATTTGATATAACTCACATATGTGTCTCGATCACTTGATCATTTGAGATGTTGTGAATGGATCTCACATATATTTCCTTGTTTTTTAGCAGAATAGAGGGTTGCTGACTTTTATGCTTGCAATGGCTTCCCCCTTGCTGGAAACTCTATGGCCTATGTGACTATTTATATATTAATATAGACCATGGTATACAATAATATATGAATTGATCCTTCATTATACCAAATTATAAGTGTCATTGTCAATTCATAATTGTTTTTGAGAATTTGGAGTGTGACTAGTTGTTCTACATTACACCCTTGTAGTGGATGAGGGAGTGAAAAAACTCCCTGCACTAGTTTGGCTGCTCCTTACTATTTTAGCTATGAAAACCATTATATGTTGGTGGTGTCAATGAACTCAAATGGTTCTTGATCATTTCATTAAGCTTGGTGTAGTGACAAATCGATTCCCATCTCCTCTTTCTTATAAATCCTAATAGTAGCACTGATTAGATTAGCAACCATTTTTATTTTCTATACACACACACACACACACACATAGTGCTCTCAAATAATTTTTTGACATAAAATATCATGAATGTGTGGAAACAGAGTAAGATTTGTTCTCTATTTTCTTGATTTTTTGGAGTTCAGTTTCATTAAAAAATCCTTAAAAACTAAGTAATTTTAGTGTAGTAGAATTTTTAACTTTAATTATTAGTGATTTAAATCTATTACAATTTCTTTCTAATAGAATTATAAGTTTATCTTTTAATTTCTTATTTATCTACATAAGCTATGTAAACTCATAGTACTAGTTGTATGTAAGTGAAACTAGACAGATATAAAACTTATCTTAATAATATTCATGATCAGAGAAGGTAATAAACTAACAAGTCCACTTGGTAATATATTTATATCCGGGTCATGACCAATAATGGATCCACTCAAACTACACTAAGGGAACTCTTATCACACAATGAAAAAAGGAGAGGTTTCGAAGGCCTCTAGTCAAATGTCATTTTATGATAACCCTAACTAGGTATTATGATTGTGTAAATAATAATAAACAATCTAATATACTAAATAAACATATAATATAATCTAGAAAATGAATAAGAAAGCTAATCTAGTGTTCACCAAAGCTTGTGGCACAAATGGGGAAGACAATAAACATGTAAATCCAGTTCTATCTTATATAACATATAAATAATCTAAACAAGAAGAGATAAAATTCAATCCATTAATTATACGACATATAATTATAGAAATATGAAGGGCTAGGAATATAGTTATCTTGTTTAAGTGAACCCATTGTGTTTTAATCTCTCTTTTGGCCAATAGTGATTTTTAATAGGTTGTTGTGGCTTATAAGGATCACAAGGACAAATAAGCTCTAGGATACAATACTTATCCTATGCATCCAAGACCTCTATAAGACAAGTGCTACTTACCCAAGGTAAAAACCTAAGCAATGAAACCTCCTATTGATTGTATAAGTATATTTTCAAGTAGTAATGATGCACATTTGAATGATCCTCTATTTAGAACTAAAGTTAAGGGGGTATTTATAACCACATGTTTTGACCCTAAACCCTCCCACAAATTTATCTAATTCATTCAACTCAATCAACTTTTTTAGGTGGGAAATAGAGCCGCTAGGTCCCAAATTATATCAGCTTGGGTGGATAGAGTTTCATAATGTGCACTAAACCTAGTGGAGGGTCAATCTGATTAATGTGTTGGAAGTATATACTAATATGGGGGGTGAATTAGTATAAAAAAATGTATATTCAATTATATTTACCATTCCATGAAGCATACATTCATATACGATCAAACAATGCATATAGGAACAACCATATAAGCACATCACAAGATAATAAAAGATATTATGTGGGAAACCCTCTTAGGGAATAAAACACATTAAACCATGCACATAGACTAATATATTAAAATGACAATAATTAACATTTAGTGAAACACCCACTTCATAAGGATCTCCAACCCCTACCTAGTTGAACACCCACCCAACTAGTCTTTTGCAAGCTCCAACTTACAAGGAGGCTCTGACTCCCTAGGCAACCAAACACCAAATTAGATACCTTGAATCTTTATTCATATTTTAACACCATTTTTTTAATCTTAAATTTATGATGACCTTATTTTTTTTCACTCTTTCCCCTTCACTCTTACTCAAACAACCTCTAGGGCTCGCTCGCTCAATATGCCTCTTCTAGGCTCATTAGGTCCATTGAAACGTGTATCCACATGCATCAAATTAATTATATATGCATGAATTATATTTTTAACCCTATTATGGTCCTCAATGACCTAACTCTTCTCTTTCAATGAGCTATTTATTTGCTTCATTCCACCTTATCTTAACTAGTCTAAATAGGCCAATTAGGCCTTACTTTATACCACACACTGCATCTAACCCATATTGGTTGGAAAATATCCATAAAAAACTTATATAACACTTATAATATGTTCATACAGATGATAAATATGATAAATAAACATTCTATAGGTTGGTTATAACCTATAGAGGCTAAAACTCAATTAGGCCTAATAGAGACCTAATAGAATTAGCCCTTCTTCAAAGCATATGTTACCCTTTAGCTTCCAAGAATGATAAAAAGAATTAACTTATCACTTTAAAATGTCCCTCATAATATATAATTGGGTCCTTACTACTTGTAACTCTATTTCACACCTTGAACCTATCAATTAGGTCTACTCGCCTTTTAGGCCTTCACACACAAAAAAGTCTGTCTCTTTAGAACTGAAGCATACAATCACTTTTATCAAATAAACTAATTGAAAAAAAATGAATATATAATTCATGAATTAAAAAACCTATCCATTTCCATTTTAATCCTTCACTCAGGTTCCAATCATCCAAAATCACCTCTGTAACAAGCTCACTCAGTTCTGGTAAAACACAACCAAAGTACAATCAAGAATCTTGTTTCTCTAAACATGAATATGAACAAAAAATGACTTAAAATTAATTATAATTAACCTTTGAGACTTAATTTACATCTTAAAATTCTTTTTTTCCCTCAATTCAGGTCAAAAAACTTCAAACTCACTTCTTCAAACTGACCACTTAGAAACTGCCTATAGCACAAAAACATAGTCATGAACAAGTTCATGTTTAACACTTGAAAGAATAATTTCATAAAAATATAATTAAAATAAATGGTTCCTATGAGTATCTATATCATTATACATTAGTTATATCTCTTTTATTTTCATCAATCATTGATCTAACAAACCAATCTCTCAGACCACTCTCACACTGTGCATACACATCTAGACAAGCCTTTTTGGCTTTGACAATTCAAATATTCAAACTACCTCTATACCTTCCACAAGTATTTTATAGTTAATTTATGTTTAAAATAATAACACAATATCAATTTTATGAATCACCTCTTTCCACAAGGACTCAAACACATCACTTACCTTAACACACCTGGAATTGTCAATTTGGCTCAAAAACACAGTCATAGTGAACATGACTCCTAACACCTATAGGGTCCCTTATTTGACCTCTAAATGTAATTAAAATGTCCTTAAACATAATTTTCACATATTTAAAACACTTATACATATATGTCATGTGGAAAATGTAGAACATGTAGGTAAATCCTTAACCCTTACTCATTCATTGTCTTTACTCATATAGATAGGTCACTTTGAGGGCATCTTCTTGCTTGTGTGTGATCACTATAAACACTTAAAAAACAAAGTAACATATGGAATAGGTATTTAAAAAATACCCCAAATCATTTGATCCATCCCTAGTCACCTTTACATCATCCCTAAATAGGTTCTCATTCAAGCCTGGTTTCCTTCACTTTTTTTATTGTCTGTATTTTAGTGATAGGTCAACTTGATTGACCAAAATTATTGAAATAGAGAAAATATATTGAAAAAATAACTTCATGGGTCTCAAAAAAATGTCTTCACCTTCAATCTTCATCAACTTGTATGCATTGACTTAGTCAACCCTTCCTGTAATAATAAAATCCTTAGAAACAATCACTTTTATGTACCTTCTGCTCATTTCCCTAACACACCACTACCACCTGGAGGTGCCTGGAGGATTCATATACAGCATAAAATAATCAAAACTAATCAAAAAATACATTCTAGGCCAAAACCATTCACATCTTTTCAATCACTCCACTATGAGGGTTTGCAAGCATAAAAACCTCCTTACCTTCTTAACATTTGTTCATAAACTTAAGGACTTGGTTTCTCTAGAAAATGATTTTATAATATTCTTAGGACCCTCCAAAAACTACTCCAAATGTCTCAGGTCACCATTCAAACTCTAAACATGCTAATGATCATCTTAACTTCCTTCTCGGGCTTGGAAACCTTTATTCTGCATACATAAGAGACTTTCCAATTTGATATATTGATTTATCTTTCTCCTTAGGACCTGAAACTTGGTCCACACCTTTGAATCACCTATTAAAAACTCATTAAATTCTTACATGTGCTCTACCATCTTGACAACTAACTTTGACACTTCATTTGAACCTCACTAGGTATCTTGACATACTAGGCCTTCAGCTGCAAGTCACCTTAGGTCTAGAGTATGACCTTCTCCCCATTATATATGCTCTCAACACCTCATCCACATCTAAAATGCACTTATTCCATGTTTCTCAATCAACCATCCATGTTCATATAGGTCAGATTCTTCTTACCTCAACAAGCTACCAATCTTATTCCTTCTTGCACCAAAATAGACATTCTATGCTCAAAGACTTCTTTTCACTTCATGATATCATCCTTCATCAATGACATCACCACTTTTTCATTACATTTGACATCAATAACAACACTTTTTCCAATAATCCCCCCATTTATCATTGATGGAAACCTCTTTTTCTCCTTCTCCCCCTTTGACATTAATGACAAAGTGGACTAAACAGTAACTAACCTCCCCCTAACATCATGCATGCATTCAAATATAATTTAAGTGCTCAAGATACTCACCTATATTTCATACACATGGATGAACAATTGATCCCCCTTTGACATACACATCTTGATCATATTCTTCATGTACCAAATATGTACCTTCTTATTCTTTTAATGGGAAATTTGTCTTTATATTCTCACTCACTCTTGCTTACCTAATCTTTGGACCTGTTTACTTACAGATCACATAAGATCCCCTTGTGTACATACATGAAGATTCAATAAATTTTCAAAATTATGAATTGGTTTGATCAAGTCATCATATCAACTTTTGTGACTTATCTCTTGAGATTACATCTGTAACAGACTTATCCATCATGACTTAAGCTTGAAAATGGAACATATTACATATTCTCTGATCTTCAATTCATCCACCAAGATTACTCATAATTCACTTTAATTTTCTCACAACTCTCTCAAATTAGCCTCTACATGTAATAAATCTATTTCTTCAATCAATCAGGTCTTCCCTTCTTCCTTTCTCATCAGGCCTTCAAACACAAAAAATTAGGTCTTCATACCTCTAAGCACATTAGGAACCTATCAATGCAATGTCATGATACTTTTTTTCTACTTCATTATTCATATAAACCTCAAGAAGCTCTTCTTGTTTTCTCTCAATTGAAAACTAGGTCACTATTTGCTCTCTTTCAGATGAGCACCTTGGATAGTCAATGCATGAACTCGAGGCATGAATTCATAGCCATTCTTGCCTCTATGCCCTATCCTTCAAAATAATCTGATCTTCAATATATTTGCTCTTATTATCTATCCATATATCTAGACAACTAAGCCTACAAGCCTTGATTTTATACAAGTCATTTGCATATGATCAAACTTACTCTTCTTGGTGCGCCAAAAGGATAATACAATCAAGATCAAACCTCCATTAGCCCTTACGTTACCAATAGATCTCATGGAGACCTAATCAACATGGATCCACTACTTATCACTTACTTCTATCCTCTTAGATCAATTAGACCACCTCAAGCAGGCTTAAACAAGTTCACAACATGGAAAAGTTAATCCTCATAGCATTAACAAGAATTCAATGATCTATTCTTACTTTTTGAAACATCTCATCCATAAGACACAAACTCAAAGGCAACTTTTGAAACAACATTCTCTGCAACAAGTACACTTAGAATCCTATAAAGAAACTTAGAATAAATAATAACCTTAGATGACATCACATACCTCTATGATCTTATGAAGTCATCTTGACTCATAGAACACTGCAACCTTCAAGATATACTTTAATTTGACCAAAGAAATAATCTTTTTCATACTCACAGTTAGAATTTGATTATGATGACACAAAAATTTGTCATTTTAAGAACACTGCTGATATTTGAAAAAAGTAAATCACTCATTCAAACATTTACACATCATAAAATAGCTCTAACAAGACTACCAATGATCTCATAGACCATTCTTCAACTCATCCATTCCACTGTTCTAAATCTTGCACCTTAAAGACCTCCTTGAGCTCAAACATGCATTCCAAGCATGATGATATCTGAAGTAAACATTGCATAACATCAACCTTGAGAATATATTAAATCACCTTCATCAATATTTTTTTAATGCCCAAGGTCACCATTCAACTAAGCAAGTCACACTAGTTTGCCATTCAGAGGACGTTGAGATACTCTCAACTTCCATGGTGATTTTCTTGCACAAGTGCACATTTTCAGATCTCTCAATGAAACAAAAAATTTCATATACTTTTTTTACATTATATATGAGTATTATTCATGTATATGTATCCCCAAACCATTTGATTTTACTTAGAAAGTTCCAATAGCTCTCATACCCTCATTAGGTCTCATGGAGATCTAATATAAATAGGACTATCTTTTTACATGTCTTCAACGTCCTTTTATATATCAAAAAGGGTTTGATCTTGGACTTAGCTTCAACATAATACTTTTTAGTCAACCTTGATAACACCATCATGTAGACCTCAACCATGATCTTTACAAACTTATCCATTACTACAAACAAGATGAACATTGTCCTTATCACACTTCAAGCTGCTTAGGATCACTTGTAGGCTATCAAGACTCTTCCAAAGGTATAGATATGATACCAATTATTGGAATTAGTTACTAAGAGGGGGTTGAATTAGTAAAAAACAATGTATATTCAATTCCATTTACCATTCCATAAAGCATACATTCACATAAGATCAAACAGTGCATAGAGAAATAACCATATAAGCACATCATAAGATAACACAAGAGATTATGTGGGAAACCTTTTGGGGAATAAAACCCAATAAAACATGCACATGGAATTATATCATATAATGACAAGATTCAACATTCAGTGAAGCACCCAGTTCACAAGGAGCTCCAACCCCTACCTAGTTGAGCATCCACCCAACTAGTCTTATGCAAGCTCCAACTTGCAAGGAGGATCCAAACTCCTAGGAAACCAAGCACCAAATTAGATACATTGAATCTATAATAATATTTAAACACCTATTTTTAAATCTTCAAATGATGATGACCATCTTTGTTTTCACTCTTTCTCCTTCACTCTTACTCAAACATCCTCTAGGGCTCACTTGCTTAATATGCCTCTTCTAGGCTCATTAGGTCCATTGACCTATGTATCCACTAAATAAAATTATTCAGATATTAATGAATGATATTATTAACCCTCTTATGGTCCTCAATGACCTAACTCTTCTCTTTCAATGAGCTATTTTCTTCGCTTCATTCCACTTCATCTCAACTAGTCCAAATAGGCCAATTAGGCCTTGCCTTTATACCACACACTTCATCTAACCCATATTGGTCAGAAAATATCCTTAAACCAATTGAATCACACTTAAAATATTTTAATACACATATTAAATATGATAAAAAAACACTCCATAGGTTGGTTATAACCTATAGAGTCTAAAACTCAATTTGGCCTAATAAAGACCTAATAGAATTAGCCCATCTTCAAGGCACATGTTACCCTTGAACTCCTTGAACCATATTAAGCTTACACCAATGATTAAAACACTTTAATTATCACTTTAACATGTCAATATTAATCTATCATTGGGTCCTTACTACCTAAAACTCCAGTTCACACCTTGATCCTATCAATTAGGTTTGCTTGCCTTTTAGGCCTTCACACACAAAAAAGTCCGTCTCTTTAAAAATACAACATATAATAACTTTTCTCAAAAAACCCACTTAAAAAAAACAAAATTAATATATAATTCATGACTTAAAAAACCTCTCCATGACCATTGGAATCCTTCATTTAATCTCCAATCATCCAAAATCACCTCTATAACAAGCTCACTCAATTTTGGTAAAACATAGTCAAAGTACAGTCAAGCATCTTATCTCTTCAAACTTGAATATGAAAACAACATGAATTAAAATGACTTATAATGAACATTTGATACTTCATTGACATATTAAAACTCATTTTTTAAAATCATATCAGGTCAAATAACTTCAAACTCACTTCTTCAAACTGACCTGTCAGAAACTACATGTAGCACAAAAACACAGTCATGAACAAGTTCATGTTTAGTAATTGAAATAAAACTTCAATAAAATATAATAAACATAAATGGTTCCTTTGAGGTATATATATAATTATCCATTAATTATATCTATTTTATTGGCCTCAATCATTAGTCTAACAGACCAATCTCTTAGACGACTCTCACACTATGCATACACAACTAGACAAACCTTTTTGGATTTGACAATTCAACTCCTCAAACTATCTCTCTACATTAAAAAATTATTTTATAGTTAATTTATGTCTAAAATAATAACAAAATATTGATTTTATGCATCACATATTTCCACAAGGACTCAAACACATAACTTATCTTATCACACCTGGAACTGTCAACTTGGCACAAAAACACAGTCATAGCGAACATGACTCCTAACACCTATAGGATCACTTATTTGACTTCCAAATGTATTTAAAATGTACTTAAACATACTTATCACATATTCAAACACTAATACATAGATTCCATGTGTCAAATTTAGAACATATAGGTCAATCGTTGACCCTTACTCATTCACTATCTTTACTCATACAGATAGGTCACTTTGAGGGCATCTTCTTGATTATGTATGAGAACTATAAGATCTTACCAACCAAGGAAAAATGAGGAATATGTATTAAAAAAATACCCAAAATCATTTTATCCATCCCTAGTCACCTTCACATCATCCCTAAGCAGGTTCTCACTCAAGCCTAGTTTCTTTCATTGTTTTCATTCTCTGCAATCTAGAAATAGGTCAATTTGATTGACCAAAATTATTGACACAGAGAACATATATTGACAAAATAACTTCATGGGTCTCAAAAACAAGTCTTGGTCTTCAACCTTCATCAACTTGTATGTGTTGACTCATTCAACCCTTCCTATAACAATAAAATCTTCAAAAATAATCATGTTTATATACCTTTTACTCACTACTAGAGGTGCCTAGAGGAGTCCTATATAACATCCAATCATCAAACTTGCTCCAACAATCCATTATAGGCCAAAACCATTCACATCTTTCCAATCACTCCACTATGAGGGTTTACAAGCACAAAAACCTCCTTACCTTATTAACATTTGTTCATAAAGATGAAGGCTTGGATTCTCTACAAAATGATTCTGGAAGCTTATGAGGACCCTTCCCTAACTACTTCAAATGTATTAGGTCACCATGTAAACTCTACACATTCCAATGAGCATCTTAATTTCCTTCTTAGGCTTGAAAACCTTTATTTTGCACGCATAAGAGAGTTTCCAACGTGATATCTTGCTTTCTCTTTCTCCTTAGGACCTAAAACTTAGTCCACACTTTTTAATCACCTAGTAAAACCTCATTAAATGTTTATATGTTCTCTACCATCTTGACAAATCACTTTGACACTTCATGTGTACCTCATTAGGTGTCTTGACATATTAGGCCTTTAGCTGCAAGTCACCTTAGGTCTGGAGTATGACCTTATCCCCAATGTATATGCTCTCAACACCTCATCCACATCTCAAATGCACTTACGCCATGCTTCTGAAGAAACCATCCATGTTCATAAAGGTCACATGCTTCTTGCCTCAACAAGATACCAAACTTGTCCTTTCTTGCATCGGAATAGATATTCCATGCTCAAAGCCTTCTTGTCACTTCATGATATCATCCTTAATTAATGAAATCACCACTTTTTCATTACCTTTGACATTAATTACAACACTTTATCCAATATGACGTAGTAGTAAAAGTGGTAAAAAGGAGTTTTTACTTAGGTAGGGGCTATTTTGGATGATGTATTGCTTAGGGGAGTGTATAAGTGGGGTTTTAGTTCTTAGGGAATCAGATGGGAGTAAATTATCATGGTTTTATGTGGTGTTATAGGGGACAACAACCTTGCAAAGAACCAAAGGTATATCAACCCTTGTCTTAATGCACCCTTCAAGACGTGAACTCAGAAAGATTGAGATTCGATGGGTTCGTGCAAGAGAGAAAGTATTAGTAATTGATTAAAAAAATTTAAAATATTATGTGTATAGATATTCTCCACTCGAATCTCATTACATGTCACACAATTGTAACATGGGATGGTTATTCAATAAAAAACATAGAAACCCACAACGTTGAGCTAATAAATTGTAGTAAAAATCATAAATTAAAATGATAGTAAAGAAATAACTGAAATAGTTGAATATCATATATGTACCTTGACTTATATTTATCATTGAATGGTTGTCTACGGTATTTGTAATCTTGATCATGGAGGGTGCATGAATTACTTTGGACAAACCCTAAGGATATAAAACTAAAGAGAAAAACAAACAAATGCAGGGAACCCAAAAGAACTAAACTTGGTAGAACTGAAATAAGTCACTTAGTCAATTGGTAAGCTAGGGTGATAAATGTTAAGTTAGAGCTAAAATGACCAAAAAATGAGAGTAAATTAGATAACCTAAACTCTAAGGCTACTAAATGATCAATAAACCCAAACAAATATACCTTAAATAAGGAAAGTAATAAACCAGATCAAACCAAGGACACGTGAAAGTGAAATAATAAATCCAACATCAATATAAAAGAAGTAAAAAACCAAAATTAAACAAAGATGGACAGTTAGCATAAATTAAAACAACATTGATGAGTGAGAAGTAACAATCCAAACTCAAAATGGAAAAACTAAAATAGAAAAATGGAACAAGATTATCTGCAAAAAGATTGATAATTTTTTTTTTTTAATTTTTTAAAAATAAAGCAAGGAAATCCAAGAAGGATAAAGCAAATGTGTAAGTAATACTTAGTCATCCAAAAATATAGTTTTATTTTTAAGATAGATAGAACAAAACAAAACTATTGGTAGCATGTTTTAAGAAGATGTGAACAAGAGGGAATATAGATGTTGAAAAAAAAATTAGAAGCAAACTTACCTATCAAGGGGGGAAATGAAATGGGTGGTTGGTGAAATATAAGTAGTACCAAAGTAGAAAATATTTATTGGAATCAAGACACTCAAATTGAGTTGTAAAAACAAGAGGACTTTCAACATTAAGAACTCTTAGAGAACTTGCCTTAGCCACATAAATTTTAGGTTATCTAGTGAAGTATAAATATTATCCCATGAAGGTTATATGTATGAAAAGTAAAATAGACCTATCTTCTCACAATGTGTTCCCATTTTCTTAGGACCCCTTACAGAAGCATCAATCTACTGTGAAGATTATGTACTTGTGTGAGAAATTATGTATCACTAGAGATAATTTTAAAATCTTTTGTCCTATTCTACTGGCCTATCGCACTCCAATAGACCTCGACTCTATCATGAGGCCAACTATGGAGTTTGAGTTTGGACTAAAGTATAAGATGTGATTGATAGTCACATCTTTTGGTGTGATTTTGCCTTTTGATTTATAGATGTATTTTTATCATTGTTTTTTGTTTTAAATGCTTTGGATTTTTACTATTTTTTAATGGATTTTTCTATTTATCTTCCATACGGATTCAGAAAACCATCATGGGTGTTAAAAATAACTATCACTAGAAAACTTAGACTTGGTAGGTAAGAAAAAAAACTTAAAAAGCATGGTGTCTATGAGTCTTGTAGTTGCATGTCAAATAAGAATACTATCTTGAAACTGACCTTGGTGTGCCTAAAGTAAGATGAAAATAGAGGAGACAAGGAGAATGAACATGAAACGATTGAGTTACCTTAAATCACAAAAATATGACAATGTGAAAAAGATACAATGATAGGTAAGTATGACTCTATGTCATAAGAATATATGCAAGTGTAGAGAAACATGCAAAAATAACTTGTTTTGAAGGTGTTATCATAAAAGCAACAAAACCAGTTTTGAGAGTATGAGATCTTAATATCTAACTATTATTTTAATTTCTAAGTAAAATAATGTGGTTTAAATATAGTTTAAAAAATATTATGAGGAAATATAAGTCTTATCCAAGGTCTTACACTACAACTCTCAAAAGAAAAAATAAATAAAAATAAACTTGTAAAATGACAAAGTCGTGATCAAAGAGAAATATTAAAATTAGACTAAGAAATAAAATATATTCATGAGGATGCTTGGGTCCTATCTATGGCCTTACGATGCAACTCATGAATTAAATGAAAGTAATTAAAGATAAATTGAAGGACCAACAATACGGACTAAGGCTTAGTGAGAATAATGTGATGCTATAGGTTGGAGATCTTTATAGTAAATCTTCCAGAAGTGTTAGTGTTTATAGTATATGAAAGTATGAAAAGAAAGTAAATATTTAAACAAAAAAAATCTTTAGAAATCGAACATTAGTAGGTTCTTTAAAAATATTTCTGTCATTAGTTTGTAATCTATAAGTACTAAGACCAAGGATGTCTTTGACTAAGTACTGATCCTGCCATTTTTGGGAATATTTGCCTTCTTTGTCATGTGTATAATGTAGTTTGAGGACTATATCACCAAAATTAATTTTTTTGACTTTGACCTTTTTATTATGTTGTTTAACAATGTGAGTCTTGTATTGGTGATTATGTTGTAAAACAATTATACATCGCTCATCTAGGAAATCTAAAGTATGAAGATGGGCTTCAGATAATTACTCATAAGAGGTTATACCATGAAAATAGATAATTAAAGATGGGAGTTCAAATTCTAAAGGTAAAACTAATTGAAACCCATATACTAATGAAAATGGTGTTGCCCTAGTAGTAGTGTGTATGCTAGTACAGTAAGCCCAAAGTGCTAGATAGAGATGGAGGTGCCAATCAGTACAAGATTATCTAATAGTCTTTTGTAAGATTTGTTCAAAATTTTATTAGTGGCTTTTTCTTGGCTATTACATTCAGGATGATAAGGTGTTGATAATTTATGTGCAATTTTTAATTTTACACATAGTTTTTTCATATCCTATTTTTAAAATTTTCAACATTGTTATAAATGATGTTATGAGGAATTCCAAAATGATAGATGATTTGATTGAGAATAAATTTAGAAATGGTAATACCAGTAATGTTAACAAGAGGCATGGTTTCTATCTATTTGGTAAAATATTCAGTGGTAATGATAATTAATAAATGACCATCTTGTGATCTAGGTAATTTGCCAATGAGATCTAATCCCCACATAGAGAATTTCCAAGGAGACTGCATTGTTTGGTGTTTAGCTAGAGGAGAATGGATAAGATCAATGTGAAGTTGACAAGGATTAATTTTTTTATCAAAATCAATGGCATCTTTTTTAAGAGTAGACCAAAAGTAACCCATACGTAGGTTATTTTGAGCTATAATGATCACTGTAAATTCCCCCATGTGTTTGTTCCAGGAGAGCAGGAACTTATTCTTGCATTACACATCATAGTAGGGTTTCTTCTACATTAGATAGTTAAGGGTGTTGTATCAAACTACATATTTGAATACTTGTTTGCGAATTTGAGTCTTTTCACAAGAATCTATGTCTAGAGGGTAAGTTTGATGTTTGATGAATTGAATTATGTTTTTGTACCATGGGCTTTATCGAATAGTAAGAACCTCAATGTGAAAAATTAGAGAATTGTTTTTATTTTGTAAAGAAGAAGGTGATTTTCATATTTGAATAATAAATTGAGAATCATGAAGTGCTTGGTGAGGATGATATAGAGATGTTAATGAAGTGAGAGAATCAACTATAGCATTTTGATCTCTTGGAATTGGTTTGATGGTAAAAGAGGTAAATTCTTTGGCAAGCATAGTTGCAATTTGATGGTATGTGATTAAGTTTTCATTTTTGCATTGATAATCTCCACTAATTTGGTGACATATAAGTTGTGAGTCACTTAAAGTGTGTAAATATGTGATATCTAAATCAATTGCGGCTTGTATGCCTAATATTAGAGCTTCATATTAAGCCATGTTATTGGTGACATCAAAATTTAATCGAAATGCTAAAGGTATAATTTTACCATATGGATTGGTTAAGATACAACCTTCCCTAGCACCTTAAAGGCATTTTACACCATTAAAGTGAAGTTTCCAAGTATCTTTATGTAAGTTAATTGTAACTTTCGATAATTCTTTGATGACTAATTTAGATTTAGTGGTAGAAGGAATGCGATCATTTTCTTCTTGGTTATTTGCTTCTAGATTAGTAGTGAAATTATGGAAATAATCTTTGAGAGAAATTGCTTGGTTAAGCACTTCAATATAAATAATTTTTTCATCAGGAAGAGTATCTTGAAGGTGGTTTGTAGCTGGTAGGGAAGTCATTGCAAGTTGGTTTGCGATAACTTGTCCTTTAATATATTTTTGTGTAGCAATTTGAAGGTCAACTTCCATCAGTAGGACCATCTATTTGCCAATTCTATCTCTACGTAGGAAAGCTTTGGAGAAGAAATAACGAATTAGATCAGAATGGTCAATGACATAAGTAGTTTGATAGAGCATATAATGGCAAAGCTTTTTGACCATGAAATAGATAGTGAGGCAGTCACATTATACTTTTGTGTAACCTTTTTCATAATCAATTAAGCTTCAATTGATATAGTAAATACCATATTTTATATCAGTATCATCTTGTTGGGCAAGCATCACCCCAACTGATGTGGGGGTAGAGGATGTATATAGAATTAATGGATAATCATTTGAAGGTGGATGAAGTAGAAATTATTTCATACTATCAAATGATTTTTGGCATGAGTATGTCCATTCTAGTGCATTACCCTTTTTAAGGACAGAATTGATGGAGTAAATACGGTAAACCATTTCTGGAACAAAATAACAAATTATCCCATGTTTTCTAAGGTATGTTCGTATGTTAGGAATAGAATGAGGGATAGGCATGTTGATGATAGCTTTGATTTTAGTTGGGTTGACATCAATTCGTCGAATGGAAACTATAAATCCTAAAGTTTACTAGATGTAACTCTAAATACACATTTAAATGAATTAAGTCTAACTTTATATATAATGAGTCGATCGAAAATGATAGCTAAAGCATGATGGTGAGTTTTAAGACTTTTCGATTTGGTAATAAGGTCATGCACATAAGTTTTAACTATTTTATGAATAAGATCATGAAAAATATGGGCCATTACACATTGATAGGTGGCTCCAATATTTTTGAGAATGAAAGGGATTTTAACATAACAATATGTGCCCCATAATATGATAAATGTTATTTTATGTTGGTCTTCTAGAATTATGTGAATTTGGTTATATATCGAGAAATCGTACATGAGTGTTAACATTTCATACCCATTGGTAGAATCAATGATAACATCTATTGAAGGTAGGTGAAACTTTTTTTTTTAAGCATGCTAATTTTAAATTATGAAAGTCAATGCATATATGAAAAATCATAGTGACATTTTCACGAATAGAAAAAATGTTTGAGACCCACTTTGAGTAATCTATGGCTTTAATGAATTTATCATCCAAAAGTTTAATGATTTATTTATGACACAAGGTAGAAATCTCAAGGGAGAAATTTTGTTGCTTTTGTCCAACAGATTTAGCATTTGGATAAGTAATGATGTTATGAAAAACTGAGATCAATTCATGACATATCTTCATATGACCAAGCGAACGCTTCATGATATTTGTCAAAGAAAAGACTAAAATTATCATGCTCTTTATGAGTGATTTCTTTAGAAACACGAATAGGTCGAGGACATGTTGGTACACCATATTCTTTTTTTGTGGTTTCTTCGCTGAGCATAACATTTCCCTGTGCCCACTAGTCGAAAGATTTGGGTTTGATTTCTGGCACCGGTCGGAGGGCAGCTCCAATGTCAATGTCTCGCGGGCGCATGAGTTGGATACAAACAAAATCATATGAAAACTAAATTTAATTAATTATGAATATCAGGAGGAAAACCAGATCAGAACAGACTTAGTTATATTGATTATTTATAACTCTTCTCTGTTGTCGATCCAAATAATGCATCTCAAACACTCTCCTTCCATAAACATATCAAATGCCTTGTTGATCTCTGAAAATGAGACTTGATGAGTAATGAAATCATCCAGTTGAAGCTCCTGATTACAATATCATCACACACCCCTTTTCAGTCCAATTACATCTAAGTTTACTGTTAATCTCAGAAGAGTGTTGTATTTGCTCAAATATAGAGACCCAATTTTTAATTCTAAATAACATGTGATAGAACCAGCATACCTTTTTCATATACAAGTCCACCAATGGAGGAAGATCTGATTTTGCCTTCATTCCTCCAAACAACGAGCCTTTAATGCTTTTACCACATAGCAAATCCATGTTATCTATGGCTATCTCTGTTGGATTCCCTCCTAAAACCACTGTTGTACCCCATCCCTGTAAACTCTTTATATTAATAACAGGAATGGAATAAGCAATCTTAATTCCATGTAACATTAGAAGTAGTATGCATCTTACATCACGAGTGCTTTTGAAGGCTTCAACAGTCACAGACTTGTTGCCTGTACAATCGAAGCTGTAATCCACCCCCCTTCCACTCATTTCTTTGATTACCTGCAATTAAATATACACAAAACATATCTAATTACACACATTATTCACATCATATTCATCTTTTGTTTCAAAGAAAAAAATGTAGAAGAAGAACCTGGTGAACAGGCATTTCATGGTCTTTAGGATTCACAAAGTCCGTGACACCGAATTTCCTCCCTGCCAATCACTTGTTTGTTAAATCTTTGAACTTTCCACAAGTAAACATTTTAGCTAATTTATGTGGAAGTGGAACCGTGTTATATCCTCTTATTACAGGGGCTCAACCACCACTAATTATTCCACAAACTCAACTAATAGTAAGTAATTATCCCAACTACCAACAAAAAAATGGTGAGAAAGTACTATTACTGTAAGTTACACAGTCCCATAGATCAAACTACCAATGGCTTAAGTTCAAAATGTTATATTCCAATATGAGATAACAGTGTTAGAGTTTCATATCCATCACTATACCAATTTCAAATTTTTGAGGCTTCACATCAACACCAATGATTCTGGAAGCACCTCTCATTCTTGCACCTTCTGCAACCTGTAATGTTTTTGCTCCATAAACGTAAGGAACCTCAAACGGAAAAAAAAAAAACCCTTCAAAACATCAGTGTGTCTCTAATACGGATTCCCCTGCATTTAGTAAGGATGTTGAGATAAAGTGTATGTGAATTACAGCAAGGCCCACTGTTCCTAAACCAAAGATCGCCACAGTTGAGTATCTCTCTACATTGGCCACTTTCCAAGCCGCTCCCAACCCTGATTAACCACAACACAAAGGCAAACCAGTTCTTCAAAACAACAGTAAAATTACAATTTGTACAACTTTGTTTGCTCCACTAGCACGCTATACAGGTTTGTACCCCCTTCTTGCCAACTAAGTGAAGTTGCTGCAACTAAGCTACCCAGATTTAGATTTACCTGTTGTGACGCCACAGCTAAGAAGACAAGCTTTATCAGGAGAAGCCATTGGATTTATTTTAACGACTTGATCAATGTCTACCACTGTGTATTCGGAGAAGCTTGAAACTCTAAAGAAATGGTATATAGGTTTCCCATTGATACTAAATCTGGTGGCATTGTTGCTTTTCATGACCAGAGTATGTGGGCCTGGAAAATTATTGGAACACATATTGCTTTTGGTTGACTTGCAATCCACACAATCTGTGCAGTTCCCCATGAACACAGGGATCACCAAATCTCCCTCCTCAATATCCTTCACATTTTCCCCTACACTTTCCACTCTTCTGCATCATGTATAATATTTAATAAAATAATAACAATAATACTAATGTCATTGACAGACTATGGATTAGGAAGTGAAGAACATACCCAACGGCCTCATGCCCATAAATGCGAGGGTATTGTGTGTTATCCTGATCACATTTCACACGACAAAATCATTGCACACACTAAATCTCGATGACAGTCGAGCTCTGTTGAATGAAAGAAGGAAAAAAATAAAAGTAAAATATTAACCTGTTTATTACTCCACATATTGACATCAGTGTGGCATAAAGTGGTGCATATGATTTTGATCCGAACTTCTAGAGGTTGCGGCGGTGCCACTTGAATTTCTTCAATTACCAGAGCTTCCCCAGGCGCCCAACACACAGCAGCTTCATCAACAATTAATCAGATTTATCTTTCAAAGTCTCAACAGTGTCATTTTCTTTCCTCGAGACTATGTAAAACTCTAACTGTATCCTGCAAATGAAATTCAACTAAGAAAACTTTTGAAAACCCTACCTTTGCATGTGATAACGCTTCCCCGGGTTCTGGCCACTGATCCGTTCATGGTTGTATGTAACTGTATACACAATGAATTTAATAGGAGGAGCCTCGGCCTTAACAGATTAAATAGTGCAGCTCAATCGGAAAAGTAAGTGGGCTTTTCCATTATTCACTTAAAAATGGATGTATTCGTCACAAAAAGTGTGGATGTTTTGTCTCAATGATACTCATCCGCATGATCTAACTTTCTTATCTAAACTTTTAATGTAGAATTAACTTTTCATTTGGAATTAAGAGCTTTAATTTGAAGATATTGAGAAAAGGGGAGTTGGTAACTTTATAAGGGAAGTTTGTAATTTAATTAAGGTTTATATTAGCGGAAGGAGATTTCAACATGAACTTTTAATTGATCCATTATTTGGAAGGAGTTTACACATCAATTTTATAGAGATAGATATTGGATATGGCATTTTTAATTTCTAAGATAGACTCTTGATCACTGGCTTGCAATTGCGAAGGCACCAATCTTTAGTTTGCATACGTAAAAAGTAAAAAATGATTTTGATAGTCTAAAGAGTAAAAAGAACCTCATAAAAAGTAAGCACTAGAGACTGCCTTAGAAACTGAGAATTGAAAGATAGCCTAGAGCTAATCCCATCACCATCCTAAACCAAATGCTTTTTGAGAAGCTCATAGGCCTTCTAGATACTCTTAGCCACAAAGGTAGCACCTCGATAAGTTTCAATGCATGGCGTGTGAAGCATAAGCAATTGTTTTTGTGTTATGAGCGACCTAATGTGGAGCAAGACAAAGCCTTTATAATATATATCTAGACACTATGGATACACAATATGATGGTTGAACATTCACACAATTCGCTCATAGCCATGGACTTTGACATTTTCAACAAATAAATAAGAGGTGCATTTATTAAGCATAGTTATAATGTTCATTAATTATTATTTTCTACAACTACATAGTTTATATTTTTATCACAACTAAATTGAATAAAATATTTGTTGAATTTATATTTTTATCACAACTATCTTGAATAAAATATGTGTCGAATTTGTCAATTATATATTTTTTATAACATTATGGCTTTTTATGACATATTTGACGATACTGCATATTAATTTTTTTACAATATCAATTGTATACATTGCTTACATATGACCAACAGTAAAGTGGAGTACCTCTTGCATAAGCAATCACATCTTTGCATTACAATGAAAGACATTCAGCTTTGGTTGACGTGGGTTGTAGATATTAATTGTGGTCCTAATCATGCTACTCCAAAAATACAATCTATACAATATTAAACTTTATAACTTGCAGTATATAGTATTTTATTTTTATCCTTAATTTATAGTATGAAATTTATATTAAGTTAAAATTAATATTTAATTTATAATATATTTTCTATTAAATGATAAAATTTGTTATGTACTAAAACTATATTTATCATTAGCATACATTATAAGAACCCAAAATAATACATATTTGATAGTACTATGTTATTCAATACATTTATATTAAGTTAAAATTAATCTTTAATTTATAATATATTTTCTATTAAATGATAAAATTTGTTATGTACTAAAACCATATTTATCATTAGCATACATTATAAGAACCCAGAATAATACATATTTGATAGTACTATGTTATTCAATAAATTCACATTGCGTTAATAGGATCGTGTCATTCAATAAATTCACAATGTGTTAACAAGATTTTGTGATTCCCACCATGTTAATAAGACTGTAAGAACATATCAAAATGGAAACTGCCCTTAAATCTATGGGAAGAAGATATAATAATGGGGCATGTGCTTTTCAGGTGCGGAAGGAGAGAGCTCTAAAGCCATAGCACTGATAAATGCAAATAAGAGACTCCCTTCTCAAATTATGCGCTCGTGAACAATTATCAATATAAATAAATTAAAATTTTAATTGTGCAAAATCAGACGTGCATGGCCGGTTAAGCCAAGGAGGCGGCAATCTTGTTATCCGTAAACCCATTTTCAAAACTGTTTGATGTACCATAAATTTGGTTCCAAGATCTTCATGGTGATAACAAATTTGGGTGACTTTGCTGCAAAACTTGCTCATGCAGGCTGAACCTCTGATATGTATCTGTTCTTCAAGAAAGAAAATATCAATGCACAGGAAAATCAGATTGCGGCAAATAAATTGGCCTTTGTAATGCTGCTAGTCCTCTTGAAAGATGATGTTGACACATTACTACACATATTGATTGATCCATGATCAGTTGTCAATTAGAGATTCTCATTCGTTGATGACTTCATGCTCATATTTCAATTGTCACTCAAATGCTCATCAACTGCACATGGTGGAGTTTCTAGATCCCCTAACTACTGTGGTTCCCAATTGTAATGATGAATTGGATGCATTCATGTTGTTTGTTTGCTTGCTTGCATGCATTCAATTTATTTGGAAAATGTCATTGGATGTATTCATATTGTTTGTTTCTTTGTTTGGATGTATTCATATTGTTTGTTTGTTTGCTTGCATTCAATTTATTTGAAAAATATCACTAGATCCTTTACTTATCAATGTTGATCCCCTTTTTTCGATGACAATTATTTATTCAATATTATTGTTCACAAGTTTATATAATTCATATTATTAAAAGGAAACATTAAAGATTATATATATATATATATATATATATATATATATATATATATATATAAGTTGTTGATAGTTTACAACTATAATAATAGCAGAATTTCAAATTATTTATACGAGATCTTTCTTCCGTTACCTTGTAGCCTTGAAACACTAGCTTGTAATTAGCCTCGATGTGGTTCCTCATAAAGTTAAAGCGGCTGACCAACAACTCTATGACTCACCTTTAACCCTCCAGGTACTCACAAAAGATCTCCAATGCATGAGTAATGACAAAGCCCCTGGCCTCGACGACTTTCCATGCGAATTGTATAAAGCTACATGGAAATTTGTTGGACCGGACTTGTTTGAGGTCTATAAAGAAGCCATGCAAAACAATTATTTGGGAGTTTTAATTAATCAAGGTAACATTAAGTTTATACCCAAAGCGGGTGACCTAGAACTCATTACTAATTGGCGACCCATCACCTTGTTGAATGTCTCCTACAAAATCTTTGCCAAATCTCTTACCAATTGGCTCTATTTTATTCTCCCTGCAATTGTCAAACCTGAGCAAATTGGTTTCATTATAGGGATGTACATTCTTGATAATCTTATTGATGTCTAGGAGGGCCTAGATTAGCCTAAGATCTCTTGTGAATGACCTTTTTTTTTTTGAGAAACTCAACTTTTAAAAAGCCTATGACATAATTGATTGGCCTTTTATCCTAGCTATGTTAAATGCTCTTGGTTTCAGCTAGTACTTTGTTTGGGTAGTTCAAACTTTACTATTAGATGCCTTGGCCTGCCTTACCATTAATGGCTTCAAGTCTAGTTGCATTTGCCTACAATATTCCATCAGGTAAGGTTTCCCTCTTGCTTTGACGTTATATGTTCTCTCTATAGAAACTTTAGGATATCTTCTTGCCTCTAGAGCTGAGCAAGGTTTGGTTCGAGGTATCTTTTTACCTAAACGCTCTTCCCAGCTCATTAATGGTCACTTTATGAATGGCACCTTCTTTATGCTCGAAGAACAAGAATGCACCTTCCTAGAAGCTATGAAGTTTCTTGATATTTGTTTCTTGGTTTTTGGGTCTAGTTTGCAATGGAGCAAGACTCAATGTTTTAGACAAAGTATGATGCCTATGCTTGAATGGCTCTTCCAATTTAATTGGAAATGGATTGTGCATGGAAAACAACTCAAATTTCTTTGTGTCCCTTTTTCTTTTGATAGTTCTTTGGTTGTGCTGTGGTAGTATGTCATCAATAGATTGGAGAATAAAATTGAATACTAGATTACCAAGTTGCTATCCTTTGCAAGAAAATTCCAAATTTGCACTAAGATTCTGGTTTCCACCCATGTTTATTATTCCTCCTATTGGGCACCCTCCAAGCCATCTTATGATAATTTAGCTAAAATTCAGAGGGATTTTATTTGGTCTAATTCCAAACAAACCAAGGGTTTCCATCATGTAGCCTAGGATATTTGTTGCCTTCCTCGTGATAAAGGATGCATGGGGATTGTTGACATTTATAGACAAAGTGTAGCTTTATGTGCCAAATGGGTAGTTGATGCCATTGATGGTAATCAGTTCTGAAAAATCCTACTAAGGCATTGTATTTCTTCTAGGTCACCTTATGGTAAACTCAGTTGGAAGAATATAGGTTTCCACTCTCTTCTCATCACTACGACTCTTATCAAAATTGAAGGCTCTTTTGTTTCCAAAAGTATATGGAAATTCTTTAAGGTTGTCAAGCCGCACATGAAATGGATTGAGGATAGTTTTCATATAGATTTATCTTTTAATGATTGCAATGTTTGGTGGTCTCCTATTATGACAAGCACTAATTTTTTGTTGGCTGAATTACCAAAATCAAAGCCCTTAGACTCTTTCGAAAAGGTATCCATACCATTCAAGATTTGGTTGATGCTAGGGACTAGATTCCTTGGCCGAATTTGAAAATTAAATTTCAATTGAACAATGTTGACTTATCTTTTGTTCTTCATATTCAAGAGCTTCTTCCTGATGTTATACTTCATAAGTTGGGTTGTATCCACCCTAGGCTTGGTGGAAAGACTGGCAATAGAATTATGACACCCACTTTAAAAAGTATTCTCTAGACCTTTTGTATCAAGTCATGATCCCCTTCTCCCTTGCTCCCTATAAGCTCAATAAGCATTGGGGTCATAACTCCTCCCCCAAAACTTGGATTGTTAGAATTGATAGAATTTGGCATTCTAGGATGGAACCAAAGTTAACCCACTCCTATGGTGCCTTGTCTATTAAGGTCTCAGATTTGCTCGAGGAATGACTCTCTCATATGAGAATTGTTCCACACAAGTGTCCTTTCTACCAACTCCCTGACTCTTTCAAACACCTCTTCTAATTCTACCCATGAGCCCAATTGGATTGGAAGTGGATCCATATCTTATTCCAGCCTTATCACCCTTACCCTTTCTCTTGGCAACTTACTCTTTTGGGGGACTTGGTCAACTAGCCAACTTCTCTTTATTTTCTATGGAATTTTTCAGAGCCATCATCATTTTCTAGTTATGGAAGGCCAAACATAATGTTATATTCAACAATGATGAATTTTCTTGTGACTTCTCTATTAATGATAAGGTTTTTGTTATTTATTCAGCCTGCATGCAGATTCAAGCCCAAATAGACAAGGTTGCGATGGGACTCGACTAATTCTAGGAGTTACTAGATCACTAGGGGAGTGTTCCCTGCATCGTGAGTCACGTGTTGCCAGATAGGTTGCCCCAAGGATCACCACATCCACCTCCCAAGAGGCACAAAATATGGTCGTGTGGTCATGACCACTTCTCCCCTCATTTTCCTCCAAGGGATGGGGTTTGCCATTACTCTGTGGTAAATATGATGCAAATGGCTCTCTTGTTGGTAATGTATTTCAGAGACAATCGGTTGATGCTTGGACTATATATATGACCATGGACCTCCCGGATGACTAGGTGGTGTCAGATCCTCTTACTGTAGATCCTTCTGATTGGGTGACTTTACCACCCAAGGATGATCCTTCACCTCATCCCTTGGGTGCTACAACTTGTGCTTAAATTCTGTGATGTAATTTTTTTTGAGTGTTGTGTTTTGTCCAACCTTGTTTTATGTTCCCTACTTTTCACTCATGTTTTGAGTCAAGTCTTTTCCTTTGGCATGAAAGTTAAGTCATGCATATCAATCAACTACTTTACTATTTAACCTTAGAGTATTATTATTATTTATTTGTTAATGTATGATATACTAAAGCATTTCAATAAGAAATTGTCTAAGCCTATCAATTGAAAATTTGTTGACAATAATTTTGTTTTGAATGACTATATATTAATTTAAAATTAATAGTTTATAAATAATAATACACTATCTTTCTAAATAATTGTCATTATTTATATGTATATTGAATTATATAATACAAATAATATTTACGGTTTACCATTTTATAATATAGAAAATTTTAGGGCCTATTGGATTTTATGAATTATAATACACAATCCAAAACTAAAAAATAGACTACAGACGGTCAATTTCTTACAATTTTTTAGGGACCATAAAATCTTCATATTAATAAGAGTAATGGAATCAGTAACCTTAATTCCATGTAATAATAGAAGTATGTGTCTTACGTCAAGAGTGCTAAGAAACCAATTAATCAGAGAAGGATAAATATGATTTAGTAATAAGAAATCATTTAACATTCAATTTGGATCAAGAACCTTTTATTCCTTTGAATTATTTCAAACACCAACATGCCCTTTCATGAACATTACATTATGAGGTACATTCAAGAACAATGAACCATTTTGTGATAGGTAGCTTTTTTGAGATGACTTAGCATACTGAATGGGATCAATTTGACATTAAATTAGTCTTGGTGCTAATTGTCTACACTGAAGTTAATTTTATGATTTTCACCTTTTGAATTTAGATCAAACTCAAAAAAATTAGCTCCTAGATGTTTAATTTTTACTTTAATTCTACCTTGAACCTAAATAAAATTAATGTCAAACTTCATCTTAACACTCAAAACCACTTTGCTATTAAATCATTTTAGCACCAAATCAGACAAGTGTTAGATTAGATCAAATAAGCATTGGATTGAACTAACATGAAATTAAATAAGTTCCAAATGTTATAAGTGCCAAATACAATGAGTGATAAATTTTAACAAATGCTAAATACAAATAAATGGCAAATGCACAAAACGTCAGATCTAACAAGTTTTGGATCACATTTGCACCAAATCAAACAAGGGCCAAACGTAACTGATGCCAAAATAAAAATGATACTAGATGTTTGACTTTAGTGTTGATTTTCATGTTGTCACATTCACATGGATTTGTTCCTAATATAAATAATGAATGCTTTTATGATTATTTCTACAAAATGGACCTGCTCCCTATTATGAACTTAAATAAAAATTAATTATTTTGAAGATAATTAATATGATTTCATATCACAAGGTCGTTTAAATTTGTTTTTAGCCCACAAATGCTAGTTTTTAAATTTTTTCCTTACAAAATTTTCCCATGGATTTGCTTGAGAGCGAAACTTCAAATGACTTTATTAAGCCTTATTCATTGGATGATAGAATCAACATTCTCATTTCATAAAAACTTAACTATCCATATCCTCGATTTACCTCCAATTTATATATTAGAAACTAAATTGGAGAGTGTTATCCTAAAATTAAAAAATAAATAATAACAAACATTAACCACCATTAATTTGCTTCAAAGTTGTTAAAACAAGAAGACATCATTAACTAAGATGTCAAGATGACCTACATATGTTCGACTTCATTACTTCATGGAAATTAAACTAAACAAGAGTCGTGTTGTGGTAGCAGTACCTGCCATAGCAGAGGGCCAAGGTTTGTCATTATACTGGTCACATCTGTTTAATTTTTCCAAATTACATGGGATTGATTACAAATTTGTAATTTACACCACTGTAGAGGGATTCGATCACAACTCGTTGGCTGTTTAATGGCTTTGCTGACCATTTAACCACATGCAGTTTGTCAGCTGTTTGAGATTGCTTATTTGAGAATTTTTCATGCTTGCCATAACTAATACACATCTTTATTTTATTGTTCAAGGTGATGTATAAAAATAAATGAAATAATGCCCTACTATTGGTTGTATGTCATAGGACATGCATTAAGCAAGATCCCCCACACTTCGACACTTGGTTTTGTTGGCATGTTTTTTATGAAGTCTTCATCCTTTTCCAATTAACCAACACGACCAAGAAGGTCAACCACTAATGCATAGTGCTCCATTTTGGGGTCAAAATGAAATTCATGAATCATCTGGTTAAAGAATTGCATGCCTTTAACTACTAGTCCTAAATGGATGCATGCACACATAATAATAATGAAAGTGATCTGGTTTGGCTTCATGCCTTCCTATTGCATTTGTTCAAAAAGTGTAATGGCTTCCTTGTCATTCACATGCACTCCATACCCCACCATCATTGCATTCCATGAAACTGCATCTCTTTCCAACATGTTATCAGACAGTTTTCATGTAATCTCTATGTTCCCACACTTGCAATACATATCTAGTAGGGCACTCCCCACAAAAACACTCGAATCAAATCCATTTTTGATTGTTTGAGCATGGATTTCCTTACCTTGTTTTATAGCTACTAAAGCAACACATGTTGGGAGCACATTTAAAAGGGTAACTGGATCTCATTCAACTCCATCTACCCGCATTTGATAAATAAGTTATATAACTTCATTTAGAAGCCCATTTTGTGCATATCCCACAATCATTGTATTCCATGTAACCAAATTGGGTTTAATGTGTGTACTTTGTATTCAATGGAACAATTTACAAGCACCATCACAATTTCCATTATGAGCAAAGCCTAAAGTTATTGAATTCCATGAAACTACATTGCGTTGAGACATTTTGTCAAACACATGACCTACAAAATCCATTGCACCACATTTTGCATACATGTCAACGAGGGAGTTGGCCACAAAAACATCAAGCTGGATTCCTTTTTTTTAGTGCATAATCATGAATTTCCTTTCCCTTCTGCAGATCAGCTAAGTGGCCACAGACTAGAAGAATGATGACAATAGTAATCAAATTGGGATTCACACCTACAAGTTGCATACACCAAAAAATAGCCATGGCTTTGTTAACTTGCTCATTCTGGACATACCCTCCTATCATGGAAGTCCAAGAGGCCACATCTCTTTGAGACATTTTGTCAAACACTTGACATGCATACTCAATGACACCATATTTTGCATACATGTCTATGAGAGCACTCCCCACAAAATCATCAGACTCAAACCCACACTTCACCACAAAGTCATGGATATGCTTACTTTGGAAGAAACTCCAAGTTAGTGCATGCCTCAAGAATGAGAGGGAACGTACCACCTGCCCTCTACATTTCATAATATATTGTAAGGGAACAATCATAGAATCCATGAATGACACAACGTCTTATCATAACATTCCATGGTATAATATTTGGTTTAGGCATTTTGTCAAACAAGTGGCGTGCATCCTCAAAATTATCATAGTTTGAATACATACTCAAGTGTTTAGTGCCTATGAAGTCATCACTTAGTTTAAATCCAGTTAAAAGCATGTGGCCTTGGAGATTCTTATCTTGTTTTAGAGATTTCCCGTTGGTACAACCTGCAACAAACACGAATAAATGTCAGAGTCTACTAGAATGGTGCACTTATCCAGATCATGCAAGATGAACATAGCTTCCTCCAATCGATTCTCTTTGCAAAGTCTTTGAATATTGTAGTTGTAGATTTTGGTAGTTGAATTCATAATGTTTATTTGTTCAATTGTTGGCTTTATTATGGTGTTGGCGAATAATTTTATGGGAAATCTCAACGTGTTGAGATGGGGTACTGAAAAGCTAAATGGTAATGACGAGAATGGAATCAATGCCATGGATGAAATTGTAGAGGAGCCATAAATAACTTGTGTAGCAATTTCATTTATTTGTAATATTTAACTTATTTCAAAGCTTGTAACGACCTTCTCGCTTCTTATTGTGGTTTCCTCCAAATGTCTCTGTGGATACACTGCTTTCCTATTCTATTTTTTCTCTTTACATTTAGTTCTCCCTGATTTTCTTCTCTTGCTCGGCTAGGACACTTTACCCCTCCACATTTTGAACTACAACACTAAACAAGTGTCTTCACTCTCCACCTAATCAATTAATTACTGATTAATGGTAACTAAGAAATTAATAAATTATTGGAAGCTATCTTCAAACATTGCAAAATGAAATTGATTTATCCCAGGGATTAATAAATTAAACAAAGGGACGAAAAAGATGTTTCTTGTACATCATTTATTGAAAGGCTTGTTAACAAAGTGACAATACCAATGCAACAATTTGTGAACTTTGATATTGTACCACTTGAACATTACAATGATAACGTGAGGTACAAAATTAAGCTTCTTAGTTTTAATTTTGTTTTTATCATTAACTTGCCCCTATATTTATTTTCCACCTATGTGACTTTCTCTGCAATCGTGTTGATTTTAATTCTAACTTGAAGGTAAATGTTTTAACATAACTTCATGCAATTATTGCCCTTCCGTGGGACACATTTTTGTATTTGTATAGAGTTTTTGCATCATTGTAGCATTTTCCATGCCCATGAAATGAAAGATTAAGTAATGTAGATATTTTTCCAATGTATTGTATTGGAGTAGATAATGTATTGTATGTTTTATCTCATTAATATTTTTAGTATTAGTTAAATGAATTTAAATTTAGAGAGAATGTTTATAATTTTTTCATTCGATTCTTTTTTATTTATATTATGTTTGTTAGTGATAAGATGTCTTATTAAAATATTTCATATTTTTAAAGTATGTACTTTAACTTTTTAATATTTCTTAATTTATTTTCTAAATAATGTTTGGTGCAAGATTGTTTTTATTTATGTGTTTGAACCTTTTACTATATCTTCACTTGTTTAATTTCTACCATTTTTTAATTTATAATGTTGATTGTGTTTCTTAGAACCATTAAAATGAGGAATTTATTTTTCTTAATAATTTGTGTAAAGTTATTATTAAACACAACATTTTTAATGATTGTCCCAAAGGCAAAATGGTATGGAAATGTATTTATATGATCAAATTTTTATTTAGGTTTTTTTTTGTTGGTATTTCAGAAATCTTCATCTTTAAGTTTATTTGTAAAGTTTGGGAATAGATGAAACATTTGATTGTGAGGTGACCTAATTTTTTTGGTTTGAAACTAAGTGTTAAGGTTTTAAATCTCTGTGGTAGAACTTATAACATAATGATAAGCCTTTAGTTTGATTATAACAATTGTCTATAGGGCTTCTATCACAATTTACAGTTTCCTTATTTTGATAGCCTTCTCTTTGGCTTTCAACTATCCTTCATGTTCTTATCATTTGGGATGTTTGTTTTCTGAAATTTGCATTTAATCATATTACGTAAAGAACTTCTTACTACCAATTCAACACATTTACTATTAGCCTCTTCTACAACATCGTAATATTTTTTATAAAACACTCTAAAATCAAAATATTGTACTTTTTATTTACATTCATTTCTTTTATCTTTACATTAAAATATGCAACTGTACCATTTTATATACTCCTTTAAACCAATCCCAAAAACTATAAACCAACTTTCTATCACTTAACTTACCTATTCCATTCATTTCCATCCCCTTCCATTTGTCTTGAATTCCTTCCCATACCCTTCCACATTTCATCTTCTCTATTTTGTTCTCCCAATTTACACACTCGTCTCATGTCAACATACTCCATTTCTTCCCTATACTATGTCACTCTCCCATAGCCTTTGCTTGCCTCTCTTAGTCCACTTGAGGATAAAGTGTCACCTTCGGTTGGGGGAGAGGTAAATGAATTGTATTTATTTTCTAAGCTGATATGGTAGTAAAATCTACAGTTGGGGGAGTGATTTCAAATTCTTATACATGTAAGAAGGCATAATAGTAATCCAATCAATGAGGTAATGTAAGAAGGCATAATAGTAATCCAATCAATGCATGACCTCTTGATTAAAATAATCCTCTCATCATATGAATCCTCATGAACAATTAAAGAATTACAATTATACTTCATGATGTTGGTTGTGTTTCTTTTTTTGAGAGATTCATAGTGTTGAATAAGAATGATCGAAGAAGTGTAAAAAAATAAAATAAAATAATAATAATAATAATAATAATAATAATAATAATAATAATAATAATAATAATAATAATAATAATAATAATAATAATAATAATAATAATAATAAAAAACAACATTTAGTTAAACCTTGAAGAATAAGATAAGATGGTGAACAATGATTAAAGAGAAACAAATCTTTATGATTTGAATTATTATGTTCACATGTATAAATCAATAGCGAAGGATAGTTTGAATAAGTTTTTTTGGGAATAATATTTTTCTCTAAAAGATCTTATTATGGTTGTATGAGGATGTGCAATAATTTAAGCTAAGGGTATATCGAGACCAAGAAACAACACTCATCTTGCATATTATTATCATACAAACCCTTTTTATTTTGGCCATTGTTATAATTCTCCACCATGCTTTCATCATTATTTCTGTCCATGTTACACATGTTTATTGTTATGATATAAAGTTAATGATTTTTAGATAAAATAGTATAATTTAATGGTTTTATTATTTGGAATTACCAATAGTGAAAGTCATAATATATTCATTGAAGGCCTACAATTATTGATTATTTGACCTACAATCACTGTCTGTGATCACCTGCAACTACTATATGTGACCACCTTCAACAATTTTATAAGATTACCTACAATGATTTTCTTATAGCACTTATAGTATCTATCCAGCAAATACTTGCAACAGCTTCCTAAAAAAGTACCTGCAACAATTAGTTGTGTGAAAAAAATTCTAACCATAACAATTAGAGTGTAGTTGGAGATAAAGACACAATCACATGAATCTATGGATGAATATTATATTATTTCCTAATTATTTTATGGTTGAAAAATAATATTATATTATTTATATTGTTACAACAATATGGTTTTATTGTTGGCATTGTTGTAACTAGTTATATTTTGGGGACAACCATAATAATAATGGTTGTAACCACTATATTCTTGTGACTTATAAATAAACACCTACCCCCTATATAAGGAGTAGAGCTATAAGTGGTGAGGAGTTAATAGTTAGTATGAGAGTTAGACGACAATAGATATTAATTAGAGGAAAGTTCTGAGTATTTTATTTTTGTAATTATACCATAGTATAATTGATCATGCAATAAAATAAATGTTGGATTAACTTAGCTATAACAAGAAGAAAGAAGTCAAGCTCCAGTCTAAATGAGGAAGGGCCCACTTGCATGGATTTGGTAGACTGGTTTATCATCCATTAGTATTAGTTTTTTTATGTATTTGATTATGCATGTATTTCTTATTTACTATTGAGTATGTTGTGTGTTTGATTTTTGTAGTCATATAAAATGTTATTTAATGCAATGAGTGTCACTTGAGACTACCCTATCCTTAGCTTAACCCTAGACCCATCTTAAGACCTATTTAAATCCTTTTCCAACTTCTAGGTATGTCTTGCCCATGCTCAGATATACCAAAAACTACATTAAGCCTTCACTTAAGCATCCTTGATCCTAATTCACACGTTCCAACCATCTAGATAATAGTGAACCCCCATTAGTATATAACATAGTGCACTATTGGCAAAGGGATAAACATTATTGACACTTAGCTTCTTTTTCCCCTCATGGATATCTTTCCACTCCCTAAAACATCTTAGGTTTGGCCTATACTCATTTCATATCTAGACAAATATTATAACACTATATAAAGACTACTCTCATTCATTTATCCCCCAGATGACAATTCTCATGAACAAGCTCAGAAACAATTGTGTAAATTAAGGTTATTGATCCCTATTTACTCCTATTTATGCATACATCCATTTATAGTAGACTAAATAGTCAAGTTTCTAGTTTTAATTCATGCTCAAATCATTCAAATTGGCATTCATACTCATGCATAGTAGCATTACTCTCACTTGCACCAACACTTAGATCTTAGATCAGGATAACCACATCGGGCTTGATCCCCTTTAGAAGTATTGGTATGTAGGCGATGCTCAACCCATGAGATGTTGAGATCTTGCTCAGCCTACACTACTAATGTCACTCTTATTCCACTTATGTTCATCAAAACCATAACAATCATGGAGGATTAGGGTTTCATAATGAAATCAGTCAAAATACAAAACATATAATGATCTAGGTCTTGGTCATATGCGCACATGATTCCCAAAATAAAGTGAATATCTACCTATAATTTCACTAATTCACCTATGCAGGGTCATTAGTGCAACATAAAAGGTCAACAACATAGTGCATTATTGGAAAAGAGGGTCATGTTAATATCTGAAGAGGGTTCTGACACATGTTCTCTATTGATGACACTACGTCATACTCTTACATAACTTCCTTACCCATCACTTGTCCATCTCAATCATATTTTCTAGCTAAGTACACCTTTTTTAATTCATTACAGTTTATAGAATATTCAAATAAATTAATTATTGTGCAAATAAATGGCTATTGATAGTATAGTATTTTATTCCCTAATTTATTATCAACTCTTTATCAACCTTAGGGTTACATTCCATAATCCTAAAAAGAGAAATTATTTGGTGAACCTGACTCACTTCGAATATATTTCTCAAAACCTTAGGTCACCATTAGGGTTTCCCTTCTTATTTTATAGATTTTTCTCAATTTTCACCCTTTTCATCATGATCATCATGATGGAAGCCATTTTCTATTTTGGTACAAATTCTTATGGTTTGTCTTGCATGCTTATTATTTGTAATTTGTAGAATGATGCACATGTATGTCACTCCTCTCATGGATCATGTTAGAAATCAACTTATTTCATACATTAGCCCACCTCATTCTAAGCCCCCATTCTATGGAGAGCATTGTTGCATGGCCAATTTTGAGTTACCTCTGGTTATTACTTGAAGGTAGGGAGCTCAAATGACTCTTTTCATTCTTCCTCCACCTAGACCCATTGACCACCTTCGCTCAAATCCTGCCTCTACTAATCACCCTTGACAAATAGTAGATCCCATGGTTTGAGTTATTATTACATGAAATTGAATGCCTCCTCAACCTATACAAGAACAATGCAATCCCACAATCCCTCATCATCCCCAACACAATAGAACAGGACCTGAGGATCATCACAAAGCCTATGATATTGTTAATCAATTGAGAAATACACCATCCAAGATTTATATATTAGAATTACTTTAAAAGGCAACCATTTTCAAAGATATTATTTTTCAAACACTTAATCATACATCTTTGCCTTGTGATATAGAGTTGACTTATTTTTTATCTATCATGAACACTATAAAGGACATTAAGGATGCCATATATTTTATCAATGAGGATTTTCCCTCATGGATATTTATCGATCATAATCTACCACTCTTTATTCAAGAACAAATTAAAACTAAAACTATTAAACAAGTTCTAATCAAGAGTGGTTCAAGTCTTAACATATGCAACCTCACATTTTTATAGACTATGGAGGTTGATATAATATCCATTCAAAAGATATATAAGAACATTTGAGGTTTTGATGACATTCCTCAATAGGCATTGGGTTTTATTACTTTAGCTATCACGATTGGACCAAGGACCCTATCCACATAGTTTCAGATGATGCCTAACCATTTATAATTATAATTTATTACTTAGGATACCTTGGATACATGCCATAGAGGCAGTACCCTCTACCTTGCACAGATGTGTCAAGTTTTTACATGATACACACTTATATACTTTTCTAACTAATAACCAACCATTCATATATTATAGAGTCACTAAGCCTACTACCCTGAGTATATATTCAAATGGGACACTTCATGTTCTCATAGATTCCCCACCTCATATCATTCTTATAGAATAAATGCATACATATGAGTTCAGGTAATCTAGCACCACTATTCCGACACCTATTCCAGATCCTACTACAATAGAGTTATCTTCACCCATGATGGATAACGACCCTCCTATAGCATAGTGATCCACACCCATAGCGGATGATGAGATACTCACAACATAGTTATCATTACATGTTAACTTAGAGAAAATATACATCAAAATTTCATATACATATTCCCAGGACAACATAGAGGATAATACAACACCCATGAACATTGATGATTATTTATGTAGATTGAGATTTACACCAATAAGATCTGGAGAGTAAAAAGATGATTCTAAGGCACTCATAACTTTATCTACAAATACATCACCACTAATTTAAAATACCCCATATACAGACCCAAAAACTCACTTATAGTTAGAAGCAAATTCTTATATACACTCTATAAATATGGTTACATCTATGGTTATTGACCTAGTCATCTCGATTCAGGCAGGCAGTACATAGGATAAATGACAACTAATTTTATAGATATTACTTGATAGAGTATTGATGTCATTAACCATAGTTCACCGTGGAGCTATTAATAGATTGTCACAATAGGATGATATAACCTTTTGTCTTTTTCACAAGATTATCAGACATGATACAAATACATGCTCAAAATTATAATATAAATTGAATTAATTCAAAGATTAGGGCACTATCTGGATTACACAACCTCCACCTCAACTAGTATAGGCACCATGATGAACTCTTCACCAACCTTGACATTCGAAGAATGAACCATTAACTAGTTGGGCTTTCATCAAGGGCCAATACATCCATAATGTTGTTATATGTGAGGATTTTGATCCCAACACTTTTACTTTGGCATTGTTATAACACATAGGGAATCAAGAGACCGAGCTACAACATGTAATACAATATCAAGAATCTTCAAGACACATCACACTACCAGTGCATGTGGCCCTAAGGTGGTCAACACCTTACTTTTTTTCATGAGCATAGGCACTCACATATATGTTACACTTGGTAGTACATGGTTACAAGCAATGGATGCCATAATTGATCAGACAGATAAATGTTTGACTTTCAATCATGAGGGACACACAATTCACATTTTACATGAAAATCGTAGATTTCATATAGACATATAGTGGTCTAATGTGGTTTACCCTAGGACCACATAAGATTTTTCTTACACAGTAGAGCATTATTTGAATGCATAGAATCCAGACTAACACCAAGGATAAGGCTATACTTATACATATAAAATAGTATGATGATCATAATGATGATGATTTATTCTAGTTTGGGTAATTTAGTATCTGACATTGGATGACCTCCCACCACATCCACCATTTGACTATCCACATCATGTGGATGGGCTCTTAGGTCATTAGAGTCACTACATTTCATTTGTACATAATATCATTTACTTCCAGTGTTACTTGTACATAGTTTCATAATTTAAATTTACTTGTACATAGTTTCCTTTATCTTGCTCCTTATACATAGTTTCATCTTCATGTTGCTTGTACATAATTTATACTCAAAAAATACAAAAACAATCAAATATGGCTAAAAAATTACAAATTTTAAATTATATGCATTTCTTTGTTTACATTCCTTCTATTTTCCAGGTACTACATATGTTATCTATGTTAGTGTAGTCATTTTTATCATACATGCATGTTTCACTTATTTCTTTTGAGTGTTTGTAGGTTACTACGAGACTTTGGTCCTCTACATAGATCTAGATTTACTACTATTTAGCCATCGCGAACACATACACATATACACTGATTCAAAATTGATATATTAGCCCATTGGGGAAATCATACACAAAGCTTTTGATTTTCCAAGTTATATATTTTATACTCCATATCATAGATTTAGCATTGATTATATATTGATATTGATCATCCTATACTACACTGATTTTTTGCTGACTACTACTACTACTATAGACTCAACTTATGTGCATATTTGCTCTTATATGTATTTATACCACATGATTATGCATACTTTCATTTCTAACTTTACTAGTTTAAATTTGATTATATCTTTTCTTCTATATCTACTTGAGGGCATTTGAATATGCCATTGTCCTTTCATTGCTTTCAAGCTTTGGACATGTGCCCACATCCTCGTGCATGCTTCTTGATTGTGTATGTGAACATTTGAACATGTCCTTACATTGGATCTAAGCTAAACTTACGTGCTCTTTTTCATATGTAGACATTTGAACATGTCTTTGTATGTGTTCTTTTTCTCAGACATAGTGACATGTGCCCATGTCCCTTATATTATGACCCCTTAGCCTAATTTGCATGCCTCATGTGTTTGTATATATGATTTTATGTGTGTATCATGGCCATGGCACTTATCTCTTACTTGTTACTTTCACATCTAATTTGTGATGCCATGAGGGACCCCATGCATCTCTCCTTCCTCCTTGGGTGCCTTGATGGGCATCATGCCCCATCCCCCCAAGTACTTTACTCAGATTATATTCAAATTTATTATTCATATACATGCCTCCATTATTATATCTATCTTGATAACCTTGTGAATGTTATATCTAACATACATCATACATTGCCAACTTATGCTCAATCTCTTTTACATTTTGATGTCATGTATACACATTATATTGGTTTATCATGCAAATATCATATATTTTTTAGTATAATGCACATGATGTATAGATTTGTATTTTGAGGATAGTTATTGCAGAGGTTCAATGACTTCCCTTAAAAGAGGGGGAATTCATAGGGGTTTGTCATAGAGATCAAGCTATCTTAGTGCACTCAAAACATAAATTTCAACATGTAGACACAGATTATAGAGCCCAAACTCAAGAAAATAAAGTGCAATGTAGTCATACATAGATCAATATCAATTTTTCTCAAAAATGACACTTTGAACAATAGTGTAGTACATTACCAAAATCATAGTGCACTATAGTCCACCCACCACACTATTGTCCATTAGCCTCAAAAATAGAAAATTATAGAATTATTAGAAAGGTACAATAGACATATTTTAGATTTACATAGTCTCAGTCACAAATTATCATACATGTTCAGTATATACTCAATTTTTACATAGAAATACACATGTTTTCTCATATTAGGGGCATCATGTGCAACATGATCACTCTCATTTCAATTTTACATATGCATAAACACATATTATTATGACTCAACACAAAATCCATATACACATATATCAAAGTTGGGGGCATGTGCATGGCACATTATTTCCATATGCTTAGTTTTGCACCAATTTTCTCAGATGGAATGACAAATCCATGTCATTTTTTGGGCCCCTTGTTTCAATAAGTTAGGATTCTCTCTAGCACAACATCCACTTTGGCATGAGGTAAACATTTGGCATGATGACTTTTTGGCATTTTGGCACTAGATGGAGGTTGTAGTGCATATCTTGTGCAAGTTGGTAGGCAGTTAATTAGTTCTTAGATCTTTAGAGCATCTTCCAAGTTTGGTGATACGTGGTGACTATAGTAAGAAGCTCATAATGTGATATAGCCAGAAGGATTGATCATTAAGGCTCCAATTTGGGACTCGACATGCATATTCCACCCTGGCAAAGATGCACCTGAAGAGTTATAAAAGGAACTCAAACCAGTTGATCCAAGGACATGAAAATAGTGTAGTGAAGCTTTGGTGGATTTGAATTGCTCTGTATGCATGCATCTAATGACCATTAGACTTAGTAGTATGGATGCCATGAAGGCTTCATTTGTAAGCACCCAAGCTCACCTATGAGCTTCTAGGTGTTTAGGTAGTTTGAGATAAGCATACTCTATTCAAAATGCCATGAAATGTATACTCTCTTTTATTTGAGCTTTGATTAATAACAAAGAATGGTTGTATTAAACATGATATCTGATTTATACATATTTGGTATTGCTATTTGAATGTGTAATGATTATAATGTTGTAATTTCAATATATGTATGTTAAGAATGTTGTTTATGAACTTCTAAATTGCATCATTAATGGAGTCCCTTTTATAAATGATGGCATTAGTCATAACTTTTATGAAGAGTTAGTAAATAGATCTTGTGCCAACTGTTTCTTCCCTTGCTAGAAACATGAACCTAGTATGATCACTTAAAGTGAAAGCAACCCCTTGACCCTTTAAGCACTGATATGATGCTAAGCTTAGTTTAACAAAGGTTTGTGCCCATATGACTTTAGGATTAGTCCACCAAAAGTCTTGCACCTATAGGCCACTAGGATTAGCTCATGAAAAGCTTGTACCTTTGGATCTACTTAAGCCTTCATTGAATTGACCAAACCCCATAATTGATGTATTGTGTTATGGCATAACTAGCCCAATGTGGGCCCCAGTTCCTTCTTAGTTATGTTTCGGGTGAGTGCATAAGGCCTATGTTTTATGTAAATTGATGTCAACGTAGCCAAGTGTAAAATGTTGATCACAAGGGGAATATCTCATGTTTGCACCTAGTTGTATTAAGCTAAGAACTGATTAAGTCAACTTTGTGCACTAATTTCTAAAACATTTTGGTTCCATTTCTGGGACCCATGTTGAGTTTTGTTATTGTGATGGTGCAACAAAATAATGTACTGACTCTTCCTTGAAAACATAGAGCACTAGTTGTAATAGGTAGAAGATGTATACACATAATATTATCAAACTTTATCACTTACTGACACTTTTTATCTTACATGAACCTGTTGAGTCTCAATCTCTTTACGTGCATGCCTTAAATGGTGTACCGTGAAAGGGTTGGGAAGACCATTAGTGCATCACAGGATTTTTATCTCTTTTTCCACTTGTTATCTATGCACTTATCTCCTAGAAACCTTATCCCTAAGCTTTTTCTTCTCTTTTTCACCCTTCTCCAGTCTTTTGCCACTTTCACTTACCTCTTCCCTAGCCTAAATACCCTTTCAGTAGTTTTAAAACTATGTCAATTGGGTCAACCTTGTATTATTTTGTCATTAACCCATAGTGCCGATGTAGTTCATTTTTCGCATGGGTTATTATCCAAAGCATTACTAGGTCGCATGGGTTGACCCTATCGTCTAGAATTTTTGTAAAGGTTTAGGGTTAGAGTTGCCTATATATAAAAGTTTATTTTGCCATTACTAAGAGAAGAGAAGAAGAAGCAAGATTTATTTCACATTTTCTTATCCACCATTCTACTTGAGGAGCAAGCTTAGGTTTCATAATTTATTTAGAGATATGGATCTTATCTTATGGAGAAGTCTTTTAGATGCATTGATAGGTTGTGTAGCCCAGAGCTGATTTATCCTTGTCATCCTTACATACCACAACAACCTCTTATGGAACACCTTTGCCAAGGGAGAGATTGAGGCTCGATGGGTTCATCTTCAAAGGTAAATATTCCTAAATTTGTTCTTGCTTTGTAAGAGTAGATAGATATGCATTTATACTTATCTTACATGCATTAGGGTTATTTATACATTGACGTGAGTATATGTCTTCTATGCATGTTTACTTTTATTTGTTTCTAACCCCCACTTTCTGCCACAAGATTTGGTGAGCACTAGATTAGATTTGATTTACTTGTTATTAATTTAGTGAGCTATCAAAACATAGGACTCCCTTAGGGTTAGTGTGTGATTGTGCTTAATTGGAGGCTTTGGAACCCTCCCTAACATAGTGTATTATGCTAAAAGATCCCCTAATTAGGCTAGTAGATCCCCATATTGGTTATGTTCTCAATTATCTAATCTATCCCTAATCGTAAGTTTATGATATGATCTATCTTATCTGAGTTAGAATTGATTTACAAACATGATGCATTTTTTATTTCATACATTCTAGTGAACCTGACGTGAATCTAACCCTCACAAGTTTTATCTCATATATTCATTTTTCTATCATTTTATTTCTCTATATTTATGATACTAGGTCGATAGTGTCAATATAGCTCTAACTTCTATGTGTAATTTTAACACACAGTTGCATTGATACGACTCTAATCTATTTATGGAAGTTTTTTTTATTAGGTATAGGCTACTAGGTTGAATTTGTCAACCCTATACACTTTCAGACATCTAATTCAGGCTAATAGGTTAACCCTGTCAACTCTATACATTTTGAGACTTCTATAAAACATACTAGGTCAACCCTATTGATGTAGTACATTTTATAGGTTTTTAATAAATAGGTAACTATAAAACTAGTCGACCCAATCAACACAGTTAGTATAATTTATAAGTAAAAATCAAGATACATCAACAACAATCTTATTTTTTTCTACATCTTCCAAACCACAAAGGTTCTTTTCTATCCTTCTCTATCATTTATAGCATTTGGTATAGTTCTATTTTTCACAGTTTACAATCTTTAAAACTACCCTTGTATAGTCAACTAGATTGACTTTGTTGACATAGTTTTGTATTCTATGTTATGTCTAGAAAACTAGGTCGACACTGTCAATGTGGTTTTGTTTCCAAACCCTTGCTTCCATAGTACAAAAGTGACACTGTCGATTCTATTCTATATTTTATACATACACTATCATCAAAATCAACATTGTACTATGTTTCAAAGTTGAAATTAATACTGATATGCTAGTAATTAGCTCACAATTTCATTTCTTGTTTCTTGCATGCTTAGAATAGATCACATATTCTAATCAGGTGGTTTTCAATATACTTTTTAGTTACACTATTTTATATTTTATGCACACACTACCAAATGATAAAATCATAAAATGTATTTTAATAATTGTCTACCCAAGGCCTACTTACTTGGATTTCATCACCAAGGGGTAAGTTGATTTAGTTTTCTATCCAAGTATAAATATGTGGTTAATGGTATATATTAGCAAATCATCTGACACCCTTATCACTATGGTGTGTGAATTGAAGGGGTAGGCCCCAATACCTAGCTTGTACCATTACCAATACAGATCCCTTTCAGTCTAAATGTCCTGAAACCATCCTTAGATTGCTTTCTAGTTCCTTGTTTACAAAAAACTTGTTATCACATCTAAAATCATTATCTAATAATCTAACATTTAGGATGACCACTTAGTTAAATTTTAATTTCCAAGTTGACTGTCATCTCTTTACTCAATTGTATGTTATATTTCAAAAAATTACATTATCGAACATTGGAGCAAGGTTTTTTGCTATGTGCCTCAATTGGATCAACCTCATTGACCCAATTGATTATGTGTTTCTTTTAATTTATTGATTTTAAAAGTACTTATTTTCCTATTTTATGCACAGTCATTCTGCTTGACATAGTCTCTTAAAGATTATCTATTTTTTCCTTGCTTAAAATACTTGGTCTATTTTATGGATTGTACACTTTTTTAGCCCTTGTTTTCTTTACTAAGTTGTCTCACTTGACTCTGTATAGTTGTTCAACCCCTATTTTTTGTACTAGGTCGACCCTATCGACTCTATATAATTTATCCCCTATTTTATATATTATGTTGAGATTATTGACTTTCTATAGTTTTTAGACTCTATTTTCTATACTAGGTTGACCCCATCAACTCTATAGAGTTTTTTATCACTTTATACTTTCTTGTTTTTGCATCTCTCTTGCCTTGTTTATTCCTTCTCCTTCAACATGAACTTCCTGTTTGAATACAACATTGAGTTGAATTCAAAAAATATGATGAGTTTTACCAACCCTTATAGGGTCTCTCGTAAGCAGAGTATGGCTCTTCTCTTGGATGAGAGTAATGTTTACATAGCCACTTGCATAACAAACTATAGGACGCCTCCTCATTCCTCTTCACTTCATAATCCTCTCTTCTCACTTAAAGATCAACCTGAATTAGTGTATATACTTGAAATGCTCTTCTTTATCTCTAAATTTCCTTAACATCGAGGAAATAATCCTTCTACCATTTACCATCTCATGATTAATGGTCAAGTTGAAGAGTCTCATTCACCTTCTCCCACATTCTCACATGGATTTGGGGGTACTAGTTTATTTGATTCTCAGCCTCTTCCCTCTATTATGACCCTTTCTCATACCATGACCTCTTCTTCTTTGACTTTTTCCACCTCTATGCCTATTATATACACTAACTTGGTAGGGTATAAATCTAGTGGGCCTCTCCTAAGACCCATCCTCCTTAATTCTTCCACTAGTGCATCTTTTGCTTCCTCTTCTCATCCCTTCACTAGTTCATCTTTTGTCATACAAGCAAATTTTTCTACTAGTGCCTCACATTCTAATAGTTCCTCTCAAGATCCTACCAACACCAATAGTGGTACCCAAGTCACTAATACCAACCTATGTTACCTCTCTCATTTTAGAAAAACCCTCCAAATGCAATCTCAAATCCACACACATCACATGTCAAGGCTATGAGAGAAGGAAAATGCCTCCTTTAGGTTGTGTGTGGCTTTCCATTACCATCCCACTATCACCATACGTGTGAAGGTGATGTTATTTAAATTTCTTCTATCTTATAACATCCTTCTCGGTAGGAAATGGACTCATCATATGAGAGAATTTTCCTCTTACGCCTACCAATGCTTTAAATTCCCTCATAATGAAGCCATCTATAGGATTCAAGGTGACACTAATCCTTAGGATTATGAATAATTCTAAGACTATGGTGTCTTCAAGATTCCTACTCTTGAACCTTTGCCTAGTGTTCCATTCCATGAGTGTTAACAATTCAAATTTACCATTAATTCCACTCAAGTTTATAACAATCATACTAAACTCATTGTGAATAATCCCCCTAACCTCCTAGATTATGATGATGTTGAGCCTGATGAGATCAACCTAAAGATTAAAACTTCTGATCTCTCACCTTATCTCATCTCTAAGCTTCCTACTTCTTTGTAGCCTCATTATTGTAAACCACCTTGTGATGACATCCCCATTGTCTTAACTAAGACTCAGTATTCCATTCATCACACCTCATTGGATGATAATTTCATACCTACCGATGTTATTGATCTTCATATACCTAACTATGATAATGGTTATACCTTATATGATTCATTCTTAGGTGGTCTTATTTAGGCCTATGATGATGAGATTATCCATTATCATTCCTCTTTGCTTCAATATTTTCATGCATCTTCCCATATTCCATCATATATCATTTATAATTTTAGCATTTTTCCTCTTTATCGTAGGGTAGAGATGGTGTGGACACCTCCAATGTTTGAAGAACCATGTAGGAGTATGCTTAAGGATCATGGTATGACTGGGCCTTATCATTTTTCTAGGTGCTTAGACCCCTATAGCTTGCTTATCCCTAAGATGTGTGAAACCCTCCTTTATCCTTATGTAAACCCCACCCTCTCTCAGTAGAGCTTGATTTGGATCCCATTCTTGCTCCCACTTTAGCAGAGTCTATCCCTTATTCTGATCCCATCACTCCTTCCATCGAGCCTAGTACAGTTCTTTCACCAACACCACCTTCCCTTGGTGATGGCTTTCTTCCTTGACCATAGATGGCTCCATTGCCCACCAAATGAATTGATGAGCCTTACCAAGTTCCTTATACTTTTATTACACCTCCTCCCATGAGTGCCTCTACCAATTCTATTCAAAAGTGTATCTATTACTTCTAAGACATAGATAATCATTCATCCACACATTATCAAAAGTTTCAACAATATATCGACACATTACATCCTTTTATCCCTTAGTCCTAAGACAAGGACATACTTCTCCCAAAGGTAATACATGAGTATATTCTTAATTATGCAGAGGTGTATTATCTTTGGCACCAATATGACACCTATCATACTGATTATTATCGTATCCTTTATCAACACCTTAAAGACCACATTTTAACTATTCCTACACCTTTTACTATTCTTACCATAGGTCATTCCTATAAGAATGCTCCCCCTTATTCTCCCATGGTTCCACATCCTATGGGTCCATCCCCTCCTATGGTCCCTTTATCATCTCCTATTCCTCCACCCATGATCCCTTTACTCATGGACCTTCCCTCACTTGTGGATCCTTCTCCACCTGTGAGTCCCTCACTTATGGATCCTTTTCCATCAGTGATCCCCACATCTCATGTAGAGTTCATTCCTATGCATTCTCTTATGAATGATATCCCTCCTCTACATGATCCATCAAGCATTCTTACCTTTTCTATTGGGGAGATTATATGTGAAGTATTTTCTTAGTTTTCACTGAAGATAGATGAGACATTAGTTGTAGTTCACATCCAATTTCATAAAGATATATTAGATTTTATAGATAATGTGTGTGGGAAAATATATCAGTACTTATGAATACATGCATGGTGTTCTTGCATTTTAATTTATATTAGATGTGTGCTCCAATATTATCTTTATCTACTTGTTATATCATTTGACATTGTGTCAAATTCTTATTTATATTACATGGTGACTTTAATTTCACACTTTATATATTGCTTATAATGTCATTTATGTTCTCTTATGAATGTTTTATTTATCATTGATTTATGTTTCTTCTTGATTTTCTTTTCTTAAAACTCATTTTATTTTCATGATTATTTGATTTTCTTATATCTATATACATTGATAATTATCATTGTGACTTGGTTATACAAACTTGGTTCCATTTAGTCATTCCTTTTATACTAAGTGATAAATTAGTAAAAAATTAATCTCATTATAAACTCCTTATACCAGTCCACTTTGGATCTCCTTTCTTCCCTTTATTCCTTTCTAGAAACTAAGCATATACATGGTTGAGACTTGAGATAACATGCTAGCTCATTGTTAAGCCTAAGTGTTCTAGTCAGTCTAATCTTTGGTCACTTAGCTTTCTTTAGCCTAAGCCTACAACTCATTTGTGTGTATGAATCTATCTCTCATGATTGGTCATTCCAAGTCCATATGGAGGAGGAATATTAAAAATCCTTAAAAACATTCAAAAGTTAAATCATTTAAATAAAAGGCAATGATACAAAAGGCAAAAACATTTCAAAATTCTTAAAAAGTCAAATCACACTAAAAGATGTGATTTAAAGCACAACTCCTTCTTCTAGTTGATGCTTAAACTCCACATTTGGCCTCATGATAGACTCAAGATCCATTGGGGTGTGGTAGGCCATTATATTACAAACAAAATCAGTCTAAAAAAATATTTTAGTGTTACCTAATTTCTCACGCAAGTACCCAATCTTCACAATAGACTGACGACTCTGTAAGGGGTCCTGAGGAATGGGGAACATGTCATGGGAAGGTAGGTCCATTTTAATTGTCTTGTACCAATCTACCTTCATGATTTGATCTTAGTAGCACTCTTATTTTCCCACACAACTTTATGTCTATAGTGAATAGGTTTCCTTTGTACATTGATGGTCACTAGTCACTTAGTGTCTTCTCATGCCCTTATTATGCCTTCTATCTCCTAAAGTCTTCTCATAAGATGCCTCAGTTATGATTTTTAGATTCATTTTTTCATTCCCTACAATCCTAATATTTCCCCTTGAGAAATATTGCTTTGTTCACTGATCACTCCCCTAGGGATTCCATTTGTGAGTTTCATTGTAAGACCATGGATAGGACCTAGCCTTCCTCACAAATTACCATAATTTCACATTCCTATTATCAACATCCCCTTGTTACCATTCATTTGTATTCCCTTTGTAAGTTGCATTATAAGACCACAGATACCTGGCATTCCTCACAAAAAATTCCAATAATCGAAGTCACAATCCAAATTACATGTATCAAATATGAGATAAGATGTGATTGATTATGAAGTTACACATCATTGACATGCTTCCTAGCTTGATTTAGTATGTTTTATGCGTACTTTTTTTCTCTCTCACTTTTATCTTCTTATTTTTTGATTGCATGTAGGACTCCAACTATTTCTTAAAATTTTCATACTTTCTAGCTTGAAATAGTGTGATAAATTTAAGACTAATTTTGCCAATTTTGTTTTTCTCTTATACTTCCCATGTGATTTAGTATGATTGATTAACTTAATTGATTTATTTTTATACCATTTGTTCTTTTTTATGATTTCCATTTTTTGATTTGTTTTTATACCATTTGTTATTTTTATGATTTCTACTTTATTACATTGTTATTTAGTGTGATCTTACTTGTTTTAACTTAGTACCAATTTTTCTCTTGGTTGAAAAACAAAATTTTTACCATCTTGGTTTTCTATACTTAGTCATTTTCTTTTTATTACACATTTCCCGATATAAAATAGTGTATATTACTTTTTTTGATTGATTATATTTTACCTAGTCCTTTTTTTGCCTATTTCTTTTTAACCATGCATGTGTCCTACATAATGCTAGAAAAGAAATCATAAATCATATATTTTCCATAACATATACAACAACTAAATACATGTACTAGAAAGACATATATCGAAGCATCCTCAATCATAGCCATAAAATCAACATCTAACTGTCAAAATAAAAAATCTTTCTCTCTCTCTCTCTCTATATATATATATATATATAATGACTTTTAATACAAAAATACAACCATATACAGCCATGTTACCCATAGATGCCTCAGTCTGACTCCTCCAAATAGAATGTTGTAAATATGTTATTTGAGATCTAGGTCCTGATACCTACCCCTATAGATGAACTATCTGGACCACTACCTACCTCAACTAGGTCAGGGTCACTAGATGATCCACTCTCTCTTGGGCCAGTACCTATCCATCTATGTCATGGTAGATAGATGTGCAGAGCTCTCTTGAGGTAGGGCTTTCCATGTCATTACCTCTCCTACACCCACCCCCTACCAGTGGTTACATCCTATCTCTGTGCACCTGTAACCACATCATGGCCTCTCCTACTAGTCTGAACTAGATCACCTAAGTTGGGGAAGATGGTACCATGGGATCATCTAGTGTAGTGGGGTTTTATAGAATCAACACCTTACCTAGGATATCATGGAGTGCTTCCCTCACTAAAGACCTCCATTTGGTCTCCTTCTCCTCTGCAATACCTAAAAAATCAAATTAGATAGATATTAGATCATTGATATATCTCAAAATCTATATATCTATACTCTATCTCAAGTAAACTTAAATACAAATTTAACCATCTTTTATTACTTATATGTGTGTCACCTAGCATAGTCTCCTCATCAATGTGTCTTCCAAGAACCTCATATATAGGTTACTACCCAAAATCAAATCCTAGAGTCACCACCCATGTTCATATTTGGCTATGCCTAAGTGGTCTTTCTATCACCCAATTCTATCATGGCCCACCTGATGGGTCATCTAGGATGACCACCATCTCTGCTCTCTCCTATCTCTATCAATGTTTTGTTTGTGGTGGTCACCACTCCTCTAACTATGGTACTAGTGGTGGTCCCTCTAATACTACTACATCTACATCTATCCCCTCTCCCTCTACTACCCATCATACCTAACCTATCTACAGTATCTCATGATATGGTCTAATCATTGGCCTAATAACTGGTGGCCCTAATCCTCCTCTCCCTCTCAACTCTCTCACATATCGGGCCCAATATATGAGCACCACTATCAACACCACTAGGTGAGGATGTCCCATCTATCTTGGTAACTATGCTACCAGATATGGCTCCATCCACTAGGTATAATGGATAGTAGTATCTATCCATGCCAATGCTAGTGCTACTATCTCCTAGCTCAGCCATATCATAGTAATGTGCCTATAAGGTTTCCATGTAATGTCTACTTGCCTCACTATCTATAACACTAGCATGTGGGGCATGATTTATGCTACCTAATCCTATTTCCATATCTATATTTGAGGTAACCTATCATTAACCATATGGGGTAGCCAATTAACTGATACAGAGGGAACCTCTCATATATCCATGCAATCTATAATATAATGGGCCCTATTGACTTCTACCCTCTAGACATCATCCCATACATGTCATGCATAAGTTATACACAGATGAAAGATCCTAAGTCATATAACACCCCATGTTCTAATATCATTTGGCATAAGGCTATCACAAATAGTGGTACCTTGCCATTTGACTTGTAACATATCACCCATGTTATCATAAGTCATATCACCACCTTTCAAATGTTCAAAATATGTGATGTATAAACATTGAGTAAACTAACTCTTAAACTAGGGTATATCGTCTCTGAGCCAGTCGCCCATATAGCTAAGACTCTCCTCTCATCCTCACTATCTGGTACTCCCATAACCATTAGTATGCCTACTATAGGTAGTCCCAAAATATAATAAACATCCTCTAAGGTGATATCCACCTCTATGGTTTCCCCTTCCACCTCCTACCTAAACATATTAGTCAACCATTCCTAGGCTCCTAGGAACATGACTAGTAAATATGAACTTAGTGGAATCTTACACATCTCCACAATACCTTTAAACATAAGGCAATCAATCTAGCTTGATCTCCAATAGATAATCACTCTAAGAAGTTGGGGAGCCATACCACATCCACTAAATGCCAAAATTTGGGTCATCCCTGCAACCATAAAACAACAAAAGATGTATTAGATCCTCCATGTCATTTATAATCAAAATACATTCTTTTCAAAATTTTAACAAAAAAAAGCCTAATTTTCTTTAATTTATTTATTTATAATAAATTCAACCTATTTTTAGCCTACTCGGCCCTTTTTCCCTCAGTCAACCATTTTGTGCCTTTCTAGCACTCTTTCAACCTATTTCACACATTTCCATACTATTTTGATCACTTAGTCAAACACTAGGTTGACTAAAATTTCCTTATTTTAACCAGGTTAACTTAACAAACTAAATCGACCCTTTATTTCCCCCCCTTAGTATTAAGTCAGTAGAGTGTATTTTTATACTAGGTCGACAATAATTTACTAAGTTGGTAGTTTGGAAAACATACTACGTTGACACATACCTACTAAGTTGGTAGTGTGGATTTTGAAAAATTTCAACCTACTAGGTCAATTGGGTCAACCTAATTATTTTTTATTGTCGACCCCTTACATTTTTAGTAATAAATGGCTTCCAATAGTTATTACTCTAGTTCCTTCAAACCCATTTCCCTACTTATTTTTCCTACCCCTAACAACCTTTTTGGGTTCATTCTAATTCCTAGAATTTCTCTAAATTACACATTTAAAAAAAAACACTTAAAATCCATAAAATATTCAAAAACTAGTTTATGATTCTCAGTTACTACCTATGCTACACCCGTCGCTGCCATTGGGAGTCCCTCTCGTCTTGCCTATCATATTCTCACCATCCTCACTTGTTTGGTCTCTTAGAGCTCTTTTCCTCTCCTTCACAAGTCAAAAATAAAACATGACTTTCCTTTGACGTTATTTAAACTTACTTTTCAAAAATCTCAATCTTTCAAATATTTTTTGTCAAATTATTTATTTTGTCTATATCTTTGTTTCTATTAATCCCTTTTTTGAACCGTAAAATGTTTTGGAATCATGATGACGTGGAGAATATTTTACACTACTATATGCCTATCTTTTAAAAATTATGATTTTTTGCTATTTTTTGCACTAACTTCTATAGGTTCACCTAATGTTCCTCACATGGGATGCCTTCACTTCTCTTACAGTTGACTTCTTTATCTATAACACTAAGGTAAGTGAAGGTATGTGATTTTAAATTTTATCCTTTCATTTATCTTATTTTCTCTTTACTTCATTTTGCTTAACATTAATGTTATGTGTTATCATGTTCTATTTCTCGAAGCACCATCCCATGTTTCACTTACATGGTACGTGATGAGATTTGAGTGGGGCATATGTATACACATAATATTTTCAAAATTTTATCACTTATTGATACTTTATATCTTGTAAGAACCTTTTGAGTCTCAATATCTCTAAGTACATGCCTTAAGGGGTGCACTGAGAAAGGGGTGGGCAGACCATTAGTGTTTCTTAGGATTGTTATCCCTTTTGCCACTTGTTATCTACACACTTGTCTCCTAAAATCCTTATCCTTAATATTTTTATTCTCTATTGCACCTTCTTCCAGTAATTTTCCACTTTCATTTACCTCTTCCCTAGCTTAAATCCCCTTTCAATAGTTTTAAAACTATGTCAGCTGGGTCGACCCTGTATTGTTTTGTCATCAGCCCATAGTGCCAACATAGTTCATTTTCAGCATGGGTTATTATCCAAAACATTACTAGGTTGATTGGGTCGACCCTATTAGCCAAAATTTTTGTAAGGGTTTAGGGTTAGAGTTGCCTATATATACAATTTCATTTCGCCATTATTGAGAAAAGAGAAGAATACGTAAAATATATTGTGCATTTGTTTATCCACCAATCTACTTGAGGAACAAGTTTAGGGTTTCATATATTATTTAGAGATATGGATCTTGTCTTATGGAGAAGTCTTTTAGATGCATTGATAGGTTGTGTAGCCTAGAGTTGATTTATCCTTGTCATCCTTACATACCATAACAACGTCTTGTGAAGTACCTTGGCCAAGTGAGAGATTGAGGCTTAGCAGGTTCATCTTCAAAGGTAAGTATTCCTAACTTTGTTCCTCCTTTGTAAGAGTAGATAGATAAGCATTTTTAATTCTCTTCCATGCATTAGGGTTATATATATATTTATGTGAGTATATGTCTTCTATGTATGTTTACTTTTATTTGATTCTAACCCCTACTTTGTGCCACAAGCTTTGGTGAGCACTAGATTAGATTTTCTTTACTTGTTATTAGTTAGAGAGATATCAAAACATAGGACTCCCTTAGGGTTATTTCATGATTGTTCTTGATTAGAGGCTTTAGAACCCTCCCTAGTATAGTGTATTGTGGTAAGAGATCCCCTAATCAGGTCTAGTGGATCCCCGTATTGGTCATGTTCTCAATTATCTAATGTGTTCTCAATCAGAAGTGTATGGTATGATCTATCTTATCCAAGTTAAGAATGATTTATAGACATGATAAATTTATAATTGCATACAAAAAATAGTTTTTTACTGAAGCATACAACTTGTCAAGGACAAAAGCCAAGAAAATAGGTTCAGAATAACCTATATGATGCTTTGTATGAAGTCTTTTTCTATGAGTTACCTGAACATGTGTACTAGTGGTTGGATGCATATTCAACCCACCAAAAAAGGAGATATTAACAATGCTATGAATGGATGAAGGAGAGTTTACAGAGGCTTAAGACCATGGATTCCACTTGGACTAGAGCAGTAGATAAATGGTGGAAAGGAGTGTCGAATAACTACATACTTGAGTTTACAATCTCAACATAATCATGCCATGAGGAAGCAGAGTACTAGTTTTTGCATGAACCTAAAGGCATGTGTATAAAGTAATTCATTGCAGAGCTAAAAAAGCTAATGGTAGATTATGGCTTTGAAACTTTAGGGATGGAAGGCTAAAGTCCTTTCATATATGTGCAACACAAAGGGGGAAAAGAGGATGTATAGGTGAGGCGTAATGGAAGGGGATGAGAAGATTTACACCCAAGAGATCATAAAATAGACCTATAATAAGAGATGTCATATATTGATAGAAGATATAGAACTTGAAAGTGTCGAGAGAACCCATAGTGAGTTGGAAGGGCATGGGGAAGGATTTCTTGAAATACAACACCATGAGGATGAGAAATGTAATCAAGTGATAGATCGAGATCAAAACTTGATAGGTGTAGAATTAATTGGGTTTTTACAATATTTGTTTGAAGATATGTTTGACACACCTACCCCATTTGAACCTATGGTGCATGCTCACACACTAGATCCACCACTTGAAGAAATTACAAACATAGTAATTGACTCTATCGACATAGATCTTAGATATTTTACTAATTTGGAGTGCAAATTTGTGATTAAATAGAATTTTACATACAAAGAGGTGAGCACAACTACCTTTAGACTATTAGGTGCTAGATCACCATAATAGAACTTGAGTACAAGTATACAAAATCAGTCAAGGTTAGCAACACAAAATGGGTAACAACCCATATGAATTGGTCTGACACCACAAGTAGTATAGTCCCATTGACATCAATTACATCAATAATAACAATGGGACCAATGCCTAACCCAATGGTTGGAGGCATTAAAAGACCACTACCAAGGCAGATGCCGAGGTGATAAGAACCTCTAATCCCATTTACCCCCCAATAAATCTACTATGATATGGATATGAACTTGATAGAGTATCATAGTGTAGAGAATGCCAAAAAACATGTTTTGAAGTGTGAAATAAAGTGACATGCATAGGGCATAACCGAAACAGAGTGTAAGTCTACCCAATTTATGACCACTCTACTTGATCGCACCCTTACATGGTATAGTAAATTTGACCCTAACAAGGCCATGGTTGATTATGATACCCTAAATGATACATTCTTAAAGGAATTTGACATTCTAAATTTTGAATAGTTGAGCATCATTGTGCTTAAAGAGATTACATAAGGACTCTCATAAAGTATGTGCCTGTATGATGCAAGGTTCAAGACTCTCCTATCGAAGTTCCCATATGATATTCACCCTTCTTAGCATAAGCAATGGTTCATTAGAGGGATGCTAGTTCCATTCTAAAGAGCACTTTCTATGAAGAATTTTATAGACCCTCGCAAATCACTTGAATCCATGCTTAAAGCCGAGATAGTTAGAAGTGCAGATATCAGGATCAACCCATTTATGGAGGCACAGATTACATCTATGGCCTCCCAAATCCAAAAGATTACTGCTAGCTCTTTTCACGATGCCTAAAGTGGACTATGGTGTACTGACTATGAAGTAGGAGGCTATAATAGACTAACTACCCACAAAAGAATGTATGCACTTTGATTTTAAGCTATGAAGTCTATCGATAGGTGCATGATGTCCATAGTTGTCATTTATTATAACATGTCAGTCAAGTCAACATAACCATCTATTGTCAATTATGTGATGCCTATACCCAAACCACTATTGATTGTCAAGTGATTGATGAAATGCATGAGAAGATGGAAAGAGGCACACAATAGGCCATTGTAGTAGTTGGAAGAAAAGATAACCAAGTATATGAAGGATATAATCAACAAAATATAGGGTTTGAGATGTAATGATGTGCTAGAGGGAAAGGTGGAGGACGAGGTTGGGGAAGGTTCTCATCATGCTCATGATATAAGTGTGGCTTAACAGAGCATTATTAGCATGACTGCTCTACACATTCTAGGTGTTGGTATTGTTGAGGGTCCCATAAGGTCAAATAATACCCTAACTTGTACAAAAATTTAACCCTGTAGACACCTAAAACTGGCTGTTGATAACCTCTAACTAGGCTTTTGACCAATTTCTACCCAAAATGCACAATTTGGCCTAAAAACAATAAAACATGTTAAATGATGTAAAATTGACATATTAACATGCCAATTTTGGCCAAGGTATCCCTAAATGGGGCAATGCAATTTATGGGCCAGCTAAATTTGATCGATTCATTTTGAGTCAAAATGCAAAATTTGCATTTGTGTGTTTTCGACTGCTCTTTCCTATCAAATATTTTGAATAAGACTTGTGTCTTTATTATTTGTTGTTGGAAACATTCTAAATGGGAATACACATCCAATGCATCTGATGTGGACTTCCAATTCCAATCCAATCAAATTTAGGACCAATAACAAGGCATTCTGATCAATTTGAGTAATTTGTGCATAAAGTGCTGAATCATGTTTAAGAGCTAATTAACCCAAATCAAGGCCTAATAAAAAATTCCATGGAAACTTGTTGAATAATTTGTTTTGGAAATGAATATTAAATATATACATCACCAAGTGACCTCATTTATTGGGAAGACATCCCTAGGACATAAATGCCATAAATATTAGGATTCATGCCCTTCATGCCTCATCAATGCCCTCCATGATGCCCTCCATACCTCTTAATTGCCCCTTCTTCCAATGACATGATGAGGATAATTAGTAATTTTAATTTCAAAATTGAATTAATCCTCAACCACACATCTCAATCTTGAGATGGAAAGTTGAGGTTGATTCTGATCAAATCCAAAAATCTATAAATATGAAGCTTCACAACATCATTTCTAAGCTTAATTTGTGCAAAGTTATAATGTAGGATTGGTTCCAAAAGCTTCAAGAAACTAGTGTTATAATTCCAAAGTGACTCCAAGCCAAGCCAAGCCACAAGCTAAAAGTGCCAAGGAGAGGTGGAAGCCATCAAGCTTCTATTGCTAAGGACTTCATAAGCACAAGCTGAGTAAGCCACCACAACAAGAATTTTAGAGCATCCAAGGAAGGTAAAAGAGTTTTCTTTTGCATTATAGTTATGTGTTTCATTCATGATTGTTAACTAAGCTCTCCCTAGTGTCTAGGCATAGAGATGCTATGCTATTAGTGTGTTTATTTCATTTTGGAACTAACATAATACTAACCATCCTCTCTTGAGTCAAATTCCTAGATCTACAAACCCAAGGTAGTCTTGGTACAAACAAGGGCACAAAAATGATTAGGCACGAGTCAAAAATGGAAAAATGGACCCCAAAGGCATAATTAACTTATACAAACATAGTCAAGGTACATGCGACTACTCATAGTAGATTCACCACTCAATCATCATTGTGTCAATACTTGAGTTACAATTAGAATATGGCGATAAGGGTCACACTAAGTGCATAACATGGCCTAAAGCCAAAATTTCATTGTACCTAAACCCAACTTGCCAAAAATATGTATTGCAGTAGGCGATGAGTGTAATCTAAAACCTTAAGGAGAACTCTAATTATCATGATACCTATAAGTTCAGGTTGTTGCCTCTTGAAAGAAGTAGGATAGAAAGAAATTTGAGATACAAGAATTAACTGAGATCTTGTACCTCCCATAAATAGAGGGAATGTAACCCCTATTTAATAATTTATTCTTGAACCATGTGGATCAAAAATAAGTTTAGGTCATTGCACCATGTATGGAAATGGTGCGAGAAGTTTGGCATACACAAAATACAAAGTATGACCAAGAACTCCTTATGGATGCCAGTATTAATGGATGGTCTATTTTTGAGGTCCTTACAGACATAGGCACCGAGGTAAATATCTTAACCAAGAATGCTAAGATAAAATGGGTAGGCTATCCTTGAGTCTTTCTCCTCATTTACTCTTCATGGTTAATAAGACCTGAGTGCAGCCTATCAAAATTTTGAAGACCACAATAGTAGTTATCATAGGCACTGAATTCCATGCTCAATTTCAAGCGATTGTGTTAGTAGAACAAGACAAATACCTTATGCTTCTTAGAATGCCATGGTGTTATGAAAATAATGTATATATGCACTTCAAAAGGTGCTACATGATATTTAAAAATGGAAAAGAGAGGGTATTTATTCCCCTCTCAAATAACCAAGGATCCCCCTACATTGAGAACATGGACATCAAGGATGAGATCAACCATAATATAATATCATGGTGCAAGGTGTCAAGACTTTAGAACTAAATGATCAAGGAATCCTCTCTTGGAAAGATGTATAATTAGTGTCAGACACCACTGACATTGTTTGTGATTGATGGGTCAAGGAAGCATATGATACCACTAATTGAGCATGCTACTTGGTGTGTAGAAAAGTGCCAAAACTAGAAAGATAAGCTAGGTCAAGATTGACCATGCCTCTAAAATGTGGGTCCCTTATGCCAAGAATAAGGGAAAGAGAGTGTTTCTCCTTATTAAGGGAAAATTTTTAACACTTCCAAGATATGAAGGGAGTAATCCAGTGGAAGACTGTGTCTATGAGCCTGAATCATGCATCCCAAAAGAGTGGATAGAATGAGCACACTAGTGTATACATTGAAGAGTGCTACCACTTATTGGTGGGTAGTGCAAAGGCCTAGCTTGCCAACTTGGAAAGATGTGAAGGTAGCCATTTGAACTAGATTTCGAAAGAGCAATGAGGACTTGGACATCTTAGCCCACTCTAGTGGCTGTAACCCCATAATGCATGTGTACCTTTATGAATAAACCTATATTATCTATGGTGAAAACACCCCAATGAATCTATGGATACATGCATTTTATAGGACCTAAAATACTTGGGCACGAGCATTATATTTTTTCAATGAGATGCACCATGAGACAACAAACTAGGATGCCCTTAAGGATCAGTTTGTTCACACCTCCTTTTCTTCACAAAATCTTGAGCTAATTGATCCATTACAGGTAGTTCAAAGGTCAATATTTGAGGACACTATAGTATTGGAGGAACACCTAAATTAAATGTTTGGTGAAAAAGGGTTGGCACTCTCAACTTTCTTTGAAGAACAAACCCTCAATAGTGACTCTAGTGATGAGGATGATGAAACATGGAAGACACACAATTGGAAGAATCTAATAGGCAAAAGGAAGTTAGTATGCCAAATTAAGGATATAACCCTAAAATAAGAAGACCCTACTCATATTCATATATAAACAATTGAGGTCAAAATATAGGTCAAGGATTTGCACTAGGAGAAGAATGAACCCTATCATGCACCACTAAAAACTACTAAGGTAGATATCAACTCAGAGGGAGAACCAAAGATTACTACTCTAGGCACCTATTGGTCTGACAAGGAGCTGACACATATTTTTGACCTCCTAAAAGAATTCTAAGACTTGTTCCCTTAGAATTACCAAGATATGAAAGGCAAACACCCATCCCTCGAGAAAATGAGCATCAAACTAGTTCATGGCACAAGACCTATCAAGAAGTGGCCTTATAGGATGAACCCCAATCTTCATACCAAGGTCAAAATAGATATTGATGGTATGTTAGCCATAAGCATCATCTATCCTATGTAGGAATTTAAATGGGTTAGCCCTATGGTCATTAACATCAATCAATATGGACACATCTAAATTTATGTTGACTATAAATTGTTGAATACCACCTACGTGATTGACCCCTTTCCAACTCCATTCATCAATGAAGTCTTAGATGGAATTGTAGGTTACAAGATATATACTTTTACTAATAGGTTCTTAGGATACAATCAAGTCTAGATTGAGGAGGAGGACAAGCCCAAAATTGCCTTTGCGATAGAATGGGGTTATTTTGCATATAATGTGATGCCCTTTAGACTAAAGAATATACCAGTCATATTCTCCTGAGTGGTGATAACCGATTTCACGGACTTCATTCACAACTTCCTCCAAGTATACTTAGATGATTGGACTATGTATAGGTTAATGAAGGATCATTATGACAACTTATGCCTTATGTTTGAAAGGTGAAGGCAATTACAAATTTATTTGAACCTAAAGAAGTGTGCTTTTGCAATGTCATTTAGCACTTTGCTCAGGCACATCATCTTTAAGAATGTTTTACTCATTAATCTAGTAAAGATCACCATCATCCTTCAGCTCTAAACCCCATCAATGTTGAATGATGTTTATGCCTTTCTTGGACATTATGGGTACTATAATAATTTCATAAATAACTATACCAAGATTGTGACACCTCTAAAAGAGATATTGTGCAAGGATGGCCCATTCTATTGGGGTGTATCACAAGAAGATGCATTTGAGATCCTAAATCTCAAACTAAAAAGTGCATTGATATTACAATTTATAGACTAGATGACTCCCTTTCATGTCCATGTCGATGCATCTGGTTCTGTAATTGATGCCATTTTGGTACAACTAGGTGAAGGCAAAATGGACCATCTCATTTCTTTCACATGTATAAAATTGACCAAGGTATAACAAGACTACATCGTAACTAAGCATGAGGCACTAGCCATGGTCTATGCCCTGCAAAAGTTTTAGTAGTACTTATTGGTAACCCCTTTCATCTTCTTCATTGATCATGAGGCATTTAAGTACCTGGTGAACAAGCATGTTCTCCATAGGTGCATTTATCGATGTATTTTTTTGTTTCAAGAGTTCCAGTTCTCTGTTATAGTAAAGCTTAGAAAATAAAACTTACACTCAGACCATTTGTCTTGCATCAACTCTTGCAATGTGGTAGCACCTATAGAAGATGATATGCTTGATGTATAACTTTATAGGGTTTAGTGCATCTTAGAAGACCTAACATAGATTACCATATTTATGATATCTAGATCTATGTCCTAGACCATGATGACTAAAGAGAAGTAGTTCATAGTTTACATCACCCCTTTTCAACTCATCAGTGAGGAAATGTATAAATTGAGACATGACGAAGTCATGCACTGATATGTCCTAGAGCATGAACATGACTAAATATTATAAGAGGTGTATGAGGGGATTGCTAGAGGCCATTGCATTAGAGATGTTATGGTGTGCAAGTTATTACAATCAAGCTTGTGGTGGCCAACACTATTCCAGGATGAAAAATATTACACCAAAGCATGTGACATATTGCGGTGCATGAGAAATACCAACCATCAGGATGAGATGCCTCTCATCCCCATCCTTGCCCATGAACCATTTAAAAAATGGGTCATTGACTTTATCAAGCTTATTAATCCTACTGTAAGGCTCATAGATAGATGATACATTATGACAACCATAGATTACTTTACCAAGTGGGTCGAGGTAGTGCCAACCAAAGATTGTATAACCACCACCACAACAAGGTTTATCTTGGAGAATATCATTATTCATTATGGATACCCACTTAGCTTAAGCAGTAACCATGGTCCAAACTTCATCAATGAAACCTTTCATAACCTAATAATTGAATATATGAAGGTGCACCATAATATGACACCTTATCATCCCCAAGTAAATGGCACCATAGAGATATTTAATAAGATATTGGGAACATGCCTCATAAAGATATGTGATGTTGGTTGTAAAGATTGGGTTTATGGTGTCTATAGTATTATGGGGCTATCTCACTATGTACAAGCACCTGAATAAGGCTACACCATTTCAACTAGTGTTTGGTGTAGAGGCCATTTTACCTATGGAGTTTTTAGTGCCCTCATTGTGCATTATGTGTATTGGTCGACTAGATGACCAAAATTCTTTGAGTGCACATCTAGAATACTTAGAATGCTTGGACAAGACATGCACCCAATAAATATGGAGCCATAAAAGAGAAAAGGCATGCTAGAATCTATGGCTTTATAAGCACATCAAGTGCAAGGTTTTTACTGAAGGTTCATTAGTCTTGCTATATGACTCTAAGTATCTCAAGCACCCAAGCAAATTATAGATTAGGTAGATGAGACCCTATATCATCCACATTATAGTAGAGATTGGAATATGCAATATATGCATGTTAATGGGTGAAATGCTCCTTGGGCATTTCAATGGCAAAATATTGAAACCCTATAGTCACTAGGATGGCCCTTGTACCATTAGACACTGACTTTTTAGTCACAAATTGATTACTTTGAGATTGACCATAATAAAAAATTTCACAAGCCAAATATTTTCTTAATTTTGTTTCATTTTATGTTATGTGAATAAATGTGTCACTTTTAGGCTCATAGGAGAATTCTTTTGATGCTTACATGTATAAATCCAACATAGCGAGTCGAGCACAGATGCTTTCTAAGTGCTTGAGGCTGGACACCTAAGTTTTTGGGTATGTGAACTTTGCTAGATTTATAAAATTGAGGACTAATTTGACAAATGGAGGCACATAATATGATGGTGCACAAAAAATAAAGAAGAGAGAATGAAGCATTGGATGACTTGTGCAAAAATTTGTATGCAGGAGGGAAGCCCAAAGCGAGAGATATGAAAGTGCAAATAAATCAACTAAGAATGAGAGGTACACTTGAAAGGAAGTGTATAACTAAGATGAGATAGAACTAAGGAGGTTGAATCACATGTATGTGAAGCATTGCACCCAAGCTATCATAAGGAGGGTGAAGGCCAAGTTAACAAAGCACAAGAAAAAAATCATCGAGATAGCCAGAACCCACCTAATGGTTAGTGGGAAGTGATTGTTTGAATCACCTGTCACTTCACTAAATAAATCGTTATAAAAATTAATGATATGATGGTAAAGGCACAAAGATCTATAATAAATGAGAATTTGGTAGCAAATTTTCATGGATTTTGACCAAGAAAGAGAGGCATGCTTGAAAGAAAGTGTATCACAAAGATGAGATGGAACTGAGGAGGCTGAATCATGTACATGTGAAGTTCTACACCCAAGTTGCCATTAAGAGGGTAAAATTTTCACCAAGCTAAACAAAGTGCAAGAGAAAAATCATTGAGATAGCTAGAACCCACCCAATATTTAGTAGGAAGTGATCATTTAAATCACTTGTCACTTTACTAAACAAATCATTAGAAAAATTAATGTTGTGATAGTGAAGCCATACAGATCTGCAATAAATGAGAATTTGGTTGTATATTTTCATGGATTTTGTAGGTTTAGCAGATTTCAAGAAATCCACATGTCGCCATGCCATTAATCACTAGCCATTAATGAGGTAGCTAAAACTAAGGTATAAAGGGGAAAACAACAAACTTTGAAAGGTTAAAAACCTTATGATAATTATAACCAAAACACAAATCCAAACAAGACCCAAAGCCACTAGAACCAAAAAATGCTACCATAGTGAAAACCAAAGTATCCACATCCCCCAAACAAAAATAGTTGAGCAAAGATAGAGATTGCATCCTGCTTAGAATTGGAAATGAGGTGAGTGGTGAAGAATTAAGAGAGAATAGGGTAGTATAAATTCTACAAAACATCGAGGCTATCATTAATGGTGCATGAAGCTCAAGAGCTGAAGACACAACCATAGATTTTATGACTATGAATAAGCACCAAGCATGATTAAAGGCTTCAAATATATTAACCAATCGTGCTTTAATAGTAGTCAGTTTAGAATGGGTAAGAAAAGGTTAAGTATAGGTACACCATAGGATTAAAAAGATACCAAGAAGGCATGAATGGTGAAGGAAGTATCCAGTATGAAATGAGATGTATAGCTGGTATAAGGCATAAACATCTTGGTAATTGACCTAGAAGTAAGTGCAAATCTTGCTTCTAGAGAAATCTAGTTTCCCCTTGAGGTCTTGGTAGGGGAGAAATGGGTATCTTTTACACACATGAGTAGATTAAAGGATTATAACCAATGCATAGGGAGAAATATGCATGAACTCAACTAGGACTAGATGGTTGATACAAAGAAGTACATGATGGTGGGTGTGACACTATTTGGTGTCTCCATCTGAGATAAATTGGTAACAATAGGCATGAACCAATTATTTGAGCTACCAATTTTTGGCAACTAGAGGAATTAGATCAATTCTTCCTCTCAGACGTACATGGTAATAGGTTTTAATTTATAGGGTGGCACATACAAATCTTGATGAGACTCATCAGTAAGATTATGAGGCTCCCAAGTGAAAGAGCAAACATCTATCAAATGATGGAAGATGATGTGGAGGTTGAAAGGGTTGTGAAGCTCCTGGGCTACTACAAGTCAAGTTTCACATTCTTTATCAAGGATATATAGGACCTCAACATGAGGGTCACAACATGCCTAGTTAGCTCCAAACTATGCCCCAATGGCCAATGGTTTGGCATTAGAAAAACCTACTTGTGCATTGCCCACCACATGGTGCAAGGGGTAACATTTAACATCTCCAAATTTATTATTGAGGAGATTGTTAAAAATGTGTTGGAGTACCACAAAGCTCATGAGACCTTCATATGGGGATACATGTTGATCTTGATCATGATGGAAGACATGGGTGTACTAGATGGAGATGATGACAACTTTTGGGTATTCCTACCCCACAATGACTTCCCTATGATGAAGTATCAAGACTTCATCTGGCCACCCAGCATTTCAAAAAAATTCAAGACAAGGGTTCAAGGGTGGTGCAATAGATATATCCAGGCCTTTAGGATTTAACTATGCATCCCTCAAGATCTCCCCAATACCTAGTAGGAATGGAAACCTTTATCGTAATGCAACATTTCTATGTGGTACACCTGGTGCTCATAAATGGGAACCTATCCATGTCGTTTAAGCTTCCTTATGCATTTTATACCAAGTATTTCATGGTGGTACTAAGGAGGATTCTGAATGTGCAACAATTGGAGATCCCAATAAAGATCATGGATCAAGATAGGAGTAGGTTGAGGCACTAGTATGTGTGTCATAGAGCTAATGCCACCAAGAATGAGGAAGATGAATTTGACAGTATGGAACTTCATCCCTTTCAAAGGTAAATAATAAATGAGCATATCTTCAAAATCTATTATAGAATGAAGCCATGCAAGAAGGGCACCAATCCTAAAAAAGATGATGATCACCCCTCTTAGTCAAAAAGAAAGGAAATATTATGCCTAAAATGAAGGAGAAGACCCTCCAAAATAAGTGGGTGGATAAAGTTAAAGAGATCATGGAGTGTATTAAGTCAGAGATTTCCTTCGGAGAACAAACTACACCTCTAATTCCTAAGAAGCACATAACTTATGTGTGAGAGAGTGCTTCCACCAAAAAGAAGCATAAGAAGAAGAAAATAAAGGGACCAGTTGCATTCCCCACTATAACCTTGATGGATATGGAGAAAGAGGTTACTCTCACACCCAAATTAGAGGATAATGAAAAATAAAGCACAAGGACATACATCTTATAGATAGAAGAGGATGAAGTAGATCCAAGCACCAAAGATGTATAAGAATCCCTCTAAAGTATCATAACCATTGTACTTGAAGAAGTAGAGGAGCCAAAAAGATCTTCATCTAGTGAATAACCCTCCACACTACCTTTGTAAATAGAAAAGAATATAAGGGTGTGGAAGAAAATGGGATTGAGCGAGGAAGACATTGAGAAAGCTCTAATGATTTAAGAAAAGCATATACTTTCCAAAGAAAAAGAAGAGGCCAAGGTAGAGAAAAAGGCCAAAAAGGTTCTCTCAAGCATAAGATTAGCCATAGAAGTAATCAACAAAATGTATAACACCCCCACCAAGAAGGTAGAGTAATCTGCATAAGAGGTGCACCCGAGTAGTGAAGGGGCACTTGAAGAAAAAGAAGATGATACTGGCACCTTGGAAAAACAAATGTAGATAACAAAGGAACCCCATCAACAACAAGGTGACTTTGGTGTCCAAAAAATTAACTTGGAGGTGAAAATTAAGAAGCCTCAGGAAGAATAAAAATATGAATGGGAAAATTCCAAGGAAAAAACCCCTAAGGAACAACCAAGTGAATCCTCTAATGAAAGTGTCAAAGAGAGCAGTTGCACTAGTGAAAAGGAGGAAGAACAAGTAGATATGGCCATAATTAAAAAGGATGATGTAGAAATGATCATAAGGGAGAAGGTGTAGAAGAGATGGGAGGATGAAGACCTTTACATGTTTGACATCATGCCCCCCCAAGATGCCATAACTAAGATGCATAAATAAGTTGCTTTTACATTTGATCATTATATCGATGAGCCTCACTTCGAGGCACCTAGAGTAGCTACTTCAAGCCTAGAAGATCTTGAGGAAGGGCATGAATCCCTCCTCATAAACCCTCATGCCATGAACCTAGTCTAATCTATGAATGCATTGATCAGGATGGCCACTAAGGTTAAGCACCGAAACATTATCAATGATGGTTGGGTGAGAAAATGGAAATAAATCCATAAAGAAGCCCAAGAGGAAGCACAAGTCACTAAGTTCAAGCTACAATAGATCTATGAGCACATAAAGATGTCTGAACCATCCATTTTGGTTGGCATCGACACTTTGAACCTCTGTAAGATTGATAAAATCTATGTGCTAGTAGAGCAGATGCTCCTAAGGATAAAACTCGAGCTGATGCAAGAAGAAGAAGATCCCTATATCGTGATACAAAATCATCTTGATGGTAAGATCAAAGAGGTTGAATAACTCTTATTGAATCTACAAGAGGGCATGAATAAAGTTGATGCCATTTTTTTGAGTTTATCCAACCAAGCCTCAGTCGTAGATCTGTGCCTTAAGCAGGCAAAAGAGAAGGAAAAGATGATGGCATAGGTGTAATTGGCAAGTAGGTAATATCAAGCATAAATCATGAGGAATATCAATATGATAAGCACCCAAATCAAGGACCAAGAGTATAACTTGGCATCACTCTTATGTACTCTACAAACTAAGGCCTAAGAGCAAGGAACAATCCTAAACAAGAGTTTGGAAAAGTCTAAGGCAAAAGTAATGACCTTATAGAAGGAGTTGGAGAAGAATGATGTGCTTGCACTTAGTGTTATGTCCATCAAAATAGATAGCACCATTGAATAAATCAAGCTCATTATTAAGGTCTTTAAATACTTCAGAATCAAGCTTAAGGAGAGTTCACATGAGTTTTATGCTTCAAAGACCTTGACAACCTAGTCTAAGGGTGGACTAGAAATTTTATATGGGGTAATATTATGCCCCTTATTTTGATAAGTTAGTATTCACGCTAGTATGACATGAAATTTGGTGTGAGTAAATAATTTAGTGTGATGAATTTTTGGCACTTTAGTTCTAACAAGAGTTTGCAGTGCATATCTGGTACTAGCTAATAGGTGGTTAATTGGTTCCTAAATCTTTAAGGTATCTTATAGGTTTGGCTATATGTGGCAAATACAACATGAAGATCAAAAGGTGATGGAGCCAACATGAATTATCACCAAGGATCCAAATTGGCACTTGACATGTCCATTCCACCCTGGTGGACATGCACTTGAATAACTATAAAAAGATCTCAAACTAGTTGAACCAAGGATGAAAAAATAGTGCAGTGAAGCTTTGGTGGATTTGAATTGCTCTGTATGCATGTATCTAGTAACCATTAGAATTAATATTATGGATTCTATGAAGGCTCCATTTGTAAGCACCCAATCTCACTTGTGAGCCTTTAGGTCATTAGATAGCTTGAGATAAGCATACTCTATTCAAAATGCCATGAACTGTATACTCTTTTTTATTTGAGCTTTGATTAATGGTAAAGAATAGTTACAGTAAATGTGATATCTGATTTATGCATCTTTGGTATTGTTATTTGAATGTTAATGATTATAATTTTGTAATTTTAATATATGTATGTTAATAATGTTGTTTATGAGCTTTTGGATCACATTGTTAAAGGAATCCCTTTGTTAAATGATGATGTTAGCCATAACTTATATAAATACTTAGTTTATAGATCTTGTGCCAAGTGTTCTTTCCATTGATAGAAGCATAAGCCTAATATGAGAATTTAAAGTGAAATCAGCCCCTTGACCCTTCAATCATTGATATGAAGATAGGATTCATTTAACAAAGGCTTATATGACTCTAGGATTAGTCTACCAAAAAATTTGTGCATATAGGCCACTAGGCTTAGCCCATGAAAGGCTTGAGCCTTTAGATCTATTTAAGCCTTCTTTGAATTGATGAAGCCCCATAATTTATGTATTGCACCATTACACAACTAGCCTAATGTGGGCCCTAGTTCCTTCTCAATTGCAATTCAAGTGAGTGAATAAGGCCTATGCCTTATGTGAATTAATGTTGGCATAGTTGAGTGTAAAATGTTGAGCATAAGGGGAATATCCCATGTTTGTGTTAGGTTTGTGGAGCTAAAAGCTTCACTGATGCAGACATGGAGGAGGTTGCAGAATGAGTTGCTGAGTGTCAGAAGTGTTTGGCGTTGGTCTGGCCAACCGGCGTCGGCAGGGTAAGACAGGAAGGCAACCGACGTCGGTCATATATCGGCCGGCGTCGGCGACCCCAGGCAGACAGGGACCGACGTCGGTCGCCTGTGTGGTTCGACTGCGAGTTAATTACGGGCAGTGGATTGACGAACCAAGTGTTTGCATGATGAGTGCTAATTTTAGACTCATAGCTGCGGATCTAATTATTGTAATTAGATGTCTAATCATTGTTTGGATGAGATCTATATAATAGACTCATGGTTGTATTGGAAAAGTGTGCTAGGGAGTAAGAGAGCATAATTATAAGCTCCTTCTGTGTGTGAGGTAGAGCAATGGTGCGTTCCTCCTAGTGCCTCAGTACCAGGTGTGTTGGTGCTGGATTGGAGAGCCAGCTGGGTTCTTCAAGAGTGTAGGATCTTGGTCACAGTTGCATGGCCTATATAGGAGATCTACATGGTAAGTAAGATCGTTGATCTGCAGGTGTATGTGTGTGCAAGGTTGAGGTTCACAGGTGAGCAGAACCATTGTTTGATTTGCAGGTGTGCAAGGTCATACAGACAGCAACACAACAGGGAGCAGTATCAGGCATGATCTACTTGGAGTACAGGTGTGTACTCGGATAGAGCAAGAGGAAGGCAAGGGAGTTCCTTCCATAAGTATGGTTTGTTGAATTTTAGGATGTTGCAGATTCATGGGAGATCTACTTGAAGTACCTTGAGTACTTGTGGAGCACGTGGAGTGCTTGTGGAGTGCGTGGAGCACTTGTGGTGTGCGTGGAGCATGGGAGGTGAACACCAACTCTGTATTTGAGTTGGGTGTTGGGACCTGTGAGAGGGAGAGCTTTGGGGAGAAGAATTACTGTTCACTTGAGGTGTGGGAAACCTCTGTAAGGTGGTGGAGAAGAAGTGGCATCTTCTTTATTGTATTCTTTTCTGTATAAAGTGTTAATACAATTTGTGTATTGTCTCTCATATGCTGTGTTATTCTGAATTCTAGTTACTTGGTGAATCTGGTTAATTTCCGCATATTAAGTTGTTTGGTTTAGTAATCAAATTGTGTGCTTCCGATTTTATATCCTCCCAACAAGTGGTATCAGAGCCTTGGTTGTAGGTTCTTGAGCTTGATACCAACAAGTGGTATCAGAGCTAAGGTTGGAGGAAGCAGGTTTTGTGTTTGGTTACAGGGCACTCTCAGGGGTTTCTGATCGAGTGGGAGTAGAGCAACAGCAGATCAAAGTAAGCTAAGAATGGAGGAGTTGAAAAGCACAGATGGTCACTCACGGTCCTATGGAAAGAAAGAGCAGGTAAAAGATTATTGTTGGTTGGTAGCAGATCAGCATGAAGAAACTGAAGATACAGATGTAGCAGGTGTTGTTGCACAGGATGTGTTTGCAGGTTTCTTGGATAAAGTTGAATCTTGGATAAAAGATTCGGTTGCCTCTTTCCATGCAGTTCCAGGTAGAGGAGCTGGTGAGCCTTGCCAAAGAATTGGCAAAGGGGAAGTAAAGCTGAAATTGCAGGCGGCCAACACACAGGTGTTGATGAAGGTCATGCAGGTCCCAGGTTTGGAGATATGGCTAATTTCTTTAGAAAGATTGGGTGATGAGAGATGCACAAGAACTCTCACAGCGGATGCACTTGAATTAGCTGGTGGTAAGAAAACAGGTATCCTTTATCTACTTGTTTATATTACTGATTCTTCTTTTGTTGTGGAGACGTGGCTTCGTAGGCTTGGTCACATGAGCAGGAAGGAGATGCATGTTCTTAAGCGGAAGACAGATATATTTGACAGGCTTAAGAACTGGAAAGCCTTGGTGTTTATGGAGGAGATGGCGGACAGAACCCAGTGGATGTGGCTGGATACTTCTGAGCAGGGCAGTTTGGACATGGATTTTGATTCAAAGAAGCTCGCAGGTAAAAAGTCATCACTCACAGGCGAACACAGGTACCAATGTTGGTCAGGAGGAACCGGCATCGAACAGACAGGTGCCGATGTCGGTCATGTGCAGACCGAAGCCGGCGATGTCGGGCAGTGTAAGACCGATGTCGGTCATGGGACCGACGTCGGCAGTATGTAAGACTGATGTCGGTCAGAGGACCGACGTCGGCAGAAGGGACACCAGCGCAGGCAGGTTGGTAGTCAGGTACAGACGCATGGAACCGACGTCGGTCGGATGCAGACTGTGGAGTGACCGAGGTCGGTCACTGTAACAGATTTTGGGTGGACAACAAGCTGTCAAGGAGTCTCAAACACCCATACGGAGGACTGAAGGCGTAAGTAGGCCCTCAAATTCGTTGTTCCTCTTCTTTATACATGTTGCTAATTGTAGAGCAGGAAGGATCCAGGAAACAGGTGTGAGCTTGGCATGGATAAGGATGTGATTCCTTGGAGGAGAACCAAACAGGTGTGTTTTGGTAGAGATGCCAGCAGGTATGAAAGCACAGAGACGAATGGATACCTTAGTAGAAGAATAGAGAGAACGGATACATGAGACGGAAGACCAGGTATATGGTCTTGTGGAGCTGCAGGACAGTGGTACAGGTTTTGACAGGTGGAGGACGGAGCATGGCTTCAGTCAATGTCAGGGTAACTACTGTGATTTGACTTACCAGGGGGATGATGAGTCATGACATCATTCTGTTGCTGTATGTGGATAGTATGCTAGCTAGCAGGTGTGTACATACAGGGTTTTGTTGAGCTAAGGGTAAGATTAGTTCAGTGGCATGTCAGGAGGAGTTTGGAGCAGCAGAATTCTTTGACATGGGAGGCATGGAGATCACAGGTTGATTTTGTCTCGAGTGGGAGCTGATGTGAATCAGGTGTTGGCGAGGTTCAGGATGCAGAGCCGGAGCACACTAAGGGCTGGACAGGTACAGTGTCCGAAATCACATGAGGTCTGGTATAGACCTGAGTATTCCCATGCAGTGGGAGTTGTCAGAGAGTTAGGAGCCAATTCGGGGAAGTGGGTTCTCAGGTTTTCTGAGAGGGACCGACAGCAGGTGTTGCTACGCAGGGTCAAGACTTCACTACATGTATTTGTAGGTTCGGATGTGGCAGGTTACTCGGATGACAGGTGGTACACCACGGGATGTGTGGTGGGTTGTCTTCAGGTGGGAGCTTGAAGAGGGATACAAACCAGAAAACAAATTAGACAGAGTACAGGTACAGGTACAGTGTAGCTGTTTATCTCCAAGTGGGAGATTGTTAGGTTTGTGGAGCTAAAAGCTTCACTGATGCAGACATGGAGGAGGTTGCAGAATGAGTTGCTGAGTGTCAGAAGTGTTTGGCGTTGGTCTGGCCAACCGACGTCGGCAGGGTAAGACAGGAAGGCAACCGATGTCGGTCATATATCGGCCGGCGTCGGCGACCCCAGGCAGACAGGGACCGACGTCGGTCGCCTGTGTGGTTCAACTGTGAGTTAATTACGGGTAGTGGATTGATGAACCAAGTGTTTGCATGATGAGTGCTAATTTTAGACTCATAGCTGCGGATCTAATTATTGTAATTAGATGTCTAATCATTGTTTGGATGAGATCTATATAATAGACTCATGGTTGTATTGGAAAAGTGTGCTAGGGAGTAAGAGAGCATAATTATAAGCTCCTTCTGTGTGTGAGGTAGAGCAATGGTGCGTTCCTCCTAGTGCCTCAGTACCAGGTGTGTTGGTGCTGGATTGGAGAGCCAGCTGGGTTCTTCAAGAGTGTAGGATCTTGGTCACAGTTGCATGGCCTATATAGGAGATCTACATGGTAAGTAAGATCATTGATCTGCAGGTGTATGTGTGTGCAAGGTCGAGGTTCACAGGTGAGCAGAACCATTGTTTGATTTGCAGGTGTGCAAGGTCATACAAACAGCAACACAACAGGGAGCAGTATCAGGCATGATCTACTTGGAGTACAGGTGTGTACTCGGATAGAGCAAGAGGAAGGCAAGGGAGTTCCTTCCATAAGTATGGTCTGTTGAATTGTAGGATGTTGCAGATTCATGGGAGATCTACTTGAAGTACCTTGAGTACTTGTGGAGCACGTGGAGTGCTTGTGGAGTGCGTGGAGCACTTGTGGTGTGCGTGGAGCACGGGAGGTGAACACCAACTCTGTATTTGAGTTGGGTGTTGGGACCTGTGAGAGGGAGAGCTTTGGGGAGAAGAATTACTGTTCACTTGAGGTGTGGGAAACCTCTGTAAGGTGGTGGAGAAGAAGTGGCATCTTCTTTATTGTATTCTTTTCTGTATAAAGTGTTAATACAATTTGTGTATTGTCTCTCATATGCTGTGTTATTCTGAATTCTAGTTACTTGGTGAATCTGGTTAATTTCCGCATATTAAGTTGTTTGGTTTAGTAATCAAATTGTGTGCTTCCGGTTTTATATCCTCCCAACAGTTTGTGCCTAGTTATAATAAGCCAAGAATCAACTAAGACAACTTTATGCACCCATATTTACATCATTCTCCACGTTGTATACTCCAAACACCACATGCACAAGTTTTTCACTAGGATTACACTTGATTGATACCTCATTCCATCTGCAATGGTTGGCATTCTTGAGTGGTTCAGAGTCATTCCACATTCCTAATTTCTTGAGTGGTCCTTGAGCCATTTTACATTTCAAAATTATAGAGTGGCCTAGATCCATGTTTTACATCTTCATAACACCACACAATTTCAATTTAAACTTTTTATACTATGCATGGCTAAGAAATGATGGAGTCAGGACCTACTTGATTTTTTGAGCCACCCATATAAGAGGGTTGGATAAATCATTAGTATAATCCAAGTTAATCATAGATTATGACCCACCAAACAAGGGTGGGAAATGATGGATTCAAATCCAATATGAGTTGTTGATCCACCCACACATGGGGATTGGGCAAGCCATTAACCTAGTCTAAGCTATTCACCGTTTGATCATAATCTACATGCACATATAGAATTTCACCTAGTTTTTGCATTGGTTTGCATACCCAATGAGGTGTATTCATTCCTTTCCTCTATCTCACATATCATTACTAAGTTTTGTCTTTGCTTTTGATATTTATTAAGGACTAATTCATATATGTTTCATTTATAGGACATGCAATTGATCATAATTCATAGAATCAGACCCAAATTCATGAGTTTACCTCATAGGTAAGTCCATGTGCATTTATCTTTCATTTATCCTAGTCATTTCACTTTGTTGCATTTTTAGAATAAAAGGGGGGAAATTTTAGTCATATAAAATTTCATTTAATGCAATGAGTGTCACTTGAGATCACCCTATCCTTAGATTATCCTTGGACATATCTTAGGGCCTTTTTTTATCATTTTAAAACTTATAAGCATGTCTATCCCATGCCCATATATAATAAAATCTGCATTCAACCATCACCTAGGCATCCCTTATCCTTTTTCACATTTTCTAGCCACTTGGACAATAGCGCAACCCCATTAGTCTAAAACATAGTGCATTATTGGCCCTTAAATTTCTTTACCCCTAATGAATATATTTCCACTCCTTGAAGCATATTAGGGTCAGCCTAGAATCATTTCATGTCTTGACAAACATTAAAACACTATATAAATACTACTCTCATTCATTTATCCCCCAAATGGTAATTCTTATGAACAAGTTCATAAACAGTTATGTAAATTAAGGTTATTGATCCCTATTTATACATACATACATCTATAGTATCCTAGACCTCATGTTTACTTAGGTTTCTAGTCTCAATTCATGCTAAAATCATTCAAATTGGCATTCATACTTAGGCATACTAACAACACTCTCACTTACACCAGCACTTAGATCAAGAGAACTACATCAAGATTGATCCCCTTTCAAGGTATTGGTATGCAGGCAATGCTCAACACATGGGGTGTTGAGGTTTTACCCATCCCACCTTACAAATGCCACTCTTAATCCAATTGTGTTCATCAAAATGCTAGTAAGCATGGGAGATTAGGATTTCATAGTGAAATCAATCAAAGTGTATAACAAATGAAGATCTAGGTCTCGATCATACAAGCATAGGCTTCTTGAAGCAGAGTGAAGGTCTACCCAAAATTTCACTAATTCACCTGCACATGGTCATTATCACAACATATAAGATCAATAAAATAGTGCACTATTATCAAATAGGGTCACACTATAGTCTGAAGATGGTTATAACACCTATTCTTTGTTGATGAAACTTTAACTTGCTCCTGCATGACTTCCCTGCTCTCCACTTGTCCATCTCAGTCATATTTTCTAGTAAAGTAAATATTTTCTAATTCCTTGCAATTTATAGAATATTTAAATAAATAAAGTATTGTGCAAATCAATGGATGTTGATACTATAGTATTTTTTTCCCTCGTTTATTACTTAACTCTTTATTAACCTTAGGGTTACATTCCATAAACCTAAAAAATATAAATCAAGTTCATATATATATATATATATATATGAACATATTCTATAATGTAGTTTCAATTCATCAAGTGTGGGAACCTTTCAAAATAGAGTTTGTATTTTAATTCCAAAAAATTTATAATTTCCCTTTCATAGAAGTGTGATTTTATTTACATGCCATTCCCCTTATGCAAGGGTGTTTATATTATGAAAAGATTAGGACCCTAACCTTCAAGAGAGACTAATGTTGCACATACAGTGCTAACACCTTGAAAAACTACATCCCCTGGATTGATAACTAATCATTATAGCATAATCAACAAACCAAGTGGATACCTCATTAGTGATTTTTGATGAGTGGGGTTGTATGTACACTGATTGGATTGCATCAGTTTAGTTATGGAGTTTATTTTTCCCATCATTACACATGCGGTTTTAAAAAGGTATTAAGACATTTCAAGACTTTTACAAATACGGAAAGTGGTTGGACTAAGATGAGGTCAAATTAATTTTTAACCTCCCCTAATCCCATGCTATAACATATATTATGATTTCTAATTTTATCAAGCCTTATTTTAGAGTGATTATCATGGATGATGACGAGGTGTTCTAGGATAATGATAGGTGATTAAAATGGCCTCCCTTATTAGAGTTGACTACTAAACAAATAAAGTCAATCAATGCATCAAAATCTACTTAATGAAGTTAGCAAACCCAACTTTGGTGAACATCAAATTATGATCCAATTTTATATTACCAACAACCAAAACAACAATGTGCCAAGTCTTTAGTGCCAAGATTTCCATGTACATCAAAATCTCCTATGTTATTTCACTATATATTTTGCCTAGATTTAAATGATTTTGATATTATATGCCTCACAGATCGAAATACAATTCATATAATCCATAAAAAAAAATATTAATATAGTGAAATTCCAAGCTATGTCATTATAATAAGATTATTTGAGCTAGGTCATGAACACCAAGGTTTATATGAGCTAGGCCAAACATTCAAGATCATAAAATAAATGAGCTTAGGTTCATATAACAAGCACATGTTTATATGATACTCTAATGAAAATTTAAATCTTACAATGTGATATTCAAATGAAGAGTGTACTTGCCATTCAACATTTTCAACTGTATTTACCAACTTCTAACTACATTGCAAAATTGCTCAAGAACTCAATTGCATGATCGACACAATGAAATTTCTAACTTATTAAAGAACCATTGGCAAAGTAAGACTTATGAAAAGATTTTATGGAAGTAAATGTGAATTAATTATAATTGTATTACTCCCAGATATTACACTCTTACAATATTTATGAAAACACCATGTGTAATCCTTTATGAATAGAAATTATTTTACGATAATTTATTCACAAATGTTATGCCAAATTTGATTTACTTTGAATGATGTTACCAATGTTTGAAATAAATATACACAACATTATGTCATAATAAATAGATGTGAAATAAATAATAGTTAAATAAATGAAGACAATTTGGCTCCCGTCAAGTAGTTTTAAATTTTATGATTTGGGCCATCATATGCAAGAATTGGATAATTTTCAAGTTCTTAAGAGGGGTACTAGAATTTTATATAACAAGGTGCAGTAGAAGGGTGTGACATTAAACAATTTGTTAATGCATAACAAATTTGATGGTGAGCGTGTGATAACATGGGATTTTTTGAATCTATTGGACAAATTTTAGTGGGATTATTAGCTAAATTTGGCTACCATAGGGGAGTATCATTTCCAAACCTTGTTGTCAAGCCTTCTAACCCTATTAATAGATCTTGCGAATCCTTGTTTTGATGTTATATCTTTTAAATGTGTATTGAGGTGATGTTTAGGTTATTTTAGGCTCCTATGCAAGGTCTTGTCCTAAGGTGAAGTCATAATAATCAGTTGATTAGCTATTCTTCATAATTTGGTCCTTGATGAGTTTTAAAAATGTCTTCTACAATATAGTTTACAAAAAGTAAGGTAAGTTTGTAAATATTAAGGTAATTCATAAGAGTTAAAGTCATATTTGATTCATATGAAGACATGATATAAGGTGAATTCATTAAATAAAATAAAGAAGGAGTTACACCATGCAAAGGGTGGCTAATTAAGGCCATGTGGAATTCATGAGAGATGATGTCATGTTTCATAGGTTCTTACAAACTTTAAAAGGTGGTAAAGTATACATTTATAACATATATCAACCTTATGAATTATTTGAAACCCTCAAATATAACATGATGCACATGTCATGGGAATGTGTTCTTAAACATTGGTTTTTATCTGTGTAGGATAGGAATACCTTATCTTTGGCCTTTGAAACAAGTTAGAATAGAATATCATTGTCAAAAAGGCATTTTGATGAGTTTTAATAGATTGTTGTGGTGAAATTGGCATCTCCAACCAAGAGGATCATGGAAACAGGTGTTGAAACTCTTTCACATCATCATATAACCCCCTATAGGTCATATCCATGCTTAGGAGTTTGTAATAGGCTCAAAAAAGGAAATAATATCCTCCATTTCTCCATCAAGCTCTTTGCAAGCTAGTAACAACTATCTTCAAATATTTGGTTTATGAAGGAGAAGGTTGGTTGGGTCAAAAAATATTAGGGTTAGATAAGGAAAATTATTCCATAAATATTACATTTATTAGTTTTAGGTTATAGGGGCTTAACTTTATGAACCATCGCTAACAATAAATTTGCTCTAAAACCCACTAGCTCAGTTTTAAACAATTTTATGAATTTTTGGAGGTCATTATTGAAATGGAAGGATGGTTAAAGGTATTTTATGATCCAAAATATCTCTTAACATCATTTAAAACACTTAATTGGCATGTGTGAGCATTTAATGGCAAAAAAAGGGTTACATTTATTGATTTGTGAAGATGGTAGGCAGGGTTTTGATGTTTTTGCATGTTTTCTATCTCAAGTAGATTCTAAAAAAACTATAACAACCTCTCATTTATAATTTCAGTCTCTTTGGGTGTCATAATTTAATCATCAAGTGTAAATAGTGAATTATGAGAAGCTTTGGTCTTGGTGTCCTTCAACAGGTCTGACCTTAGGAATACCAAAGGGTAATATGAGTCTTGATGCTGCTCATGACATTTGAAAGGTTAGGTAACATGAAATGAAATTGATATAAATTGAAAATTATGTATATAATTCTTTTCATGGTAGGGATATATCACTTGATAAGGTAAAAAACTCTTGAAGAAAGTCATCAGGTCTAACTGTATACTTATAGGTCTGTTTGCACAAATTCAAAAGAGAAGAACAATTTTGAGTTGGAAGTTGAGGAATATGGATGGTGATGAGTCAATATATAATAAAAAATAATTAAAATTACTATCCCAATCACTCATGGTTGCATTAAGGAACTCTTCAATCCATGAATGGGCTAAAAAGGAACTGTATACAATCTTCAAAGACAAGAAAGAAGGCCTAATGGGTAAGTACTTTTGAAGCTTTAATTGGTAGTACAAGTGAAATGAGTATTGGATTAATTTATCTTAGAGTGAATAAAATATAATAGTACACCTATAAATTAACCAAAATATCAAGATCATCCTTGAATGAACTAGTAGGTTACATACCTATGAGCATTAGTTTAGTGTTTACAAACAAGACCATGGGTTTAAAGATAACTTGAGGTGTTTAAAGGGGGATTTTGATCTTAAAATTTTATATAAAGGTTAAAATATATTATTAAATGGCTTAATTTAACAATAAAACCACTATAATTAGATAAAACTAAGATGAATGTAGACCTACAAGTTTGCAGACTTGTAGGTCCACATTCTCAAGCCTAAAAAGCAAACCTTGCATAGAATATGATGGTGTGAAGAATAGGTAAAGTATTAATGAAATAATTATATGTTGAGAGATTAAATGGAAGATAATAGGATAATTTAATTAAAACCTTTTCTTTAACCTTTAAAATCATTAAACCCAAAAGAGATCTACGAGCCTGCTAAAGTGCTCTCTTTTGCAACCCTATTTTCAAGAATATAAGAGAATGTGCAATATTTGCATTAGAATTGGTGTTTGAATGAAAAATTGAGGTGTATTAAATTAATGATATAACCTAGGGTATGTTTAATATCATTATATATAGATAAAAAAGACAAAATAAACCTACAACCTGTTGAATAGTCCCAAAATGTATGCATAATTGTCAAAATTGGCAGTTTTGAGAGTTTTCAAGTTTATTCACGGGTAAAAAATGGTTTGAGGAGTTGAGGAATGTTTTGGAATAACTCATAACATTTTTTTTTTGGATTTAAGTTCCCTTTAACTCTCCTAATCCATTTTTATTTTCTCTCATCCTCCTCAGGCCTGTGTTAAAACCAACGTAGGGCTGGAAAGTTGAAAATTTGCATAACTTGAGTTTCACCCCTTATAAATGCATGAAAATTTGAAAAATAACATAATTTAATTTAACTACATGATTTTGGTGGTTTTGGATCAGTAATTTAAGGTCTTGTATGGTATATAGTATTGTGTGCTTATTTTATGCATAATTAGGCCTAATTGGGAAAGATGGAGGTTGAGAAAGTGGGTCTACATGAGGAGATGAATCATGAAAATCTGGTTGAAAATAGAAGGGAATAAAGTGTAATATAATATTATTTCATTTCACATATAAGTGTTTTTAATATTTTAAACCTTGGAGCTTTGTGTCTAAACATGGTTATAAGGAATAGGCCTCAAGAGAGCAAAACTTTAGAATTTTGAGAGAGATTGCAGAAAAAAGGTGGAAAGATGATGGGATAGGGATATTAAAAATATTTATAAAGAAATTCAAGTAATTATACACAAATAATATGGCTTTTCACTTCATAATCACTCCTAAAGGGTAGTTTCAAGGAAGAGAAATGAGTCATAGAGGACAATGATGATCTCCTACGCCACCTTGATGAAGAAGAAGATCATTCCAAGATGACACACATTAAAGAGAGTTTCATGACTATCCTTTAGATGTTTTAATTTTTATAACCTACTTCTTCATGATGTGACACTTTTCATAGATCTATCCTATGCCCATCTTCTCTCTCATTCTCATTCTCTTCTATATATATGCTTAATTTTGGCATTGTAAGGGATCCTTCCACCAGGAGTATGGCATAACCATACTCTTTTGTATGCATATTGATTAATAATATGACTATTTTTACCTCCTCTTATGGTTTTATGTAGTGAATACCTTGAATGGTTTATATGATCAAGCATAGATTAAGTTCATCTTGGTGGTTATCTCATTATCTTTACCTTCATGTAATTTGATTCATTTTTGTAGGTTGTGAAGAGTGTCATCAGGGGTTTCATGGGATCTAGTCTCACTTGACCTTACCTATTTATAAATCATTGATGTGATAGGGTCTCTTTAAGGGAAGTGTATGTTTCTTGTAGTCTTATAACCTCTATCTTAGTGAACATGAAAATCAATGATAGTGGTCATAACATTTGGTGTATCACCTCCCTTTTAGTTTATAGTTTTCTTTCTCCCTTTTCCTTGAAATCTAGTAGGTTAGTGATTAGTTCTAAGTGATGCATAAAGGGAGCTATCCCTATCTAAAGGTTCTTTTCAGCTATAAGGTCACCTAAAACCTTTGAAGAGTTCCTATGCTATCATTTAAGTGAGGAGGATTGAATATGATAGAATTGTCCAAGATCCAACTGATAGAATCAAACACACAAAATGCAAATGCAAAGCAAATAGAAATAGAACTCCATTATTGAGATTGAAATCAAAATAGAGCAAAATTATAGTAATATTGCATTCATAACTCATTTAAAAATATCTTAGATGAGAGATGTATTTATAGGTACAATGGAGGCATAGAGTCAAGACATTTGCCAAATGGTTTGTGTGCTCCATATGTCAATATTGGTGGGTAAGGGTATGCTTACCCACCAATTTGACTATAATTTTCACATGTGCATGTACACCTTAATTACCTCATTTATGACACCTAAGTGACCTCAAAATAACACCTAAGCAAGCTAAAAACATGTGTAGGAATAATCCATAATAATAAATATAAGGAAAATAATATCCTACACTAACAACCCCCTTAAGTGTAGCTTAGGTGGGTAAACAAAAGTGGGTCCTAACAACATGGCTTGATGAGGTACCTAAGTACAATGTAACTCTCAAAAAGTGGAGGAAAAGGAGAAAACCCATAGGAAAAAACTCCCCCATAAAATAGAGAAAAGAAGAACAAGAATAAAAGGCCCCATTGAAGATGATGTTGATGCAGCCTATACCCCAAGAAGAGCACGTAAGTGAAGATACTTGCTCTCAGTGAAGGTTTTGGTGAAGATATCAACTATCTACTTTGTAGTCTAGAAAAAATTGAGATCAATGACCTTTCCATGAATGAGCTCCTGAATGAAGTGCATATGAATCTCGATGTGCTTAGTCCATTGATGTTGGACTGGATTCCTACATATTTAGATGGTACTTTGGTTATCATAAAATATGACTATGGGTTACTTGAACTGCATACCAAACCCAATAAGAATCCCCTAAAGTTAAATAGCTTCAGTATCAGCATTGATATCCCCTCTATATTCAACCTCAATAGATGATAAAGCAATAACATGTTGCTTCTTGCTACACTAACTAATTGGTCTTGAACCAAGTGAGAAACTATATCCTAAAGTAGACTTGTGATGTTGAATATCACTAGCCTAGTTTGAATTTATGTACCCAATCAAGTTAATATCAATGCCTGCTCCACAGTGAATCCCAAAATTGTGAGTACCTTGAATGTAGAGGAGAATCCATTTGGGTGCTTTCTAGAGTAACTCATATAGTGTTTGCATAAACCTAGAGACCATACCCATTGCATATGAAATATCAAGTTTAGTGTGAGTTAGATAGATGAGGCTGCCAACTAGTTGTCGATATAAGGTAGCATCAACCAATAGAGAAGAACACTTATCCTCAAGTTTGAATCTAGAAAGAAAGGGAGTTAGAGTTGGCTTATAAGTATCCATATGGAACCATGCAAGCAAATCAAGAGCATACTTAAATTGTGCAATGGTAATCCCTGAGTCAGATTGTGAAATCTCAATACTAAGGAAGTAATGCAATAAACCTAAGTTAGTCATGGAGAATCTATCATGAAGAGTAGTTTTTACTGGTACAATGGAGGATGAATAACTCCTTGTGATAAAAAAGTCATCCACATATAGAACTAGAATCAAGAGTGAATTATCCTACCATAAGATGTATACATTTGGATCAAAATTGCATCTAGTGAAACCAACTATGAGAAGAAATGAATCCATCTTGGCATACCAAGCCCAAGGGGCTTGTTTGAGCCCATAGATAGATTTTTAAAGTTTACACACCAAGGAAGAATCTTCCACAAAACCTTGTGGTTACTCCATATATATCTCATCCTTAAGGTCTCCATGAAGAAAGGCACTCTTCACATCCATCTAATGAACATCCCAATGATAAGCTATGACAATGGAAAGAGTGAGTCAAATAGAAATCATTTTAGCAACTGAAGCAAATGTTTTAGTATAGTATATGCTAGCAACTTATCAAAATCATTTTGATACCAATCATGCTTTGAACATATCCACTAAACCATATACTAAAAATTTTGTTTGATATATCCACCTACATCAAACAAGTTTCCTTCCCTTAGGAATGGGTACTAGATCCTAAGTGTGGTCCCTAATTAAGGAACTATACTCTTCATGCATAGCTGTATCCCACTCAGGAATGTTAGATGCCTCATGAAATCACTATGGATTAGAAGCACAATCAATGAAAACATGTAGAAAACCCTAAAATTGTGAATGAGTCCATCTGACATCTGATTGATCCCCAACCCAATCACCTACACCGTGTAGAGTCTATCTAGCCCAAAGAGGACATGAAATTAGAGAATTAGGAGAAGATTTTTCAACTTCAAAAATATGATTGTGAATGGAATGAGGTGAATCTCTATTACTATCCTCAACATCTAAACTAAAAGAATATTCTTCATTAACAAGTATCTAATTTGGGTGATCTAAATCATCTGAACTATCATCATATCCTAGAGATTTCAAAGAGGAGGGAGAAGTGTTGAGTGTGGAATCTAATGGACCCTCTTGAAAGTATACACTCCTCTAAATGAATAATTCATATGTGGTAGGATGAAAAAGCCTATATCCCTTGACACCTTCTACATACCCAATAAATATGCAAGTCATACTCTGATGTTCTATGGCCTTACATTTATTTTTAGGAATGTGGGCCATAACTTGAGATCCAAATACCCTAAAGTGCTTAACTTTAGGTTTTTGACTTCTCCAAGATTCAAAAGGAGTGATCCCTTTTAATGCTTTATGAGGAACATGATTTTGGATATAACAAGCACAATTAATGGATTTTACCTAATATCGTGGCATAAGTGATTTGGAGTGTATCATATAGTTTGCCATTTCCTGCAAAGATATGTTCTTACATTTTACAACACTATTATTTTGAGAATTATATGGAACTATTCATTCTAGATCAATCCCTTCTGAAGTAAAAAATTGCTCAAAGTGATGGCTAACATACTCACCACCATTATTAGTGCACAAAATTTTAATGGTTTTCCATGACTATTTCTCAACAAGAGCCTTGAAATCCTTAAAATGGTCAAATACCTCAAATTTTTTTTGAATGAAATACACCCAAGTATACCTAGAGAAGTCATCTATGAAGGTAAGCATGTACCTAGCCCTATTGATTGAAGGCTTTGGAAATGGCCCAGAAACATCACTGTGAATTAACTCCAAAATTTGAGTGGTTATCCATGATTTTACTTTGTCATATTTCTCTTTGAGATGTTTACCAAACATGAAACCTTCACAAACACCATAAAAAAATGAACACGAGGCAAGCCTATTACCATATCTTGTTGACTGAGTTGTTCTAAGTGATAGTTTAGATGGCCAAATCGTTCATGCCATATTTTACTCACCCCATCAAAATGAGTGAGTAATGCAGTAGAAGGGTAATAAATAGAAAAATGTGAGAAGGTGTACAACCTTGATTGGTGATTTGCTTTCCCAATGGCCACTATAGTATTACTATGTATCTCCTTAATAACAACAAAATCTAGAGTAAACTCAACCTTCTTTCGTAATCTAATGTGGGTGATTTGATAAACAGATAGGAGATTAGTTGACAGTGATGGAACACATAAGACATTTTAAAATGTTTCATCATTAACTTGAATAGATCCTCTCCCACAAACTTCAATAGAAGTGTCATTACCTATTAGAATAGATGACATAAAACATGGCTCTAAGGATGAGAACAAGTCTCATGAAGAAGCCATGTGATGTGAGGCACTAGAATCAATCACCCATGTGGATGGTTGAGATGCTACGACAATAAGGGACTTACCCATACCTTTGCCCTTGCTACTATATTTTTACTTACAAGACTTCTATGTTGATGAGCTTCATTTGAATGTATCAGGGACATTGATGTTGTTTTTCTCAAGCATCTTTTTAGTTGATCAATCTATTTCTTCATACATTTTGTTTCATCATGCCTAGTTCTCTTAAAATAGGCACATGTGATCCTCTCTTTCTTTTGTTTTCCACCTAAAGAGGAGGACTCATATGATATATTTGGCTTAGTATCTAATTTTTAACACCTTCGTTGCTCTTGGTCCTTGTTTTGTTTCTTGTCTTTATTAATTGAAGTCTTCAGTTTGTCATGACTCAATAAAGCATGTGATTTGTAGGTCTTTAATGTACCCATTTAGATGAGATTTTCTTGCTCCATAGTTAATTATTTGGTAAAATCATTTAAGGATGGCATACTCCATGTAGTTCTTAGGACATGCTTTATAACATAAAAGGTAGAGACAAAAACTGAGTAGTCGAGACCTAAATTGGAAAGAATAGAGAGGATCAATTGTTCATCATTTTTCTCTATGCCACACAATTTTAATTACAACCTAAGTGATTTAAGTTTGGTGAAAAAGTATTCTACAGTGTCAAAAATTCTTGGACTCAAACTAATGAGCTCATTCTCTAGCTCATGATCCCTCATTACATCCTACTTCCCAAAGAGTTGTTCTAAGGTGTTCCAAATCTCATGTGGTGATTTAGTAGATTCAATGTGAAAGAGTAAGTTAGGAGAAATAGACAAACATAAAATACCATATGATTCATCACACCTATTATACCACTTAATTTTATCTACACCAAGTTTCAGTTTAGTTTCCATATTCATGGTTATCCTGTGTAAACCTTTACTTAGAAAAATTTACGCTTTAGATTTTCAGTCATGAAAATTGAATGGAGTCAGAACTAGAACCAAATTATGATCCATGATGCAATGCAAGTAAAAATTGAATGAGCAATAGATAAGGCAAGACACAAATTAACTCCGCCTGAAACTCTCTGAAAGAACCCCCCCAATTATAGAGGTTTGGCACTTTATGTTTTAGTGCGTATACAATCAACACTTTAGTGCACACATAATTGGAACTTTATGTTTTAGTGTGTATAAAATCAGAACTTTAGTGCATATATGATGGGCACTAAATTTTTTTCACAATAAATCCCATCAAATCTTAAGATATTGTGCAAGGCCAAAGATAGTCGTAAACATAAGTATAGAATTGATTCTTGAAGCTTTAACTCATGTAACAAAGACAGATGATGCATACAATGTAAATAAGATAATACACAGTAAATCTACACTTAGATACAATGAATTTTAGGTACATATATATGCAATAAACCATAAAGATATGGTTGATGTTGTCAAAGTGCATGATTTGGTGTAGTATTCACCATCGCATAATACACACAACAACAAGATGACTATCTAAAGTTGTTAAATGTGTAGTATAATGTAGTATTTAATATCATGTAATAAACATATAAACAAAGTGGTTGGTGTAAAAATGAGTGAAATATTTGCATTAAAGGCACAAATAACAATGTACAGTCATAAAAAATGGATGTCAAACTCAGTTGAGAATGCATCCACAAATGAGTAATCTGTGTAATGATTTAAGTGACAATGCAAGATCACAAAAATGGATGTCGATCTCAGCCAAAAATGCATCCATAAGGAGAAAAAAAGAGTGTGAAATTGTGAGTCAAGCAAAGGAGAGGATAACTTTTGTTTTGCTTGTGAGGGGGTTTGACCGTCTGCCAAAACCGGACCTCACCCTTCATCTTCATGAAATAGAATAAAACATTCAAAAACAATGATAAATAACTCCTTATAATATGATTTCCCACAATAATATTATTTAAAAAATAATAATTAAAAAAAACTCAAATTTTCTCCATCATAAAAAATGTATTTTTTTGCAATTTTTTGAATAGTACCATAGTCAGTAAAATTGTGATAAATTTTGAAATTATTAATGAAATCATGAATTTCATAATGATATAGAAAGAGGAATCCAAGGTGCACTGAACCCAAGAAAAATTATGAGTAATTATTTACCATTTATTTTCAGTTAAAAAAATAATAGTTATTTTTAATCAAAAAATAAATTTGCAGAACAACTTGTAAATCTTGCCTCCTTATCAAAAAAAGATTTAGTATGTTGTCCAAATAGCTTGAATCCTCCTTTTAAATCTACAAAAGGTTACTAATATGTCCAATAAAATTGAAATAATTGCAAATATCGATGACGTTTACCAATTAGAGAAGAAAGGACTGTAGATGATACAAATAGATCTACAAGTTTCTCCTTTATAATCTCAGTTAGAATACAGACTCAAAAACTACTCAAGATTTCAATAAATTAATAGAAAAATAGTGTTTATTACCATAACCTTTCTCTAATACCATGACAAAATTGTCTAAGATCTAGCTGATAGAATCAAACACACAAACTGCAAATGCAAAGCAAATAGAAGTAGAACTCTATTATTGAGACTAAAATAAAAGTGGAGTAGAATTATAATAATATTGCATTCATAACTCATTTTAAAATAGCTTAGATGAGAGGCGTATTTATAGGTACAATGGAGGCATAGAGTCAAGACATTTGGTAATGTGAACACAAGACATTTGTCAAATGGTTTGTGTGTTCCATATGTCAATATTGGTGGGCAAGGGTATCCTTACCCACCAATTTGACTACAATTTTCACATATGCATGTGTACCTTAATTATCTTATTTATGACACAAAAGTGACCTGAAAATAACACCTAAGTAAGCTAAAAACATGTGTAGGAATAATCCATAATAATAAATACAAGGATAATAATATCCTACACTAATAGAACACCCTACTCAAGAGTGCAACCTTTGTTGATAATAGGGACCTAAGGTTGAAAAGGATGGGCTCAAGCTTGAGAGTCCTAGTGTTAATATGGATGATGTTGAATCTAGCTTGTTCTGAGCTTGATTAATCTTTTGGTGTTCTGTGTTAGTTTATTTTTGTTTATGGTGGATATTTTGTAAGACGTTATCCTCTTAAGGGTTTCAACTTTGTTTAAGTGCATATGTGGATTGTGGTTTTGATTTTCTTTTTATTCTCTTTTGGTTGCCCAGTTGGGTTGCACTTTGTTCTCTATGGTTGTTGACCGTTTGGTCATATATTTTGGTAAACTCTCCCCAATATAAAAAAAACCCACCATTAAGATGAAGTAATAGGTGGAGGGAAGATTCCTTCTAAATGTTAAAATTAGTTAAGAGTGTGCCCATATTCGAGTTGTTTCGTAGAAAAGATCAATATTTTCTTATTAGGAGGAATCCCTTCTTTTTACTAAATTTTGGACTTCATATTATCAATGGTATTTAAGTTCTCCATCATAATATTAATGGTCTTCTTAGTTATATTCTTCTTGAAAATTTGCATACTACTTCTGAGAGGAAGAACAAGAAGAAGAGTTAACTCCTCCTAGGTACTATTGGATGAAAGGCTTGATGATGATCTAGGTGCAAAGAGACAAGAGGATGATTTTGAGCCAAGTATTTTAGCCCCAAAAAAAAATTAAGGATGATCAAAGAAAGGTGAAACATATGTGCCAAAATGCTTTTAGTGTCAGTTTTGTTATGCATGTTCTTGAAAACTACAAATGCAGTGAAATAATAGTATTTTTGTTTAATTACATATAGTAATCTAAAATTTTCTAAGGCTTAAAAAAAGAAACATATAGAAACACATGTATAAATTAATTACAATAAAATAATTGTGGGCCCTAGATTTACCTCACTTGGTCTTGACATCATGTATATGTATCCTTGATCATGGGTTCAATTCCTGATTTACCTATGGTGTGTGGTGAGGGCCCCTTTTTGTATAACCCAGAGGTTTATAAGGGGTCTTGACTTGTTTTATATTAGATAGCTCTAGGTATTGATCTAGATGGATTCAATTCCCTTTGGTCAACCCAAAAATTAAAAATTAAAAAACTATTATAAATAGTCCAACATGTAGCCTCCCACCCATTTTTTTGTTTTACACATTATATAGCATTTAAACATGTCATATTTTTGTAATTTTTTAAAAAAGCATTTGTCACTATATAGAGTTTAAAAACCTAACTTTCATTTTTTTTTAACATGGTTAAGATGTAAATAAGATCTAAGGAATTAAGTAAATCAAAACATGAGTAATCTTGTATGGTTTTAAGGTAATCTTCAATGGTTTCTAATGTATAATAAACAAATTGTAGATAATGTCATCCAACGTAAATATTTTCAAGGCCCATTTGGATTTGTGATACATAAAAATTTGATAAATAATTAATAATTTGTGTATTATTTGAGTATGATTATTCTAACAACTTATGGACTTACACAATGGAGGTATGGATTTACATAATGGAGGAAATAGTTTACCATGCAATCTATTAAGGAGACTTGGTAGAATAAACCAACTAGATTGTTCAAATTTGAAATGTTTATTTTCATGTGGGAGTTTACACCACTCTTTTCCATATGGGCCTTCTAGTTAGAATGGAATGATGACTCAATTCCTATGCAATAAAAATTTAATTCCATTAATTAACATATAAAACATATTGTTTCACTATGTTTTTGTATTATTATTTTTTTGATTTTGAAAATAAGTAAAGTTTAAAGAAAGGGAGAAGGTGTAGATGAACCTAGATGCAGTTGCACACTTCATGATCTAGACAGTGTGAATTACTCCTATTTGGCTTGGGAGGAATGCCATGCAATAAGAATAAAATTATAAACATGATTGATTAGTAATATTGAAGGGTGGACTACCTAGCAAGTGATAAATCCAAGAAGTACAAGACTTCACTGGAAGGTTGTCAATCCACTTGCTTTAACAAATCAATTTCTAAAAAATGATGATAATAAATGCTTGCATAAAGGAATGAAAAGTACTTTAATACAATGTAATAAAATGCTTTTCAAGAAAAATGATTACTTTAACAAAATGACATTAATTTATTTAAAAGAAATGTTAAAGTGATAAAGTATGATTTAGATTGTTGTTTCTGACTCTATGTTGTGAGAGGAATTAAAAAATAAGGTTTTGGGTTGGGGCTGATAGGTACTTTTAACTTGCTATTTTGGGAAAATAAGATTACACAAAGACCAATTCTAGTCACTGGGTAATTGATGACGATCAAGGGTAACCGATGCCAATAAAGGATGATCGATGTTGATCACTGTATGTTTGTCACAGTTCTAGCTTTGGGCAAAATGGGTTTTGGACTGGTTGCAGAGGTGTGGGCTATTTAGAGGATAATTGATGGTTTTAAAGGAAGAATGAAGACTTGGAGATATCAAACATAAGGGTTTATCATTCTAAAAACTGGGAATGGTTAGTGGGGATTTTGTGGAAAAAAAAGATGTGTTATATCCTGATTCCTCACCAGGAAAACTTACTAGATTATCTATGAATATCTGCAACTAACAACTTTAGATTTAGTTATATTTCTGATTAAGCTTGAAATTTATGCTATTTTAGGATAATAGAATATTTTTTAGTTAGATAATGATACATGATTACTTACTATGTGTTGACTAATGTATGTGGTTACATTTTAAGCATATTAATGTATTATTTTAGTTATATTATTATTTTATGTTATCATGAGATTTGATCTATCTATTTATTGTGGGTTAGATACAACATAATTCATCCCTCGAGAATGTTGAAAGGAGAGCATCATCAGAGAGGGTGGTGTATATGGAGACATTGAAGGTCTACAAAGAACTGGAAAAACCTTGCACACACCACATAAATAATTCATGTTAGATGCATAAAATACATGATTAGCATCAACATCTTCCTTATGTTATCTGCATTAGAGTGATTATTTATGTGTGCATGTTAGTCCATATCTATACTTAAATTATATAATCTCATATGTGTGTGTGTGTGTGTGTGTGTGTGTGTGTGTGTGTGTGTGTGTGTGTGTGTGTGTGTTGTATTATGAACATTATGATGTGTTATTATGTTCATCATGTTGGAGCTACCATATGTAGGCTAACAAACTCGTCATAGTAATAATATTCAGTTATCCTTATGATAGTAAAAATAGTAGTTTTGATGTTACAGATAGCAATAGGACTTTGGTAGTCAAATACATTGGCAAAATAAGGGGATAATTATTACTAAATATTTATTGGAAGTTATTTAGACTAAATAATTATTTATTGTTAAATAATTAGAAATTTTAAATGTGTAAAATCTTTTAAGTGGGAATAAAGCGAGTTTAAAGACTAAAAATAAAAGAAAGAGGCCATTTTAAAATAATAAATCATAAAGAATAATATATAAAAAATAATAATTAAATGTATTAAAATAACAGAAAAGAATAAAAACAAAAAATCTAGAAAAGTAAGACCTGTGTCCATTCTTATTTTTATAAAAAAGAGAAAGTTGGCAAAGTGTTTATCTTATACCTGAGAGAGGAGAAGGTTAGGAAAAAGAAAGAAAAAAGTGAAGGGAATTGTGGTGGAAGATTATGAGATTTCAAGTGGAGCCTTGAGAGGCAAGCCTCATCATTAACCTTGTGTAAGTGGGAAATTTTGTACTTGTTTTACAAACTATGGATATAAACTTTTCAATGGCATGCCTCTACTGCATAAATCATAATAATAGAAATGGATGTGAGATGAGTGTATATGTATCTATTATATATAAAATCATATAGATGAATATATATACATCCAAGCCATTAGAGCAATAGTTGATATTTTAGACTACAAAATTTGGATATTTGATAAATATAGCTTAAACCATGCGTTATTCAAAATCATATATATGTATAAATATCTAAGTTAATATTATTGAGCTATCATAGTGAATTTTATATTCATATATATTTAAAACATAGTTGATATCTCAGATGAATATATATAAATATAGCTTGGTTATATATTACAATGGGTTGAGTTTATACAATTTATAGAGTTTACAGTAATCTGTAGATATATTGATAATATATAATGTATTTTATACACAACATTTACATGCAAAAATTATTGTACCTTTCTTAGTGAGTACTAAACAAATCGATTGGCTAGCATCGTCATCCCAAGCATTACCAAGCCGTTAGTAGTATAAATTATAATATCAGGTAAATCACTGCATCTATGTTTGGATAGGTAAATTGTTATATATGTGATTGGACTAGTGAGTCACTGTATTTGTATTGGATCACTGTAAATTTTATTTAACTCAGCCCAAGAGCAAAACCATTACCATTCCTTTTATCTTAGTTATTTCAAATTAAGTAGAACCACGATCCATTTCAATCAAGGATTTTAAGAAACTCAGTAAGCCCTTCTGCACTTTCAATAGACTACAAATATGCATTCATCTCCTTGTCTAGATAGGATATGTGTGTGTGTGTGTACTAAGATTGTGTTCCTTTATGGGAGTATGAATCACTTCACATCTGTTTCCCGCATTTAACAATTCTATGGTGAAAGTGACTTTCTTTGATTCCATCACGAGTTCCTTTATATGTTGGTTGGTGCATATTTGAATTTACCTTATTGTGAATTAACAAGAAGGGTAGAGGGAGGCGCACATTTAGTTGGTTATTTATAATTAAAAATAAACTTGTAGCACCAAAACATGTAGCACCATTTGTTTTGAAAGTGGATGATTAAATATTGATATTGAAATAATGTTTGACCTTCAGTAGTATTCGCTTTGTACCATTGACATAAGTATTGACATGAACTTGGAATGAATATAGGAATTCCATGTATAATGATATAAATATCTATTTTTAGTGATTTGGTGAGGGAATGTAACACTAATAATAGTATATTTTGGTAATATACCAATGAATTATTTAATAATAATTTGAGCAAAAGAAATCAATAGATCTACTTAGGCGTCTCAAATATTTTTAAATGGAATATATATGTAACCAAAATGAATTCAATAAATATTCAGTGCTTTGGTTAGCATTTGGTTATGCAATATTATAATATGAAATTGGATATTTAATATTGTATACAGTATCAAAAATGGATTACATATAAAAACTAATCTATGGTGATAGCAGATGAGCATAAAGGTGGATATATATTAGCCAAGTTATTAATATATGCGGTAACACATGTTAGGTTACCAATAGCTCTTTATGATATATCTGCCAAAATTTTTTACCTTAGTAAATATTCATCTTTATTTGAGAATTATTTTACCATTGGGTTTGGTCGTTAACCTAGTAAAAAACATGGTTCTTGTGTTCAAATATATATTCCATTAAAATATATATGTATTTTGCTAATATTAAATTGGATATATAAAAATTATGGAATATTCTGATTCCTAGAACTTGACTAATTAAATAGTTATTATCAAACATAGGACAATGGAACATAGCTACTTTCTATTGTGATTTAAACTTTGAGGAGATTTTAGATATTTTATTATATAGAAAACTATTACAAGGAGTTTGACAATGTACTTGGTTACGACTATTTATGTAATTAGAAACTTGGGGTATATTCTTTTAGCTATTATTTTTGGGTGAAACATTAGCAGGAAATTGAAAGGAATGATTGAGTTTATTAGTGAATGATTGCTTATTAACTCCCAAATATAAATTGATTATGAAATTGGATATCTTGTGTTTTAAAAAAAATAATGTTCTGGGTTATTATTGTAAAGGGTGTTATCTCTATATTTAAAACCCCTTCATGATTGAATTACTATGCCTAGTAGTTAAAATTGGACCACTAAAATGTGGGTTAATAGTGGCATAACATTAGAATACCTTCATGTAGAGCACATTAGAATGTGCAAGTGCTTGTTTGTGGAGATTTTATTGGTAGCTCTTTAGACGATTGGATTAAGTCATTAAATTACCTAAAAATCAAGAAGTTATAACCCTTGGATTAGTCTCCTAAAAGCAAATGAGTCAACAGCATAATGATTTTATTTGACTCACTAATCATTATATGAATGATTGTTTTTATATGTATTCAGTAGGGGAAAATTATGTGCATTACATACTATAAGTGTGTTATTATAAATGTTTTGTTATAATTAATGTATAGTGGTGCATTGTGATGAAGGTTGCTGGTATGCAGTATACCCGAGTGGAATAATTGTTATTGTATACTTGTTATTATCTGCATGAGTTAGTTGAGACTTGAAAATCATAATTTTTGTTTATATGTTGTTATGTAGTTAGGAACCTATGATAGTATGGGATATCATAGGGTACAATAGTGGAAAATTATGTTATACCCAGGTGGTACTTACTATAGTTAGTATACCCAAACTCAAATTTACATTTGACTATTTTATTGTATACCTATTGGTTATTGCTATGGATAATGTGTGTTATTATAGTTGAAAAGACTTGTATGGGAGTTTAGTTAATGTTGTATTGGTATGTTATTGTATTACATGGAATGATGACTTAATATATATAGTTACTTGTGTAATGCTTGTGTTTCCATGTATTTGAGACTACTTCATGTGATTGTTTGTGGAAATTTGGCAGTTAAGTATTTGAACGTTGGACTATGGTATTATGGGATGCCTTAAGGTATAGATGACTGGAAACCAGTTATATCTTTGAATTGTATAGTTAAATTTTATGTTTACCCAAGTGGTATATTTACAATCATTATTTCTAGTATGGGATATAATATAATGGAAGATTCATGCATATGTTAGATAGACTTAATGTATGCTATTATTACTCCTATGTATAGTGTGTCGTGTGATGTATTTACCAATAGGATGTAAGTTGATGAATCTTGTGGTTGAATTATATTTGACCACACTGTATTGCTAATGTGGAATGTGGAGTTAGGTGTGAGATGGACTTCATTGGCTTACTGACATTGTAATGTTAGATGAAGGTAGTCTGATCAAGTGGTGTGTATGAAATTGATTGATCTAGATCATTATCATTTACTATTTATAAAGCTTTAGGCCAAAGTATTTTTAGTGAGACATTATCATTTCATGAGTATGGTTCACATGTTAGTACAATATATTTTAATAGAATGGATTTTATGATTCATGACATGTTTAAGTTTAGAATCATACAACACACGGGTTCTAGCTAGTCTATTTGGATTCTCATGCCATCACTATCTACTCATCCATGAAGGGAGGGTCATTTCCTAATAAGATTATTGTAGGGGATTATTGGTCCATGGATGGTGTGGTAAAGTGCTTGGATGATGCTCTCCCTCCCCATAGTAGTTCTACTATTGAGATGACACTTGAGATTGCCACAGATAGTGGAGAGTCTAGAAACTCACACTCTAGGGAGCCAGATATCTAAATTATGTATATTGTATTAGATTGAATATTATTATTGAGTATTGTCATGAAGAATTATAACTACTTACTATTGTATATTGGTAGTGGATATTGTAGAGTTGTATCAGCCATGGTTGAGTTGTTGTATTACTTTCTATATTCATTTTATGTAGCATCCTCATGACATTAGAGATCTATGATGTAAGATATAATGTGTGTACTTACTATTATCAAGTGAATATATATGTGATCTCTATTTATATTCTTGGGTATAATATATTTATGGTATATATGTTTAATTAAAAATAAATCACATAATGCTATGTCTAACCTAGTGGTGTTGTTACATGTTGGAGTTGCATAAATCCAACATAAAAGAGAATGTGGGAAAATATTGAAAGGGGGTGAAAATTAATATACTACCAAAACCAAATGTTGAACTTATAAAAGACTTAAATTACTTAGTTGTTATGGAATTGTTGGCCTGAAGTTGAGTGTGAGTTGATTGGAAGCCTAGAACAAAATGGGCAGAGTAAAAGTGCTTGAATCCTTAGTCTGTAGGTGATGAAGCACTTATCTATCTTTGGAATGGTTCTCTGGTTCACTAGAAATCTCTTATTCACACGAGAGTTTGGTTCTTGCTCAAATGATTCAACCTCCTAAGCAAGGGCCATAGAGCATCCTTAAGTAACTAATGTCAGTCTTGGTCAATAGGTGTTGGTCGAGGGATGATCAACATCGATCAAGGTGGAAATGGTCTAACTTTCCAAAAATATTTTGGTAGTTAAGACCATTAGAAATGGTCTAAGTTCATTTAACAAAGTATGGTCATATAGGAATAAAGAGTCTAGGAGGTTAGGATTTAAAATGCTAGGGTAGGAAATGGTCTTAAGGTAAGGTGTCACTAAGTTAGCCATGGGCTTTGTTAGGGTGAAGTGTAAATAAGATTTTATTAGCTTAATTAATTAATTAATTAATTAAACTAAATGTGTGGGAGGGGTAAATGGGTGTTTTAAAGAGGTTAAGAAATGTTCTAACCCAAGGGGGGACAAGGGGTCAAAAAGGTGTGTTGCGACATCTAGAACTATTGGTGTGGTTTTCTAGTGTCTATATTTTATCTATATTTGTTCCATAGTTTGCATCAACAAGTTGCAAAATAAAAACTAATGATTTAGTAGAAGGTTGGATGCCCCAAGTGTGGGACGAAGTGTTCCCCCTCAAACTAGGAAGTGATGAGGTGAAAATGATTTTGGGTTTGAGTTTGACAAGTGGATAAGTTGGTGTAATATTGGTTGGGTGGATGGGTTCGTAAGCACAAAAAGGCACAAAAAATGTAATGAAGTGCAAGATCATAGCTACCATGGTTAAATGAATTGGTAAATATTATGCACTAAGAAGTACAAGTGATAAGGTAACCAAGCCACATTATGAGGCTTAGATTATATGGGTTATACTTATAAACTCAAGTCTCCTAGTGAAGGCATATGTGTTCTTAAGGATCCAAAAGGAAGATGTGATCCTAAGAAGATGAATTAGGAGCAGGTGTTAGGACTGTGAGTGGTAGTGCTCCAATGCACATAAAGGTATGCACACAAAAGTAACATGTGTGTGTAAGTTTTTCAATCATGGAAATTTAGTCTATGTGGTCAAGGTGACCAAGGCAAGGTTGGTGTAAAAAAGATGTGAATGGGTGGTAAGAGTGACCAAGGGGAACTAAAGTGGTTGATGGTGTTAGATGAGAATAAGGTAATCTATGATTGCTAGGGTGATGATCTAGATGTAAAGTGTGTGGTGGTACTATATGGGAAAGGAATCCCTATTATGTGAAAGGGATCTAAGATTTATATAGGGTATGGGTAGGGATAAGATTGAAAAACCCTAATATATTTTATCGATGTTGATTACCCAAAAGGTAATTGTTTTCCCCCAAAAATATCACTCATTTTTGGGATAACATTCAAACTATTTTGGTTCAACAGACCAAAATCCTCTCTCCCCTTTTCAAGAATTGTTCTGAGCATTCAAGTTCTTCATTTTTCAAAGCTTTTCCAAAAATCTATAGACTCTGCAGGCTTGAATTTATGGACTCTACAGGCTTAAATCTACAGACTCTGTAGGCTTGAATCTATGGACTCTTAAGGAAGAAAATCTATAGACTCTATAGGCCAAGTTCTACGGTCTTCACAGGTTGATTTCTATGGACTCTGTAGGAAAGAAGAAAGCTCTCAACACTTAGGCAATTTTAAAGTTGGTTCAACGACAAGGTTCAACCAAAAGAGTTCATTAACAAGCTTCTAAGCAAGGATTGAACCATTGAACCGTTGAACCTTGAACCATTTTGGTTCAACAGGTTCAATGGATTCAAAGGTTCAACATCAGCAACAAGAGTTAAGCGCATTTGCCAAGGTTCAAAGTTCAAACGCTTCAAGGTTCAACGGCTTCAAACACTTATCAAAGAGAAGAAGGCTTGAACCATTGAACCATTGAACCACTTTGGTTCAAAGTTTTAATGGGTTCAATAGTTCAATAGGTTCAATGACCAAATGGTTCAATGCATTTGGTTCAAAAAGATCAAAAGGACTTAGCCAAATAAAAAGAATGAATCGATTGAACCGTTGAACCTTGAACCAAAGGGTTCAATGAGTTCATAGGTTCAAAGGTTCAACCAGTGTGATGAAGATCGAAGAGCTTAGAAAGAACAAGGAAGTGACAGACTAATGGTTTAGCAGGTTTAAAGGCTTCTAAAGGTAGGTTTAATCAAAAGAACAAGTTTTTGACACTTAGTCATTTTCAGGGAATGAACCATTGAATCACTTTGGTTCAACGGGTTCAAGGTTCAAGGTTCAACGGGTTCAATGAGGCTTGTTTCAAAGAATCTTGGTTCAAGCAGTAAATAGAAACAAGGGAATGAACCATTGGACCATTGAACTAAAGTTGGTTCAATTGGTCGGTTCAAGTGACAAGTTTAAAGGAGTTACCCAAGCGTCAAAGACACAAGTGCCCTTACAGAGGGAATTTCCATGGCAAAAGTGACTAAGGAAGGAAACAAAAAACTTGACAGGACTCAGTGAATGCTACCAAGTGTCATCTTTTACACTCTTTGTTTCTAAGAGCAGTAGATGCTGCCACATGTCACAATCTGAGATTCACATAAAATTGACTAAGGCAAATTTTCAAGGGGCAAATAGCCTTTTTAGAGGACACTCAAAAGCCAAAGTGAACCATTGCAAAAACTCGAAAGGCTAATTTGGAGCTCAAACAGCCCTTGCAGAGGGCAGGAAGGGGGTAAATGGACCAATTCAAAGGCCAAAAGAACAAAGGGATTTCCTTTGGAAAAGTTCCCCTGACAAAAGTGACAAAGAGACAATTCCTTCAGATAAATTGTTTGAAGAATTCCCTCAGACTTTTTCCTTCGAAAGAATTTCTCCAGACTTTTTCATCTAAAAGAAAAGTACAAAGAAATAGAAAACCCGCTATGCGACCGTGTGTCATCTTCAAAGTTACAGTGGAAGCTACCACGTGTCATCTATTGAGACACAATATCAAATGCAGTAGAAGCTGCCAAGTGTCATCTTCCGTAGGATTCTCAAAAGACCAACAGGATACAACTAAGGAACCGAGCATCAAATTGAATCAAGGACTCGATTCAAATAACTAGAAAAGGAGGAATGAGGAGGAACGATCAGAAACATTTACGCATCAGATATGTTGTTAGAAGTAGACCGCCAAGTGGATATTGAAAGATGTAAACTTTCAATAGCGTGACCCATTTCCAGCTTGTCTTCTTAACAAAATTCAATGCAACATGATGTGTTACTGTTCCCAAGTCCTTCTTGAGGAGGATATATAAGGGACTCTCTTTTATCATTTGGAGATCTCTCTCTCTCTGATTATCAGAAACAAAACTCTACCCAAATTGAAAGGCATTACTGAGACTTTGAGCTTAGATTGTTGATCATATTTTGTTATTGGAATAAGAAAGTAAGCGACTTTTTAGATTTTGTGTTGTGATATCTTTGTTGTTGAGGAAACTGTTCTTATGTCTTTTTCCTTAATATATTTTATGTTCCTTTAATTCAATATGAAAAATTAGTGAAAGTAGTCAGGAAGGTGTCTTGAAGCCAAATGTGGAGAGACTTTGTGCCCCCACAATTGCCTTTAGTGTGTTTTCTTTTTGTTTCTCTGTAAAGGACCTTGGGATGACTTTGTGCCCTCATTGTCTTTCATATCTCACTCTTGCACAATTGAGGTGGAGACTTTGTGCTACATCTCAATCTGCTAGTTACTATGTCATTATTTACATTTTGCAATTACTACCAGGAGTATTCTTGTGGTTTGTTGAATAATACTTCTGAAAGAAGAGGAGTGCTTTATGTCATTTCCCTTGATATTTTTCTTTTGATTTGCATGCATCATCTCTGAAGAAAGAGAGGTGGATGGTTTATCCCACCCTTGAGTATTATTTTTTGTTTATATATATATATATATATATATATATATATATATATATATATATATTCTTGTGGTTTGCTGAATAGTACTTCTGAAAGAACAGTGCTTTCTGTCATTTCCCTTGAGATTTTTCCTTTGATTTGCATGCATCATCTCTAAAGAAAGAGAGGTGAATGGTTTATCCCACCCTTGAGTATTAATTTTTGTTTATATATATATATATATATATATATATATAGGGAACCTCCCCTTGATGAGAGGAGAGATTAGTCCCCTTTTGATGTGGTAAATCTACACATTTGGATGACCAATATTCCTACTTTGGATGATCAGACCTATTTTATTTATCAGTACGCTGATTGACAAAATATTCAACCAACAGTCAGTCTAAAGCCTCAAGTTTCAGATTGAAGCAGTTCTTTCCCTTATCCATTATATAAACTCTGGCGACTCCATTCTATGTCTTACCCATTATCATTATAGCATTACCATCTTCCTCCACCTCTATTATTTTATTTGGTCTGCAAAACTAGATCTACTGGGAAAGAGTGCGCAGTTTGAAGCCTTAAGCCTTAAGCTGAAGTAGAGCCAGTCCTTTTCCATTTTTGTTCTACAATCTTGTCACTCCATCCAGATTTGTTATCTCTATTTTTCTTAATTAAATCATGGCAGTTCAAGGCCCCTGGGGTGACTCTTTTGGCGCACTCAACTTGACTCCACCTCTGCATGAACTCCCATGTAGTTCAAGAAAGAATTTTCCTAAATTTTTTGGTGATGGGATAGTTCACCCTGATGAACACATTGCAGCCTTTAGCATAGCTTGTGGTGGTATAGGGGTGGAATTTGAAGACATGGTAGTCAAGCTATTTGTGGAGACACTACAAGGTGCTGTTGCAGACTGGTTCTACCATCTGTAAGCTGGATCAGTGACTGACTAGGATACACTCAAAGCCAAGTTTGAAGCAAGGTTCAAGCCCACAAAAGATGCACATGCCTTGTTGGCCTAGCTCACTCAAATGAAGAAAGAGCCTCATGAGCCTATGAGGGATTTTATTGCCAATTTCGACAAGCTGAGGCATAGGATTCCCATGGTCGCCCAACCAACACCTCAGAACCTCAAATGCTTCTTCATCAACTCACAATTGCCTGAAGTGAGTTTTCTACTAAGACGAGCTGGCCACATAGACCTTGTTATTACTCAGGACTTGGCTACTGAGGTAGAAGATGACCTTATCTTGGTAGGAAAGATAAGGAGAGACCTAAACAGAGGCAAACCCTCTTCATCTTCTGAATACTCACCCACAGTCACCACTGACCCAATGGTACAAAAGCTGACAAATGAATTGCTAGCCTTGAAAAAGCAAATGGCACAAGGTATGTCTTCTGCTCCTCTATATAAAGATATACCAAGGAGGACATTCCCTAATTAGCCATATCAAGGCAATGCTGCCAAAAGTCAAGGGCAACCAAATCATCTTCCTCCCCCATAGAGGAACCTTGCCCTTGAAGCACCTCCAACCAACTCAGTAGTTAGATATCTGGAAACAAAACATGTTTTCTATTTCCAACCTAAGTTTGAGCAAGAAAATGGCACTAATCTCATCAGGGAGGATCTAGAAGAATCAGCTGATGACTCCCACATTAGTTTCCTAAATTTCCAAGATGAACCCAGAAGTTAAGGTGAAGCAGTCAAAGGATCATACACAGTATTCACCAAGTCTAAGAATTAGTCAGCCCAACAGGCCAACAAAGAGAAGATAGAGGAGCAACCCCAACCAGCTATTTCAATTGATGAGCAGAGAACCCCTCTTCCTTTCATGTCAAAGGACCCGGTGATTGCCAAAGAAGTGAGTACATCAAACATCTCTGCACCTTCTACTTCAAATTCGTAGATCAGTCCTCCCCCTCCCAAAAATCAAAAGGATGAACTCCCATCCTCTCTTCCACGTCTATCTCAGTCATTTTCCATGATTGATCATGTCAAGAAATTCAAAATTTAGATGACTAAGTTTGAATCCCTGTAAGCTAATCCTGAGCAATTAAACATTAGTGGAGAACTAAGTGTGGACCTATCTGAGGCAAAAATTATGGTCACCCAAACATCAGTCCCTGCAACTCAAATTCTGTTTGAGCCTTCAAGCAAGGGTAATTACTTCTTGACCATAGAGGATGCTCATGTAGAGGTTGATGAAAGTCCCGTAGCTGGCAATCCAAGATTTCATCCAAACAAGGCATCAAAAAAATTGGTAGGGCACAATACAAATCAATAAGGATCTTCCATCTCCCATGAAAAGAAATTTGATAGAAGATCAGCTTCTGATGATGTTTGGATCCTGGAATCCGATGGCAACAATTCTTCCACAGCTGGATGCAGATCTCTGTTGCTCAGATTGAAAACTACTTAGGGTGAAGATGTCAATCTCCTTCACACCAAAGGAAATGCTACGCTGATGGTTTGTCAAGAGTTTGATGCTGACAATCAAAGCATGTGCTAGACTAAACTAGTAGAATAACAAGTTATGATGGTGGACCATACTATTGTATTTCAAAGTCAGCAAAAGGAAGTCTTTGTAGAGAGAACAAGGAGTTATGGTTTTCAGTTTGAAGATCACATCCCACCATGGGGAAAGAAGAAGAAATAGCCAAGAGGAAGACACAAAAAATTGGTTTCTTGGTGGAGAGTTCCATTCGCCCATCACTATTTTTGGGGACAAAATGGTTTCCTGTTGGTTTATCAGGATACGGTGCTATTTTCACTACCTCTCAAGAAGCAACATCTGAAATAATTCAATTCTTGAAGTATCAGATCATTTCATCTATACATACATATATTTGTATAGTTTTTAATTCTATTTTGTTTTGTTTGTTTCCATTTTTGATGGCTTCCATTTTTGGGTAACATGCCTCTGTAGCCCAATGGTACACATGAAGACACTGGAGATTCTAGATTCTACTCCCTTCAATTCTTTTTTACAATTGATAGAAGTTCCCCAACTGGAGCTAGCTGTTGTCCCCCAAAAATATCACTCATTTTTGGGACAACATTTGAACTATTTTGGTTCAACAAACCAAAATCCTCTCTTCCCTTTTCAAGAATTATTCTGAGCATTCAATTTCTTCATTTTTCAAAGCTTTTCCAAAAATCTATAGACTCTGCAGGCTTGAATCTATGGATTCTGCAGGCTTAAATCTATGGACTCTACAGGCTTAAATCTACAAACTCTACAGGCTTGAATCTACAAACTCTATAGGAAGAAAATCTATGGACTCTGCAGGCCAAGTTCTACAGTCTTCACAGGTTGATTTCTATGGACTCTACAAGAAAGAAGCAAGCTCTCAACACTTAGGCGATTTCAAAGTTGGTTCAATGACAAGGTTGAACCAAAAGAGTTCATCGGCAAGCTTCTAAGCAAGGATTGAACCATTGAACCGTTGAACCTTGAACCATTTTGGCTCAACAGGTTCAATGGGTTCAAAGGTTTAACATCAGTAGCAAGAGTTAAGTGCATTTGTCAAGGTTCAAAGTTTAACCACTTCAAGGTTCAACGGCTTCAAACACTTATCAAAGAGAAGAAGGCTTGAACCATTGAACCATTGAATCACTTTGGTTCAAAGGTTCAATGGGTTCAAAGTTTAACAGGTTCAATGACCAAATGGTTCAATGCGTTTGGTTCAAAAAGATCAAAAGGACTTAGCCAAATAAAAAGAATGAACTGATTAAACCGTTGAACCTTGAACCAAAGGGTTCAACAAGTTCATAGGTTCAAAGGTTCAACCAGTGTGATGAAGATCAAAGAGTTTAGAAAGAACAAGGAAGTGACAAACTAATGGTTCAGTAGGTTCAAAGGCTTCTACAAGCAGGTTCAATCAAAAGAACAAGTTTCTGACACTTAGTCATTTTTAGGGAATGAACCATTGAACCATTGAATCAATTTGGTTCAAAGGTTCAACGGGTTCAAGGTTCAAAGTTCAACGAGGCTTGTTTCAAAGAATCTTGGTTCAAGCAGTCAATAGAAATAAGGGAATAAACCATTGGACCATTGAACCAAAGTTGGTTCAATCAGTCGGTTCAAGCGACAAGTTCAAAGGAGTTGCCCAAGTGTCAAAGACACAAGTTCCCTTACAGAGGGAATTTTCATGGCAAAAGTGACTAAGGAAGGAAATAAAAAACCCGAAAAGACTCAGTGGATGCTACCAAGTGTCGTATTTTGAGCCTCATTTCACTTTGTTTCTAAGAGCAATAAATGCTGCCACGTGTCACACTCTAAGATTCACATAAAATTGACTAAGGCAAATTTCCAAGGGGTAAACAGCCTTTTCGGAGGAAACTCAAAAGCCGAAGTGAACCATTGTAAAAACCTAAAAGGCTAATTTGGAGCTTAAACAACCCTTATGGAGGGTAGGAAGGGGTAAATGAACCAATTCAAAGGCCAAAAGAACAAAAAAAATTCCTTTGGAAAAGTTCCCCCGACAAAAGTGACAGAGATAATTCCTTCGGATAAATTGTCCAAAATAATTCCCTTAGACTTTTTCCTCTGAAAGAATTTCTCTAGACTTTTTCATCTAAAAGAAAAGTCCAAAGAAATAGAAAACCCACTATGCTGCCACGTGTCATCTTCAAAGTTACAGCGAAAGCCGCCACGTGTCATCTATTGAGACATAGTATCAAATGCAGTGGAAGCTGCCAAGTGTCATCTTCCGCAAGGTTCTCAAAAGACCAGCAAGAAAAGACTAAGGAACAAAGCATCAAATTGAATCAAGGACCTGATTCAAATAACCAAAAAAGGAGGAACAACCAAAAACATTTGCGCATTAGACATGTTTCTAGAAGTAGACCGCTAGGTGGATATTGAAAGATGCAAACTTTCAATAGTGTGACCCATTTCCAGCTTGTCTTCTTAACAAAATTTAATGCAACATGATGTGTTACTGTTCCCAAGTCCTTCTTGAAGAGGCTATATAAGGGACTCTCTTTTATTGTTTGGAGATCTCTCTCTCTCTGATTATCAGAAACAAAACTTTGCCCAAATTGAAAGGCATTATTGAGACTTTGAGCTCAGATTGTTGATCATATTTTGTTATTGGAATAAGAAAGCAAGTAACTTTTCAGACTTTGTGCTGTGATATCTTTGTTATTGAGAAAACTATTCTTATGTCTTTTTTCTTAATATATTTTATGTTCCTTTAATTTAATAAGCAAAATTGGTGAAAGTAGTCAGGAAGGTGTCCTGAAGCCAACTGTGGAGAGACTTTGTGCCCCCACAATTGCCTTTAGTGTGTTTTCTTTTTGTTTCTATGTAAAGGACCTTGGGACGACTTTGTACCCTCATTGTCCTTCGTATCTCACTCTTGCAGAATTGAGGTGGAGACTTTGTGCTACATCTCAATCTACTGGTTACTACGTCTTTGTTAACATTTTGCAATTACTACTAGGAGTATTCTTGTGGTTTGTTGAATAGTACTTATGAAAGAAGAGGAGTGCTTTCTATCATTTCCCTTGAGATTTTTCCTTTGATTTGCATGCATCATCTCTAAAGAAAGAGAGATGGATGGTTTATCCTACCCTTGAGTATTATTTTCTATATATATATATATATATATATATATAGCATATCTATAGGGAACCTCCCCTTGATGAGAGGAGAGATTAGTCCCCTTTTGATGTGGTAAACCTACACATTTGGATGACCAATCTTCCTACTTTGGATGATCAGACCTATTTTGTTTATCAGTACATTGATTGACAAAATATTCAACCAACAGTGGTAATGATCGATGTCGATCGACCTACCCAAAAAGTGATCAATATCGATCATTGACCAAACCTTAGAAAATGGGTGCCAATGACCAAAAAGTTAATTTGGTTTATTTATCATTATCATGTGTTGGGTGTGAGAGTGATTGAGTTAATAATTTTATTTCTTGATGCATTATGATTATGATAGGTGATCGGTTTGATTGAAAATGGGTGAGTGAAAATTTTGTATGTTGTGGGATTGGGAAAGTGTTAGATAGGATGACAGATGGGAAAAGTGTGGGGACCAATTTGGTTAGAGTATATTGATCATGCAGCTAAGTAGAGAATAAGTGGTAGTTAGAGGGCAAGTAATATTCAAGCAAACACCAACTGGGAGGATGATGCTATCGCAAAGATGAATGCAAGATGAGGTAAGTGGGTGTTTTATTTTTCCTATTTTTTGAAATTAATTTTGAATTTTAATGTTTTGGGTTAGATCTAGAACATAGGGTTGATGGGAGGGTAGTTAGAGGTGCTAGGGTAGGAGATAAATGTTTGTGAATAACATGTAGTGGGTTGGGGGAAAATAAGGGTTTGATTATTCGGCCCTAAAATTTAGTGATCGATGTCAGTTGAGTTCAACGAACATCGATTGATAAGGAACCAATGTTGATCAACCTATGACCAACATTGGTCTTAGGGTTAATGTTAAGGGGTAAAAATGTGTAAGTTTAAAATGTTTTTTGAATGTTTGTGTGAGGAATTGGTGAAGGTCTATGGGTTAGAAAAAGGGGGTATGAGGGGTGTGTTTGATTAGCTTAGCTAAATAGGTGGTTAGGGTAAGGTACAAAGGGTAAAAGTCTTAAGATAGGTAAGTTGGAAGACTTAACAAAGGTTTTATGTAAGCAAAATGAGCCTATGGATAATAAAATAAGGTTGTTAATGTGGGTAAGTGTGGGAAGTAGTGAACTTAGGTAAGTGTATAGGTAAATAGACTATGGTAGAGTAGGTTGAATGTTTGCTGTTTATTTGCAGTGTAGATTAAACTAGCTTGAAAATCTAACCCTACAACGATGTCTCTATTAATAATGTAGGATCAAGTACCACCACTAATCAAGGAGATACAAAGAGATATGACTGTTAATGAGTGGGCCCACATGATGGTTATGGTTCTAGGTAGTATTTAACACTATCATCGCATGACTAGTGATACAAGTATGTTGGTAGTCCTCATCGAGAGATGAGATCCAACCACCAACACATTCTGGATACCATTAAAAGAGTTAATGATTAATTTTAAGGATGTGCATAGGATCCTCAAGTTACTTATATAGGGTCGAGTGATTGATCTAATTTATGGTGATGAGCTGCATTCACAAATGGACCTGTTATATGGTGAGGATGTAGTAGAGGCTCAGTAATATGGTGGGGGATTCTAATTCAAGGATATCTATTAATTGGACATAGAGAGGAGGATATTGATGATGATTCACTATACATTATTATATTTAAGTGGTGGGAGGTATCCCTAAGATTTGATTAGTGTTATAGTTGATATGTGTGAGGTTATGACAGTCTATGATTAGAACCAACACTTCTAACATAGGTGTATCGATAGCTTTGGGGCTATTGGGTGCATAGGAGGTATGGGATGAGTGTGTGATTTTTACTTCATTATTGGGCTTATTATAACATATCACCATTTTGCATCCAGTTGGACTGTCTTGGGAAACATGGCACCAAGCATGATTTAGAGTTGGGTTCATGAGGTGGAGGTTAGATATGGAACTTCCATAGGTAGATGGGGTGGTATGATATATAACATGGTTTAGGTAGAAGTTGGATGCTTTGGTGGATGATGAGGTCATTTGGAAACCATATGTACATTTCTAATCATGGATGGGGTTGCGTGGATAGATATTTTCCCTCCAGAGTTTTAGATGGATATGTGGGAGGAGGGAGCATGAAATGGAGTTGATACCTCTTGACTGCATATGGTAAAAATATGGCTTGGTTTAGGGTGAGCCAAGAGTGCTCCCTAGATATAGATGAGAGGATGTAGAGGCACCACTTCCTCTACCACAACCATCAGAGAAGGAGCCACTTTATGAGGAATTACCAACCCCTATAACAATAAATGATATTAGGGTGAATCTAGAGTATATTACTTGGTGGTAGAGATGAGACCTTGCAACTATTAGTGGAGATAGAGGATAGGGTCCTGATGTTGGAGGGGATGTTGGATAGGGTGAGGAGTTGGGTGAGGAGGATGGTAAAGATGCATAGATGGATTAGGATGTAAATGATCTAAAAATAGTCATTATAGAGAGAGATAATGCAAGAGCAACATAGGATTCCTTATAGGCATCGCTTACTTATATGAGATAGGAGAGAGAGACAACATGGGGATAGTTAGTGATGAGGACATAGGAGAGGTATAACTTATAGGTAAAACTATCCACCATCACTTAGTAGAGAGACACT